>CM065682.1:26051729-26071729 GCA_017654935.2 Phymorhynchus buccinoides
TGACTTGACTTGACTTGACACAACATACGCAAATGCACGCATAATAACTGACGAACATACATTACATATAAACGCAGGCAAGAGGAAAAACAGACAAACAGACTGATAGTCAGACAGCCATGCCGTTCCTTTCAGACATACACACACACAGAAACACACACTCATTCACATACACACATCAGCACACGCGCGTGCATACACATGCACACAGACAGACACATAAACACGCAACTCACTGCACGTGCATGCGCGCATATATACGCCCCATCCCACTCTCCTCCACCACATTCAGATATGCATGAACAACAACAACAAAAAGATGTGAGACGGCGATCCTACAACTGGAATTCATTGTTCTAAATTAAAAATATATTAATTGTATTCTATATTGGTTTTGGTCTCTGTGAAATTTGGGCTGCTCCGTCATGGAGAGCGCATCGCCGCTAATTCAGCACCACCCGTTTTTCTTCTTGTTTGGGGTGGGTGGGTGGGGCGTGGGGAATGGAGCACTGGCCTCGGGAAATCTATCAATGCGGTTCATATCAGGCAGCGGGAATCACCGTGCTCTTATCGACTCTTCATTGCCGTGGGTTACTTTACGTGAGGTAAACCTTGTTCGATTTTTCTCGTAGATCTGGAAGGAAAGGGCGAGGATGGAATTCGAACCCCAGTCACTCACGCATTGAATTGGCAGGCGAACACCTTAAATGTCTTAATTGCCACCTTCCTTACTGATGTTTATGTCCCCGGTGTGAACCATAAAAAAAAAGGATTTGAAAAAAAAGGATTTGCAATTTGCAATTTCAATTTACACTTAAATAGCAACAAAAACAAACAAACTAAGAAACAAACTTATTGGTATATATTCAGGCATACATTCCAGCAGTAAATGTTCCAATACCGTACACATACTTATAACGGGTTAGTATTGTATTGCATAATATGTCATTTCAATTGATCTATTCATTTTGTTTCTTCAGCTGTTATTGCACTTTGAGAATTCCTGTGAAAAGCTATAAACATAATAATAATAATAATAACAATTGATAGCATTTCTATAGCGCCTTTCTACTATAATTATGCTACATACATCCTATTTTCATGAAATTATGTTGGCAGAAGTTAGAAAAAATGGTGGCTAAATGAAACAAAGATGTTCCTTTACTGCCAATTACTGTCCACTATGTGGAAGGGTTGTACATCTATAAAAAAAATTCTAGCCAAAACAATTTTGACGATTGTATGGATGTTTTGTTGTTGTTTCGGATTTGTTTTTCTCAATGAAGCAATTGTCTGTCAATATAGCATGCATATCAGTTCTTCTTCTTCTTCTTCTTCTTCTTCTTCTTCTTCTTCTTCTTCTTCTTCTTCTTCTTCTTCTTCTTCTTCTTCTTCTTCTTCTTCTTCTTCTTCTTCTTCTTCTTCTTCTTCAGCGTTCAACTGGCTACGCATCAAAACCTCAGACCGAGTGATGTCGCAAACATGGATGTCCTGCGAAGGTATCTGTCGTTCCCCAGAGTTTGGTTCTGAGGTCCGTCCCTCCAGGCCAGGCCTGTTGCCGCATCCTATCGTACAGAGGGCAGTCCTGAAGGATGTGGGAATAGGGGTCTGGTCGGTTTGTCCGCACTGGCATAGGGATGAGTCTGCGACCCCATTCCTTCGTAGGTGTGCACGGAGGCCGCAGTGTCCTCATTGATATTTGCTATCAAAAGAAGAAGCATAGAGAACATTGTTGTGACGCACATTCTGACCGGCATGGAACTCTATTGCATCATCTTCACCTATCCTCAGTTGGTTGAAGACTTTCCTATTTTAGTATCGTGGGGCTGCGTCGCTTTTTGTGTGTGTGGAAGGGGCATAATTAGAAGACGTTTTCCTCCGAAGTCGGAGTGTGGCTGCCCACGTGGCAGGGTAATAAAAACGGTCACACACGTAATGTTCTCATCCCTAGCTTGTGCATTTGTACCATAGTGTTCAAGTGCTTCGGCTGTTGGGATGATCCCTGGAGTCTTTAAGCCAGGGTACGACAACAACAGCGAAGCAACATAAGACGTTTAGGCTTTTAAAGTTTAACTTTAATGAGATATTTACACAATTCACAAAGCTTACTGAACCAGGCCGTCTGCCCATGTCAGAGGGAAGGGGGTTTCAAAAGAAAGCAACGAACATGACAAATCATCAGCATTATTATAATGACATACGAAAAAGGAAAACAACCCTGAAGAGAGAGTGACCGAGTGTTGGTCCAAACACTCTTCTTCTTCGTTGAACACTCAGTTTCCTATCTACCTAAGAAATAGTTAGGCCCAGTATGCCCGTCTTCGGCTGGAGAAAATATTTGTACGAGTTTCTAGAATAAATGCTGGAGAATTGACCAGTAAGGCAGAAAGATAGCAGATGACGGTAAGCATCCTGCTTCCAGAAACTGTCCAGGCCCCCTCTGCCAAAGCCTTCTTCAGGAGGCTGTTGGCAGAGCACTAAAAGCTCCAGACCCAAGGGTAGGCAATTGTTGGGCCGGCATCACGGCTGGGTTCCGCTGAACGGTCCCAGTCTGGCCGGTTGTCTGGCTGTCTACCCACCATAGCTCTCTCTCTCTCTCTCTCTCTCTCTCTCTCTCTCTCTCTCTCTCTCTCTCTCTCTCTCTCTCTCTCTCTTTTTTTTTGTTTTTTTTTTTTTTCTTCTTCTTTTCTTTGTTTTCTCTCTCTTCGACCTCTTCGCCCTTTTCAGTTGAAATAATGGTCAGAACTGACTTTGTCAACTATATTGGAAGAAGAAGAAGAAGACAGAGTCAGCGAGAATGACAGATTAGAGGAAGTTACAAGCACAGAACTTCCAGAAGGTGGGGGAACTATCTCCCCCCGGTATCCTCACGGGGGTTCAAACATTCGAGTGAATGGGTACGTACACATACATGCGGAGATGCTGTGCGGAAACCCGTGCGCAATCCGTAAATAAGTAAAAGAAAGAAGGGAAAAGATTTCCGCACGTGTCCGTATTTCCCCTAATCCGTAAAAATTTACCCTTCTTTCTTTTACTTATTTGCGGATTGCGCATTAGATTTCCGCATGAACTGTGTACGAGGCCTTAGGTAAAAGTAAGGGCACTGTCAAACATTCCATTTTAGTCGACAGAAACAGCTTGTGAGTTTCACACTGACTTTTTACTGAACATTTTTGTTTAGTGGTGATTGATTCTCATCTCGTTTTTGTGTGTGATCAACTTGAACAGTCTAAGGCCTGGTACACAGTTCATGCAGAAATCCCATGCGCAATCCGTAAGTAAGTAAAAAGAAAGAAGGGTACACATTTACGGATATAGGGATATTCGGACACTTGTTTGACTAAGTAACAGATAGTCACTCTTTCATTGTGACTTCGGTTTTTAATTTACCTTTGTGTGCTTGCTTCAAGGACAATGCTTTAACAGGAACTTTGTTTTGTTTATTTCTTTGTGTGAATTTTGTTTGTTAGTACATTCGAACTTAAGCTGGAGGAAATTGTAGCGCTATTGTATCAAATCCACCACCACTACTTTCATCATCATCATCATCATCATCATCATCATCATCATCATTGTCGTCGTTTTCGTCGAAACCATCATCATCATCATAATCATCATCATCATTGTCTTCGTTGTCGTCGTAACCATTATCATCATCATCATCATCGTCGTCGTCGTCGTCGTCGTCATCGTCATCGTCATCATCATCATCGTCGTCGTCGTCGTTGTCATCATCATCATCATCATCATCATCATCGTCGTCGTCGTCGTCGCCATTCATAAGCTTTGGACCAGTAACAAAAAACAGCCAATATTACCTAATTTATTGGTCTGAATCATTTGCACTTCCTGTCCTGAATCTACTCCTGGAAATCTGTTCTGATTCATCTTTGGCATCTCTGGAGAAAGACTTCGAATAATTTTAGGGTACTCTCTCTCTACCATAAAGAAACGAAATAAATTGAATTGTTTCCCAGCAGAAACGTAGCATCAATGTTATGAATTTATGGAAAAACATAGAAAAGAATCTGTTCAACACATTTTAAATGAACTTAATGTATCGGGATCCTAAGAGGATTCAAAAGAGTTATGTTCGCGAAATTGACGTGTCGTATGTGTTTGTGACTAAGCTAAACACTTATTCAAGAAGTGTGGAATTGTACGCTTTAGATTATTTCCTTTGTTGCTATTATGTGACAGTTGTTTGCAAGTTCATTGCAATAGTTAAGCCATCAACGATTTCTTCACTTAATTGAGTAAATAGTGGATATTTGTTCAACGTTGCTGATCAGGACATTGTAAGCACCACACTCTCTTTTCATCCTTTCCTGTGGTTTTCTTTCTGTCTGAATGAGTTAAAGCACCAAAGAAAGAGATTCTTCAGAGTTTCCTTAAACTTGGATCCCAGAGAACAGTAGACAAAGAAGTTGACAGAGGCGTTGATGTAGGAGAACAGCTCGAACAAACTGACCAGGAAATTGAAGGTGTTGTAGTACCGACCTGACAGACTCATGTCTGGAACAAACAGCATGCACACACCCAGAATAATAACTGGAATGGTACAAATGACAAACAGAACGGAAACGCCAATGAGCATGCGCGTTAAGGCGATCTCACGTGACGATAAAGTAGCAGTGGACGTCGCTCCCTCCATTGTACTATTTTCCTCAATTTAACGAAAGTCAGAATGGTGGTGGTTGTTACCACAGAAATGAAAATAACCGGTAGCAAGAAAGTAGTCACCAGTCCTGATACAGTATCGACCAGTCTTTTATTCTGCAAGTAGAATTTACCCGGAAGGATTGACTTGGACACGGAGTCAGTGCGAGGATCAAAAACACAACCCACGCTCCATCTTGTCGTACTTAGGACGCTCAAGCCTAATATGACGGCGGTGCCAGCTACAATGATGACTGCAGTGGTTCTGGTTTTCAGGATCTGCTGCGATCGAAGAGGACTGAACACGCAGAAACATCTCTCACAGGCAATAATCGTGGATAGGAAGCCAGATAGCCTGTTCATGCCCCGAAATAACATTAAATGGTTGCTGACAACAAATTCAAACACGTTCGTTCTTTTTGACGATTGAGTGAATTGGATAACGATTTTGTCAAAATTGAGAGCAAAAGAGTGGACCATGTATATCAAATCAATGAGAGATACCGAGAAGAGGCAGAGGTTGATGCGTTCCTGGATCCCCTGTTTGCAGAAGACGATCATGTTGAGGATGTTGCAGGGCAGACTGATGGAGAAGAGGATGGGGAGAACAATGACAGCCACTACCATGTCCATGTCCACTTCCACCTGTCGGCTGATGAGGTTGTCCGGGTTGTCCCAGGGAATGAAGGCTCCAGGCTTCAATGACAGCACCACACAGCCTTCAGGGGAGGAAACACCTGCTGTCATATTGGCAGTGGCACTTGGAGTCAGTGTTTGACCAGGAAATGCCATCTTTTTGCAGGTACAGCAGGCGGTCAATGGATATCAAAATAGGATACGATTTGTGGTATTTTTGCCTAAAGAAAATGAAGTCTTTTCCATGATTTGTTTAGATAAAAAATGCTTTTACGTAATCTTTATGTATTCAAACCATTAAAAATACAGTGCTTAATTATGAAGTTATTAGTGTTGTTTTAAGACCCCCGTCACACATGATTAAGTAACCACTATGCCCTTACTTGGCGCTAATTTTTTTTTTATAGAGAACCTAGCGAGGTGTTGGCGAACTGCCGAAAATCTCCTCAAGTGTGAACACAATCACGCTGCTTCAACGTTCTCAGTACACTCAAAAGCGTAAACTATCGAAAAAGAGTGACTCTTTTCCACGTTATCATTACGCGCTCACCACGTTCTATGCGTCCTGGCTACGCTCTCACCACATTTCCTCTACGTCCACACGGCGCGTGCACCGTGCCGAAGCATGATGCAGCCACGTTCTGGAAGACTGCGCTACGCTGGTGTGACGCTCGTGCCACGCGTGTCACGTCCTTACTACGTCCTAGCCACGTTGGTACGAGGATCTCACCAGCTTCGGCGGATTTTTGCTATATATATAATTATATGGGGATGCTCTGCGCCTCAACCGTCAATTCTAGCCTAGCAGTCGAAGAAGAAACACGAAAACGCATCATTTCAAGATGGATGATCAAGATTTGAACGAAAGTGGGGTTTAACTTCCGCTCGGCTACATAGAGCACATATGAGACGAACCATCAACCAACCACCATTACTTTCATTTAATGCAAGGAACTGATCATGGAGGTACTGAGAATACCACCAGGTCATATCCGAACCTTGGAGGGTTTTTTTGGATTGATGAAAATAAAAGAACGTTGATGATCAAGGTTTGGGCACTATTTGAAGGTCCGACTATCAGCTAGCACCAGGCTCCTCCTGTGAATGACTAGGGCCAACATCAGCATCTTCATCACCGTCAGACTGAGTCTCCTCCTGGGTGGGGGTGGGGGTGGGGGTATGGGGGTGTGGGGAAGTTCTCAGCAGGGGCCAGAGGGGATGTACGTCCACCTCTGCCACGTCCACCTGTCTTCTTCAGAGGCACTACTTGTTGATTATTTCCGCGCGGAAAATCCGGATGTACTGTATACCAGGCCTTAATCGTCCATCTTAAAATAGTTCGTTCTGATGTTTCTTCTTCGACTTGTAGGCTGGAATTGACGGATGAGGCCCACTGCATCCCCTATAATTATAGAGAGCACAAATCCGCCGAACTTGGTGAGGACCTTGTAACAACGTGACTAGGACGTAGCATGGATGCTATATTTAGTGTTGGTGTACTTAATGTAGTGTCCATGGACGTAGTAAGAACGTGGCACGCGTGGCAGGAGCGTGGTGCGGTCTTCTGAAACGTGGCTAAATTATGGTTCGTCACGGAGAAGACGTCGTGTGGAGGGGGGGGGGGAGGGGACGTGGCGAGAGCGTAGCGAGGACGTATAGAGCGTGGTGGGGGCGTAATGATAGCGTGGAAAAAAAGACATTTATTTTCCCTCAGATTTACTACCCTTTTGCTCGTGCCGGGGGCCTTGCATGTCTTCGTTTTGTGTGGGGTCTGTTTAGTGGATGATGGGGACATTTTGTTTTATACCACAAACCTTAATTCGTTAATGTAAACTGGTAATAACATTTCCTCCCGTGAGGATACTGGGGAGTCGTTTGTATAAATAGTTCCCCCACCTTCTGGAAGTTCTGTGCTTTTAACTTCCTCCAATCTGTCACTCTCTTTGACTCTGCCTTTTCCCTTCGCTTACTGTCATCTACCATCTTTCTGCCTTACCTGGTCCATTCTAGCTCCTGCCTTATTTTTCTTCACGAAACATTTTTTCAAAAACATTTCCTCCAGCCGAAGTCGGACTTGCTGGGCCTAACAGTTTCTTCGTTAGGCGCATAACGGCAGCATAACGCATCTGCGCTCATAATTGACAGGAAACTGTCTGAGTGATAGAAGAAGAAGAAGAAGAAGAAGAAGAAGAAGAAGAAGAAGAAGAGGAAAACACATTTTCTATGATTGATATACATTTAACTTGCTAATTATATTTGTTCGTTTGATAAAAAAAGAATTCATGTGACGTTATATACATACATTCCCGGGTGAGCCAGGGTAACTGTTTTTAAAGAACAAGAGCTGATTAGGACACCCCAGAAAAATGATGGAATTTGAAATTCAATTAAGTAAAAAAAATAACAAGAAGCAACACATCTGATGCAATGCAGATTGATATGCTCAGCTGAAAAGGTATAAGACCTTGATCTCAGAGTTACCCACATTAGAGAAGAACGTTAAAGACCCATCAGATCACGTGACAAAATCACGGGTTTCACGTGCTTTCCCTCTTATAGCTGGTAAGAAATCTTGTTTTGACCAGGTCTGACTCCCACACAAATGTCCTTAAATTGAAAACGAAATATCCTTTTAAAGAGCAGCTTCAATTTGAATTTGGGGACATTTGTATGTGGGTCACAGCTACCTACAAAAAACCCCAAGGGACTTAATCGTGGTGCGTCAGTGTGTCTTTAAAGCTAGATTCTTTCACAGCTTGATCAGTTACTGTTTCTTTCTGCACAGGGAGCGGGAGATGCAGAAGCAAACTAGCAAGCATACTGGTGGTTCCACAAGGAATCTACCACAGTGTGGACTAATCTAGACCCACAACACTGCAACAGTCACTGAATCACACATTGGTACGTGGAACCAATGTTGAGGGCAACACTGAATTTGTCATTGACCAAACCTCAAGGGTAGTTGACAATGTATCCTTGTATCCTTCCACACTCACCCCCCACCCCCACCCCCACTCTCTCTCTCTCTCTCTCTCTCTCTCTCTCTCTCTCTCTCTCTCTCTCTCTCTCTCTCTCTCTCTCTCTCTCTCTCTCTCTCTCTCTCTCTCTCTCTCTCTCTCTCTCTCTCTCTCTCTCTCTCTCTCTCTCTCTCTCTCTCTCTCTCTCGCAACGTTCTTCAAACCAGTTTCGTTGTAGCCTGCTTCTGGCTTATACAAATGAAAGAATTGTGCGAAACCTGTCAGTGTATTTCCATAAAGCTTCACACTGACAATCAGTCATAATACTGTGTTAACATTATTACAGTCAGTACCATGCTATCTTTTGCTGTTCTGTACCCCCTTCATGAGGGGCAAAGGCCTTAATGAATAAATCAATTGTCATTGTCATTGTATCTCTGTCTTGCTCTCTCTCTTCCATTGTCAAATCGCTAGATTTGATGTGATCACATTTGTATTCATTATTTTATTCATGACCCCTTCCTACCCTGTCTCCACCAATTACTGTCGGTAAACAGTGCAGGTGTAGTCCAAGAGAAACAACTGTGTATTGCAGAATCAATCTTTACTCGACACAGTTATTTCCCTTGGTCTATCCTTGGCTGCACATACAAGTGTTATTATTTAACATTACACTGATAGATTGAAATAATTGCGTGATTTGCACAACTTATGTGAGTCAGTGTGTTTGATTTCATAGTGAAGAGACAACTTTTGAGAGATAACACAGATAAGAGATTATAAGTTGAAGAAGCTGTTTAATATTATTGTCAGTGTGTGTGTGTGTGTGTGTGTGTGTGTGTGTGTGTGTGTGTGTGTGTGTGTGTGTGTGTGTGTGTGTGTGTGTGTGTGTGTGTGTGTGTGTGTGTGTGTGTGTGTGTGTGTGAGAGAGCTATAAAGCAATTTGTTTCTTTTTTCTTCTTTTCACTTTGTAGGTAAAGAAAAAAAATACCAATCGAATTTTAAATAACGATCTGCAATTAAAAATAATAAAACAAAGAAAGGAAAAAGTAAAACAAAAAATAATAAACCGTTTTGTTTGACTCTCTCCAACAGATAGCAGGTTTGTATTTTTTTTAACCAATTAATTACCCCCCCCACCCCCCCCCCCCCCCCCCCCCCCCCCCATCCCATTTGATTCAGTTAGTTAGTAGACTACGTGTGTTTTCGTCTTATAGGAGCTGACAGGATCCGGTGGATCTAGATTCACAATTCTGATCAGATCCTAAATGGAAATTTACCTCCCGATGTTGAAAGTCTTTTTTCCAAAAACATCTATTTAACTAAATCTGCTTTGTCTTATACAGAACATGTGTTAAAGTAAAAGCTTCTAAAGAAAGTTAATCTGTGTCTTTGACAAACTTTCAGCATATAAGAACCAGAAACACTTGTTTAACACTGCAATATTTCGGATGATATTAATCCTTCCACTGGCATTGCTGCTACTGGGCAACTAAAACAGCCTTAAAGGTGGACCCTGACGGATGAGTTTTTGCAACAAACACGTCGAGATCACCAGAAAGACAGCCTTTTCAAGGATCGGAACATTCGCTTTGCTCTGGTTTCCTATAAATCAAACCGTCAAAACGGCGATTCCTCCTTGGCGGAGATGCCTGCGAGAGAAGCCATTTTGGGCTGGGTGGAAGCGACTCAATATGGTTGAAGCTTTTTCTTTTTTGTAGTGCAGTAAAAAATATGGAGCTAATTCCTTTGTTGTAAGCGAAACTCCTTTAGGTAAATTTTATAAAATTAAAACAAAAATAAATAGAAAGGCTTGCATTGTGAAAATTTGGTGCAAACGATTTGGTCTAAACTCAGGCGGCCATTAGGAAAGAAGCCACATGCCTTCTCTTTCACTGACATAATTTGACTTCCAGCAACTCCGCTAAGGAGGAATCGCCGATTTGACGGTTTGATTTCTAGGAAACCAGAACAAAGTGAGTGTTGCGATCTCTGTAAATTGTGTTTTCCTGATGATCTCGATGTGTTTCTTGCAACAACTCATCCGTCAGGGTGCCCTTTTAAAAACAGTGTTACACAATTAAAGATGACAAACTTTGATAGTTTTAATGTGCGTTTTTTAAAATGTTGCCTAGACACTTTCAGAAACATAAAGAGTTTTAGCATGCAATTACAGAACATCTAGACTTTGTTTTTAATCAATGACCACTGTTTTACTATCATCACATCACAACACAGAACAACTGACTGATCAGTGACTACTGTTTTACTATCATCATCATAACACAGAACAACTGACTGATCAGTGACTACTGTTTTACTATCATCACATCACAACACAGAACAACTGACTGATCAGTGACTACTGTTTTACTATCATCCCATCATAACACAGAACAACTGACTGATCAGTGACTACTGTTTTACTATCATCACATCACAACACAGAACAACTGACTGATCAGTGACTACTGTTTTACTATCATCACATCATAACACAGAACAACTGACTGATCAGTGACTACTGTTTTACTATCATCACATCACAACACAGAACAACTGACTGATCAGTGACTACTGTTTTACTATCATCATCCCATCATAACACAGAACAACTGACTGATCAGTGACTACTGTTTTGCAATCATCATCGCATCATTACACAGAACAACTGACTGATCAGTGACTACTGTTTTACTATCATCATCGCATCATTACACAGAACAACTGACTTAATGGAATGTGTTGCTGTTGTTGTAACTTTTATTTCGCTTTTTTTCTTTGGATATTCAGACAATGGACCATTTGGCCTCTTTCGTAATGTGAGCAGTGTTTGATGTGTAAATGTCCTCTCATAATTCGTATTGTAACAAAGGGTCAAATGAAAAGTCTAACAGTGATTTAGGTAAGTGTTGAATTTTAGGGAGACATTAACGACGACTTGTCGTTTATGATATATTATATTGTCATATTGACGGAGAGGAGAGAGAGAGAGAGAGAGAGAGAGAGAGAGAGAGAGAGAGAGAGAGAGAGAGAGAGAGAGAGAGAGAGAGAGAGAGAGAGAGAGAGAGAGAGAGAGAGAGAGAGTGACTTACAGGATGGCAGACAGAGACAGAAAGATAAGAAGACAACTCGTGCACGCACACGCGCACGCGCACGCACACACACACGCACGCACACACACACACACACACACACACACATGATCTGTCTAAATTTCTTTTCTTCCTTTTTTTCAGTTTTGTTAATGAGTTTTTGTGTGCGAGTAAACTTGCCGACATGTCTCTAACATATTATACGGATTACAAGGCAATTACTTTTTACCGGAATGGGGCTGAGGTGATAATTTAATTGTTAAGAAATTAAAGAAACAGATTCAAAGTTTGGAATTAACTCGGGGGGTGAGTTTCATAAACACAATGCCTTGTAATACGTAAAATACAGAAATTATTATTTTATGCATATTGACTCACAACATCCAACATTCATTTATACGCACATCCGTACTTCCATGTCCGAATACACAAAACACAATCTGGTTTGCAGTTGCTTCCACGTTTAGTGAATTTGAAATACCAACATATGAGAACTAGATGAGCGAATGAATTAACAAATTAAACTAAAACACATTGGTCAAACATATGAACTAGATAATGAGCGAATGATTACCCAAATCAAATAAAACACATTGATCAAACATAAAGTATCGATTGCGCATGACATAACTTCCGTTTGCTCCGAGAATCTATAAACAATATGACATACATTGAAATGTTATAGGTAAATTGGTCTAGCCATGACCTATTGTCCTATGTTCTTTGAATGTTCAGGAACTGATTATCTCCCTTAACCTGTATCTCTTTGTGGGTGAAACCGCCATGAACACTTTCATTCTAAGCTGACAGATGGAAGTATAGTTATTGAGCATAGAATGAAAGTGTTGAGGCCACAAAGGATGAGAAAACTCGGGGGGAGACGCAACTGCAAACCTGAACTGTTAATGCACACTTAAATATGTATTGGATACTAAGGCATCCACCCCAAAGTACATGATAACAGCAGCGTCCCATGTTTGTTCTGGTGTTAATGAGGTTTTTTTGTCGAAAAAATAATAGGTAGCCACTCATAACATGTTATGAGCAAACGGTTTCGTCCATATAGTGTGTGTTTACACACAAGTATGCAAGCTAAGACACACAAATGCCTCCCCCCCCACACACACATACACACATACCAACACACACACGCCACAACACACACAGATGAACACACACACACACACACACACACACACACGTGCGCGCGCACGCGTTCGTGCACGCACATACACACAAACAACGCATGCGCGCGCACGCTTCCAAGCTATAGGAACAAGCGAGTAATAGAGAGAGAGAGAGAGAGAGAGAGAGAGAGAGAGAGAGAGAGAGAGAGAGAGAGAGAGAGAGAGAGAGAGAGAGAGAGAGAGAGAGAGAGAGAGGAGAGAGAGAGACAGACTGAAAGACAGACAGAGAAACAGATAGACAGACAGACAAACAGATAGACTGGCCAAGAAAACATGCAAAAAATCAAACAAACAACAAAGTTATTGTAGTCTACATTTCGATTTTTCCTTTTAATTAGTCATGTTTGACTTTCCTCCCATTATGAAATTCAATAATATTCATGCACCAGAATATGGTGATATAAATATGTTATTTCACACATACACACACGCACACGCGCGCACGCGCGCGCACACACACACACACACACACACACACACACACACACACACACACACACACACACACACACACACACACACACACACACACACACACACACACACACACACACATATATATATATACACACACACACACACACACACACACACACACACACACACACACACACACACACACACACACACACACACACACACACACACACACACACACACACACACACACACACACACACACACACACACACACACACACACATGGTCTGTGTGCATCCCCCCCGTTTTGTTAATGCGATTTTTTTACACACACACACACACACACACACACACACACACACTTCACAGCTGTTCCGTCTCACACAAAATCAAGCTGTTTAGTTAAAAGACTGAATCTAGAAATCTTAGATAAACACCAAGCTTTTGTTTGTAAATAGATGTTGGTTTGATGGTTTTCATTGTATTTTTAATACATTTCTTCCATCATATTTATGATAAAAGCTTATTATTGTTGAGCAGTATCATGCAACATATTTAGTAGAAAATGTTCTTGAATAATACACGTAGTATCGCAAACATAAATACAATTGCCTATGAGGGAAAATCTAGAAATGTTCAGTGAATACAACTAATTTAGTCACATACTACAACATATTCTTGACTATTATTAAAAGTTACTTATGGTAAATTAAAATTGGCTTGAAAAAACTTCTGAAAAAATAGATAAACTAAATGTTCCTCCTGAAACAGCTGTGACTGGCTTGTCAGTAAGTTTAAATATTTTCAAGGCGAAAATATGATGCGGATTGTCTAAATTAGGCCTACAACGTGGCATGAATGTCATTATCAGATGACTAGGAACACAGTTTTGCCACAGTATTCTATAATATCATGTAGCAAAGGTTGGAGACACCAACACCTTCCAAAATATTTTTTACAGCTTTTTTTTTAACAGCAGATGTGGACCAGAATGACACTCTATGGCATCATAATCCTCCTCGCCCTCCCTCATTATCATTATCATCATCATCGTCATCATCATCATCATCATCATCATCATCATCGTCATTATCTTCTTCTTTATCTTCTTCTTCATCATCATCATCATCATCATCATCATCATCATCATCATCATCGTCATCATCTTTTTCTTTTTCTTTGTCTTCTTCATCATCATCATCATCATCATCATCATCATCATCATCATCATCATCATCATCATCATTATCATCACCATTATCGATGCATTTATCGATCAGTATGAAACTGATGTCTTAGATCTTATGACACTTCATGCTTGACGGTTATGACACTTGCTTTCAGCAATCCTTCGATGGGTTTAACTCAAGAACAAGGGACCTTGAATTAATTGTTTATAATAAAAATAATAATAATAACAATAATAATAATAATAATAGTAGTAGTAGTAGTAGTAGTAGTAGTAGTAGTAGTAGTAGTAGTAGTAGTAGTAGTAGTAGAGCTATGCTCATCCCTAGCTGGTGCATTTGTACCACAGCGTTCAAGTGCTTCAGCTGTTGGGGTGATCTCTGGAGTCTTTTAGCCATGGTACGAAAAAACAACAACAACAACAACAACACTCTTGCATCTAAGCATATTGCAAGAATTATCAGTGTTGTGTTTTCTTCTAAATTTCCTCAAATGTTCTGTTGTTTCTTTGATGTGAAGCAATGAATAAAGAGATCTTTCAGTGTTTCCTTAAACTTGGACCCCAGAAAACAGTAGACAAAGAAGTTGACAGAGGCGTTGATGTAGGAGAAGAGCTCGAACAAACTGACCAGGAAATTGAAGGTGTTGTAGTACCGACCTGACAGACTCATGTCTGGAACAAACAGCATGCACACGGCTACAATGATTATGGGAATGGCACAAATGACAAACAGAACGGAAACGCCAATGAGCATGCGCGTTAAGGCGATCTCACGTGACGATAAAGTAGCAGTGGACGTCTGCTCCCTCCACTGTACTATTTTCCTCAATTTAACGAAAGTCAAAATAGTGGTGGCGGTTACAATCAAGATGTAGACAACAGGGATTAAGAAGCTTGTCAGCAGGCCCGTGACAGTATCAACCAGTTGTTTGTTCTGCAAATAAAATGTACTAGGGAGTAATTTCTTAGACACGGTTTGAGTTCGAGGATCATAAGCACAACCCACACTCCAACGAGTGCCACTGAGAACACTCAAGCCAAGTATGACAAGAGAGCCAGCAACGATGATGATTGCTGTGGTTCTGGTTTTCAGAATCTGCTGCGCTCGAAGAGGACTGAACACACAGAAACATCTCTCACAGGCAATGATAGTAGACAGGTATCCAGAAACTCTGTTCATACCACGAAAGAACATCAAGTAGTTGCCAACAACGAACGCAAATACATTGGATGTTCCTGGCGATTTAGTGAACTCAGAAACGATTTTATCGACATTGAGGACAAAGGAGTGCACCATATATAAGAAATCAACCAGGGAGAGAGAGAAGAGGCAGAGGTTGATGCGTTCCTGGAGCCCCTGTTTGCAGAAGACGATCATGTTGAGGATGTTGCAGGGCAGACTGATGGAGAAGAGGATGGGGAGAACAATGACAGCCACTACCATGTCCATGTCCACCTCCACCTGTCGGCTGATGAGGTTGTCCGGGTTGTCCCAGGGAATGAAGGCTCCAGGCTTCACTGACAGCACCACACAGCCTTCACGGGGTGAAACACCTGCTGTCACGTTCTGCTCGTAAGCATTGTCACCTGGAGGATATGTTTGACGAGCGGAAGTCACTGTGGTCATCTTGTGAATAGCAGCTTGTTGATGACAGTTATCAATGCGTTAGTAGGCTATATTAAAATTCCAGTGAGTGTATATAAAAAACGATTCAACAAGAGAGCCAGCAACGGCTGGATTAAAAAAACAAATATAGTAAAGAATGATGTGAAAATGTAATGTTGATGTTAGTGTGCTATAGTAAAGAATGATGTGAAAATGTAATGTTGATGTTAGTGTGCTATAGTAAAGAATGATGTGAAAATGTAATGTTGATGTTAGTGTGCTATAGTAAAGTATGATGTAAAAATACAATGTTGATGTTGGTGTGTTGAGGTAAAGTATGACATGAAAATGTAAAAAAAGAAGTGATTTTAAAAATATGAAAACGCCTTTTCTACTACCCGTGATAATGAAAACAAACTCGCCACCAACAATATAAATTTACAGATCCACATATTAGTTTGTAATAAATCAAATAAATCAATAAGAAAACAATTTCCAATTTTAAATAAAAATAAATTTTGAACAAATGTATATGTAACGTTACAGAACATGATATGCAAAAAAACCCACCACCACCAATTATTCAATTTTAGTAATAACAGTAGGTAAAAATAAATATAACATTTCTTTGAAGTTCAGATGGGGAGAAAGACTGTACGAAACAGGAATCTGAATGTTCAGGTGAACAAAGTTATGTCCTTTCAATTAGAAAAAAACCACCCATCAACACTCATAACATAGCCTGACGAAAAAATATTTTGTAAAACAATTCTATTATGTAAAAGACAATCAAAATCAACTCCCAAATTTAATTGCTGTTCCGTGCAGGCTTGAAGACAGAAAAATAACTATGTCTAAAGACGAACCAGAACCTCCATAAAACAATTTGCTGTGTTCATCTCAATGTCCATTTCCTGTTCTCCAAAGTTAAGAGGAGCTGTACAGTTGAAACTAATGGGGATTCCAAAGCAATTTTGGTGTTAATGTGAAACTGGCGAGCGACATGCAAATCAGTAAGTCACGTGACCACGCCAAATTCCGCCCTTAGCTCTTCTAGTACACTGGGCGAACACATTCACACAGTACATCGCTCTACACTCCCATTAAATGCAAAGACATTCACTGCCAAGTACCCTGCCGTGTGTTTGTTTATTTTTAGAGCTTATGTCAGTGATTGTTGAGTTAAAGCAACGTATGTGCACTCGGGAACAAACCCTGTTAGGGGAAGATGGGGTAAAAAGCGCATGGGCGGGTAAGAAGCCCACCCCAATTATCTCATGAAATGAAGCAAATTTCAGTCTCATTTTGCCCATGAGACGAGCGTTAATGTCTAGCATTCGTCTCATGGGCAAATTTGACTGAAATTTTCTTTATTTCATGAGATAATTGGGGTGGGCTTCTTACCCGCCCATGCGCTTTTTACCCCGTCTTCCCCTACCTACTCTTGTCAGTTGAGGTGCAACTGACAACCAAGAACGTCGAAAAATGCGTGGCGCTAGAAGAGTTAAAGGTAGACCCTGGCGGATGAGTTTTTGCAAGAAACACGTCGAGATCACCAGAAAGACAGCCTTTTCCATGGTCGGAACACTCACTTTGCTCTGGTGTCCTAGAAATTAAACCGTAAAAACGGCGATTCCTCCTTGGCGGACGTATGGATCAAGGATTTCATCTCGGTATCTGGCTGCCGTCAAGCTTCCGTTCAGGAGCACATGGAGGTCAGTCTTTCCCGGCACATCGATCCCACCTCAGAACAGAAGTGAGCCTCCTCCATAACGGTTATGATGGGCTACGTAAACGTCGTGGAATCGCGCAAAAATGTGCGTAAAGTGAAACTCTTCACTTTGTCAACCCTACAGGGACATTGGTTACTGAAGCTAGTATCAGTATCAATCAACCACATATGCAAATCAAGCGATACTTTTTCACAATTTTCAAAACAAAAATTGATGTAAAGCGAGTGTTGAGCAATATAGTAAGGCTGTATATCGTGCGTGCATGCGTGTGTGTAATGGATTTTCAAATAGTTATGTTTGGCTTTCCTTCATTGCTTTGCGGTTTGCTTCATTTCTTTGTTTGCAAATCAGTGTATGCCTCTGAATGTTCAATTTTGTTCATGAGGGCACTGTGCATACAAACATTGCTTATCTGTTTTCCCTCAATAAAATATTCGAGTTTCAGGTTTCTGTTTGTCTGTCTGTTTATATGTCTATTTGCCTGCCTGTCTGTCTGTCTCTGTCTATTTTCGTCGGTGCTCTGCTTGCTGAAGGTAACAGACAGACCCAAGGTTCCCTCGACCATTGTACAGTGCGGTCATCAGACACCCTGGACCTGGGTCACTTGCCCAGCTTTGTCTGTCTGTCTGTCTGTCTGTTTGTCTGTCTGTCTCTCTCTCTCACTCCTTCTCTTTCTCTATGTCTGTCTCTATCTCTGTCTCTCGGTCTCTGCCTGTCTATCTATCTGTCTCTCTCTCGCTGACAATCACATAATAAAAAGGCAAGTGTGTGTGTGTGTGTGTGTGTGTGTGTGTGTGTGTGTGTGTGTGTGTGTGTGTGAAGCACAAACCGGGCCTTATAACTCCGCCGTTTTTCGACCGAATCGCTTCAAATTTACTATGAGCCCTAACGGGGCGATGGCAACGGCAACCGAGGCGGCCATGTCATTTGCGCGGTTTGATGTATCTGCCGGATGTGGAAGGAAGATGACCGGGGATGGTGACTATCAATGTGCCAAACCGGAAGCGAATTGATTCATAAACGCGCGCGAAAAACGCCTCTTCACCTTTTCACAAATAACTCCGCCGTTTCTTAACCGAATCGCTTCAAATTTGCTGTCAGGCTTGCTGTGGCGGGGGCAAAGCCTGATGGCAAATGTGAAGAGAATCGGGAGAGCGCGTCACTCTCAGAGCAGCGCCAACGGGAAACGGGGCCTTATAAATCCGCCATTTCTTAACCGAATCGCTTCAAATTTGCTGTACTCAGCGTTACCAGTACTTGGCGTTACCGTTACTAGGCGTTACTGTTACTAGGGAGAGCGCATCACTCTCAGAGCAGCGCCAACGGGAAACGGGGCCTTATAACTCCGCCTTTTCTTAACCGAACCGCTTCAAATTTGCTGTCTTCAGCGTTACCAGTACTTGGCGTCACCGTTACTAGGCGTTACCTTTACTAGGCGTTACCGGTACTCGGCGTTGCGCTAGTGAGTAATAAGACCTTCATGTGAGTGGCCTAAAAAAACCTATAAAAGTTGCACAACAAACTTTAAAGGAAAAGCACAAGATAGCTAACCACACTAAAATTAAAAACATTTCTCACCGGGGCTTATTTGGTTCCATTTCTATGTAATCTACCAGCATCAAAATACATAAACAAAAATTTGAACGAGTTTTATTTTTAAACAAACCAATAGAAACAAGGGGCTAAAACTCTTCCATGTATCATATTTCTATTAATAGTATCCTTTGTACAGTACTATACAGTATCGAAGGGTAATTGCCTAAACGTGCTATCAACCTACTTTATTCCTTTTGTGATGATGCGTTTAGGCACTCACCCAACGATACAATATGCTACGTTAAGTTGGACGCTGCTCCTTTATCGTCTTATGAAACGTTCAATAGATCCCCTTGCTGTTCTCGAGTATGGTATGTTTGGTACTTTATAGTCACAGAGGCGTCTTGTGAAATTCGGGTTGCTCCCACCTGGAGAGCGCGTCGCAGCCAGAGGCGCGCCACCCATTTGTTTTTGCATGCGATTTTTGTGACTGATGAGGAAGGAAAGGGGTGGGTGGGTGGGAGGGGGTACATTTTGACCAAATGACAACTTATTCGTTGCCACTGTGTTTAACGTGTGCTAAGTGCATGGGGCCTGGGTTTATCGTCTCATCCGAAAGACTCCACGTTCAGACCACAAGGCCTAGTGCAGAGTGAGAGCAAAAATCCCCTGTGCCTAGGTCCGAACGCGGGTTTATTGCGCACGAGGCGAACGCGTTAGCTCTGTGCCACTCTACTACAGTGCCCATTGTGAAGCTAGATTTCATCGCCAGAGTCGGTTTATGCAAAAAAAGAACAACTACACCAGATAGTGTCCTTTTCTCATGCTATGTATTTTGAACAACGTCCCTGTCTCGTGTCGTGTTACCGTTGGTTAATGTTTCTTTCCATTGCTCTGTTACGTTGGATACCGCCTCTTTCTTGTGTCGTGTTACCGTTGGTTAATGTTTCTTTCCATTGCTATGTTACGTTGGATACCGCCT
>CM065682.1:26076729-26079229 GCA_017654935.2 Phymorhynchus buccinoides
AAAAGAAGTCTATTCTAGGTTTTTACATAACATAATTCGCAAGCACATGCGCGCGGTGTGTGTGTGGAGGAGAGCACACATACATACACACAAGCACACACACACACACGCACACACACACAACCACACACACATACACACACACACGCGTGCGCGCACACACACAAGCACACACACACACACACACACACACACACACACACACACACACACACACACACACACACACACACACACACACACACACACACACACACAAATGATTTTATTATAGTAGACCTACTATAAATTGGTACTACTGAAGGAATTCAATGGGGCACATTATGAACCTCCGGTGTAAACCTCCGCCAAAGAAGCAGTCACTGGTTGCTGTTGTTTGAAAATCGTTGGCTACCAACCCTTACAACCATGTGTGTGTGTGTGCTGCAGACACTGTGTGTCCAATGCAATGTGTTCACACGCGCGAAGTGAAGTGAAGCACCAGTAGCTCATAGACTATAAACATCTCGCCTATACTAACTCATATTTTATTTTTACTTTCGCTTTGAGTCATAGATGTACTACATCGTTCGCCATATTCTGCACAGAGAAGTGTGACTGACCATCGGTGGACTTTCTTTCTTTGTCATTCTTTCCTCAAGTTCCTTGGATGCTTCACTGACCTACAGCATTGAAGGCAGAGTTCCTTAAGAGTTTCCTTGAACCTGGACCCCAGAAAGAAATAGACAAAGAAATTGACAGAGGCGTTGATGTAGGAGAACAGCTCGAAGAAACTGAGTATGAAGTTGAAGGCATTGAAATAACGCCCTTGAAGACTCATGTCTGGGATAAACATCAAACAAACCCCTAGAACAAGAACCGGAACGGAGCAGAAAACGAACAAAACGGAAATGCCAATGAGCATGCGCGTCAAGGCGATCTCACGTGACGACAGCGTGGCGGAAGACGTCTGCTCCCTCCATTGTACTATTTTCCTCAACTTGATGAAAGTCAGAATGGTGGTGGTGGTTACGACTAGTATGTACACTAGAGGGATCAAGAAGCTTGTTACCAAACCTGTGACAGTGTCGATCAGTTTCTGATTCTGCAGATAGAACTTACTGGGAAGGATTGACTTTGACACAGAGTGAGTGCGAGCATCGTAAACACAGCCCACGCTCCAACGAGTAGTACTCAGAAAGTTCAACCCCAGTATCACAAGAGCACCAGTAATGATGATGATCCCAGTGGTTCTGGTTTTCAGGATCTGCTGTGATCGAAGAGGACTGAACACACAGAAACATCTCTCACAGGCAATCATCGTGGACAGGAAGCCAGACACCCAGTTCATGCCTCGGAAAAACATGAGGTAATGGTTAGCAACGAATTCAAACACAACTCCTACTCCCGACTCGTTAGTAAATTGGGACGAGATTTTATCAAAATTATACGAGATGGAATGGATCATGTATGTGGAATCCGCCATAGCAAGACAAAAGAGGCAGAGGTTGATGCGTTCCTGGATCCCCTGTTTGCAGAAGACGATCATGTTGAGGATGTTGCAGGGCAGACTGATGGAGAAGAGGATGGGGAGAAAAATGACAGCCACTACCATGTCCATGGCCACCTCCACCTGTCGGCTGATGAGGTTGTCCGGGTTGTCCCAGGGAATGAAGGCTCCAGGCTTCATTGACAGCACCACACAGCCTTCACGGGGTGAAACACCTGCAGTCACGTTCTGCACTTGGACAGTATCAGTTGAGGTCAACGTCCAACCAATGGGAATGATTGTCTTCATCTTAAGTAAAATCTATGGACAACAGATAGTAAATATGTGAACACAATGATAATTCCTTTATTATTCTCAAAGAATCAGACTTAGAGAGGTAATTCAATCTCCTGTTCAGGTATAAACCCTTCCCCGGGATCTGTGCCAAAAAAGACATAGTGTTTAGAATCTTTAAAAAAAACAAAAACAGAGAAAAGACATTCATTTAATGATTGTAAAGATCAGACGACGCTGAAGAAGAAGAGCGTGAAGCTCTCGAAAGCTACGTTTCAAGTAAGTATTCTGCCTGAGTGTTAGGTTTTATTGTTCTTCTTAAAGATCGTCTTTATATCTCACTGACGAATGTGTCTTTGATATAGGATGGGCATACCTCAAAGGTCAAAGCATACAGTACGATAATGGACTCACACTGTAAAAACAATCATACAGCTGAATGAATTCACAAGCTTGATTATTTACTATAATTTGCAGGCTAACAACTTTAATAACACGCTGAAATATGCAATGCGTTCACGGGAATAAGAATCAATACGATTACAAACACAAGGCTCTGCAAATTACAATGCTTCAATTTTTCAGATACTTATCAGTCGTTCCCATTACTGCTTTCTGACGTCAAAATACTAATCAGACACCAGGGAGACATTAGTGTCTACATTATTATACAGAACAGTGTACTTTCTTTCACATGTCTGTCTTGTTATACAGAACAGTGTAGTTTCCTTTCACATG
>CM065682.1:26086729-26089229 GCA_017654935.2 Phymorhynchus buccinoides
TCAAGTCATACACACCATCAGAGAAAGCTACAACCATGTACTCGCGCTCTAGCGCTGAATGAAAAAAACATCACTCAACGCACTCTGAAAATCCAAGCATACGTGCGGGCTCACTATTAGCAAGCATCATAATCATGCATACGTATGCTTACACACATAGTAGCTTATACGCGAATACAAGCACGCGAATAGAGTCAGTCACATG
Source organism: Phymorhynchus buccinoides (assembly GCA_017654935.2). Taxonomy (NCBI): domain Eukaryota; kingdom Metazoa; phylum Mollusca; class Gastropoda; order Neogastropoda; family Raphitomidae; genus Phymorhynchus; species Phymorhynchus buccinoides. Next base: position 26,086,935 of record CM065682.1, read on the forward strand.
CGAGAGGTGGCTCACATATACTTGCACACACACGTACGAGTGCTAAAAAATATCTTCTGCATACAATACATGCTAACTACACTAATTCAATCTCTCTCTCTCTCTCTCTCTCTCTCTCTCTCTCTCTCTCTCTCTCTCTCTCTCTCTCTCTCTCTCTCTCTCTCTCTCTCTCTCTCTCTCTGTGTGTCCTAAATATAATGATTTAAGAAGAGAACTAATTCAAGCAAAGTATTATAAACATCCTTCATCTTTCAGACTCGCATTGATTTTATGTTTATCAAAACCCTAGCATTATTATTAAGACGTCATTATTTATTAACAAAGCTCTGGCCTTGCGAACAGAATATATACATGCCTGATGAATGTCTGTGTCTATGTTGTGTTTGCATATAATACGTTTTTTTGTGTGTCTTTATTGTTTGTATCGTTAGCTTTCCAGATAGCTTTGCGTCCTCTGCTTTCTGGGGGTCATTTTCGGACACGACTGACCAGCGCGCGCACACACCCCCCCCCCCCCCCCCCAACACACACACAATCTTACACACACAAACAGACACACAATTGATTGTGGTTGATTTTTCTCCAGTTTATGTTTTGTATTTATTTGCGTTAATTGTTTTTCTTATTAATTTATGACGACAGGATGTAAAAATTATTCTTTTATCGTCAATAAAGATCATTTTGACTTGACACACACACACACACACACACACACACACACACACACACACACACACACACACACACACACACACACACACACACACACACACGCGTACGCACAAACAAAACGAAAACGGACAGCTACGGTCTCTCTCTCTCTCTCTCTCTCTCTCTCTCTCTCTCTCTCTCTCTCTCTCTCTCTCTCTCTCTCTCTCTCTCTCTCTCTCTCTCTCTCTCTCTCTCTCTCTCTCTCTCTCTCTCTCTCTCTCTCTCTCTCTCTCTCTCTCTCTCTCTCTCTCTCTCTCGCTCGCTCGCTCTCACACACATACTCACACACCACCCAAATTATCGAATCAGCGGAGTCAATGTTAGGTGTATGCTTTACTTCAATGGTAAGGAAAAGGCTGTTGTTGTTGTTGCTGCTGCTGAAAGAAAAATATATTGATGATGATGACGATGATGATGATGATGATGATGATGATGATGATGATGATGATGATGATGATGATGATGATGATGATGATGATGATGATGATGATGATGACGATGATGATGATGATGATGGTGATGATGAGATAAATCTCTGTGACTAGATTATACCCAAATACTAAATACTAAAGAGGAGGAGTAGGAAGACGATGATGACGAGTGGCTTATTCAAGATGAGGACGACAAAGACAAAGCAGACGATGATGACGACGACGACGACGACGACGACGATGATAATGAAGATGATGATGATTAGACAACGGTCATCGGGGGGGTGGGGGGGTGGGGGGGGGGGGTGGCTAGTATGCATAATCAGGTTCATGTGGGTGCACGATCGCACAGCCTGGTTAGATCATAGCTGAAAAGTGGCCAAGATCACTTAGGCCTACTATGCTTCAATTCTTTGTGGAATTCTTCCACAAGAAAAAGCCTACCCCTACTGCCTTTAAGGAAACTAGCAGTAATAGAACATTCATTACTGCTGTTGTTGCGAAGGTTAGTTCGTGGAATTTAAGAAATGTATCTGTTTTTAGGTTGGGCATCATTCGTTTTTTTATTTGAGGTTTTTTTCCGTTGAGGTTAGTTCGTGGAATGTTACTACATTTATCTGTTTTTAGGTTGGACATCAATCTTTTTTGTTATTTGAGTTTTTTTCCGTTGAGGTTAGTTCGTGGAATCTGTTTTTAGGTTGGGCATCATTCGTTTTTTATTTGAGTTTTTTTCCGTTGAGGTTAGTTCGTAGAATGTTACTACATTTATCTGATTTTAGGTTGGACATCATTCGTATTTTTATTTGAGTTTTTTTCCGTTGAGGTTAGTTCGTAGAATGTTACTACATTTATCTGATTTTAGGTTGGACATCATTCGTATTTTTATTTGAGGTTTTATTTCGTTGAGGTTAGTTCGTGGAATGTTACTACATTTATCTGTTTTTAGGTTGGGCATCATTCGTTTTTGATTTGAGTTTTTTTTAAATAGATTTTTTCTTCCTCAACCTTGTCACTTTTTTATTTGGATGGGAGGACATTATTTTGATGTCTTTCATTTCTTTTCCTGTTTTGTTCTTTCTTTCATTTCTCGAGGGCTTGTGATTTATGGACAATAATATTATTATTAAAGTGTTGCTTTGGGTGTTTGTTACAT
>CM065682.1:26094229-26144073 GCA_017654935.2 Phymorhynchus buccinoides
TCTGTGACACATTTTAGAATAAGGTCAATCCTTACTGCCCAAACTTAGGAACACAGTATCATTGAATAACAGACCCTGATTTCAAGAGTTTGTATGATATGGGTGTTAAATCATTGTGGTGCAAAAATGCGACATTGGCGGTGAAAGGGTTAAAGGCGAGGAAAAACACCTTTCGGACCTAACATCTTGTTCAAACAAACAAACCCATAGAAACTGATATGCAACACCAAGAAGAACAACAGCAGCAACAACAACAACAACAACAACAACAACAACAACAACAACAACAGCAGCAACAACAACAACAACAACAACAACAACAGCAACAACAGCAACAACAACAACAGCAACAACAACAACAGCAACAACAACAACAACAACAACAGCAACAGCAACAACAAAATACACATAAATCAGTGTCTCTATAGTGTTGCGATTCGTCGTCCAGCCGAGATGTAGCAGTCTGTCGATTCCGACTGTGACTTGCCAGATAGCAGATGAGGCAGATACTATTCTGGACGGCTGGGCTGGACTTTGTTTATTGTGGAGATACCTTGTCCAGGTTTCATCCCCACTCTCTATGCCAAAATGATTTCAGGGCAGCTGGCGTTGGGGGCCTATGACCCCGAGAGTCAACCAATCCCGTTGGCCAGCCACACGTCCACTAAAATCGCACGACTGTACGATACGATTCGATCACGTGATCTCGATGCGCCAATCAAATTTGTTCTTGGAGATCGCGTGATCGAATCGTATCGTACAGTCGTGCGATTTTAGTGGACGTGTGGCCGGCCCTTAAGGGGATACGCGCCTTTTACTTCCCACGATGAGAAATGATCAAGACTTTTGTCATAGCATCTACACATATTTCTAAGGTCAAAACTGGGAAGAAAACACACGGTCACCGTGCTACTTTTCTTGTAATTCGTGGTCAAAATGTGAGGGGTTGGACAATTTTCGGGTAAAATTAGGTCTACTGAACACTGGACACCTTTCATACACTTAAGTTATTAAAAACGTTCAATTAATCTTGCCTGATACTGCAACCTACATAGTGTCAGAATCTATGTCAAATGGTAAGGGAATATAATTTAGTCAATAGGAAATTTAGGAAAACTGTTGCCGTATTGACACATATTTCCCTAAATTTTATTGTTCAAATGCCTGTAGAAAAAACCTCAACGATGAAATCATTCTAGTTTAAAAAAAAAAAATAGATCAAATAATGTATATTCTCCATACTAAACACACAAAAAACAGTATGTCACCGTGTTTTTTTTAACTGAACACCATACACATTTTCAACACAACCCCTATTTTCCCACGGGACTCACGCAAAGACCCAGTGTCTTTGACTCACGTCGAGTTTTGTTGTTGACAGTTTTATGAGATTTGTTCTTTTAGTAACGCGGTTTTAGTCCTTCTAAGAAATGAATATGCTTAAAATAATCCTTATATTCTAACAATACAAACATTGTAGCGATATACATTTCACAAATATAAATAAACTTGTATATATTTTCAAGAAAGTCTTGCACCACTGGGAGTCCGCCAGATTAGGCTAGCACGATCAATCACAGAGAGAGTAAGCAATTTCATTCACAATTTCGTCATTTCATTCTTACGTCATCTTATCCATTCGTCATTCATTTACTGAAACCACAGAGAGAGTAGGCCATTTCATTCACATTTTTTTCATTTCATTCTTACCATCTTATTCATACGTCATTCACTCACTGAAACCCTTTAGACTAGTAGTATCAGTTATTGTGACTTTGCTGTGGGATATTGCTTTTATCCTATGAGGTCGAAGACCGAATAGGATAAACATCAAGGTCTCGAGAGATAGGATAAAAGCAATATCCCACAGCAAAGTCATAATAACGATTATATACCGATATTTTACCTCTTTCAGATAAAATCAGCTGATAATCAAACACGCAACGATGAAGCGAGACGCCGTGCATGCAGATCTAAAATAATATTAACCACTTCACTGTAGCAAGAAAATCCCACTCATCCACAAATAATATAGTTCTCCAAGTTAGAAAGTCGTGAACTATGTTGATCTTGCACAAGCGATACGTTATGAAAGGAAACTGATTATTAATAGAGACGTGAACCGTACTGGCCTCAGCTGTACAAAAAATATCCATTACAATGACATGTTCTTCTTTCACTTCAATCACTTAGGAGTTATTGTCATTTAGCCAATGACGAACTTTCAATGATGACGTAATTTCGGTGATTGCGTAAGTTCACTAACATGACGTTTTAGGGCTAAGAAGGCTCTATCATAGTCTATGTGCAGTGCCACTGCCTTGAGTATTTAGTTCTTGTGCGCTATTTTTTATCATTTGCAATTTCACTAACAGTTGCTGTCCACAATTTTTTCTCAATGTAAAATGTTCATCAGAAACAACCTTTTGCATTTATTGGGTTAAGGCATAGGGTTAGGAGTATGTTTGGGCTTTTTGTTTTACTAAACATCACTTGATGCAAATAAAGAAAATATGGCTTGAGTACTGCAGACAGTCGCATGCGAGTGTACCTTGATGTGTGATAGTGATAATGATATGTCAAGTTTCTAATAGCAACGGTGTATTCTTACACCTTTTCTCACGCGCGTTTACACTAAGCCTATGGGTTAATATACGCAAATGATATCTCTGGATATTATCAGTTATTGGGATTTGTGAGTGTGATATTGTTTTTATCCTATCTCAGGTGGCTTGCTGTTTATCACACGAGGTCGGAGACCGAGTGTGATAAACAGCAAGCCACGAGAGATAGGATAAAAGCAATATCACACTCGCAAATCCTAATAACGGATATATACCGATATTTTACCTTTTTCAGATGATAATCAAACACGCAACGAAGAAGCGAGACGCCATGCATGCAGATCTAAAATAATACTAACCACTTCACCGTAGCAAGAAAATCCCACTCATCCACAAATAATATAGTTCTCCAAGTTAGAAAGTCGTGAGCTGTTGTGATCTTGCACATTGATACATTATGAAAGGAAACTGATTATTAATCGAAACATGAACCTACTGGAATTTGCTGTATAAAAAAAATAGCCTTTACAATGACATATTCGTTTTACACTGCAATCACAGGCCATAGTTATTGTCATTTCGCCAATGACGAACTTTCAATGATGACGTAATTTCAGTGATTGCGTAAGTTCACTAAGATGACGTTTTTTGGTGTCCTGCTCAGAAGGCGCTATTTGCAGTGACACTAACTTGAGTATGTGGTTGTCAGCCGCTATTTTTATCATTTGCAATTTCACTAAAACTTACTCTTCACAATATTTTTTTCAATGTAAAATGTTCATCATAAACAACCTTTTGCATTTATCGGGTTAAGGCATAGGGTTGGGAGTATGTTTGGGCTTTTTGTTTTACTAATCATCACTTGATGCAAATAAAGAAAATATGGTTTGAGTACTGCAGATAGTCGCATGCGAGTGTACAAGCCGTGAGATATATAACTGTGACGTCAAGTTTCTAATAGCAATGGTGTATTCTTACACCTTTTCTCACGTGCGTTTACACTGAGCCTATGGGTTAATATATGCAAATGATATCTCTGGATATTATCAGTTATTGGGATTTGCGAGTGTGATATTGCTTTTATCCTATGTCAAGTGGTTTGTTGTTTATCACACGAGGTCGCAGACCGAGTGTGATAAACAGCAAGCCACGAGAGATAGGATAAAAGCAATATCACACTCGCAAATCCTAATAACGGATATATACCGATATTTTACCTCTTTCAGGTGATAATCAAACATGCAACGAAGAAGCGAGACGGCCATGCAAGCAGATCTAAAATAATACTAACCACTTCACCGTAGCAAGAAAATCCCACTCATCCACAAATAATATAGTTCTCCAAGTTAGAAAGTCGTGAGCTATTTTGATCTTGCTCATTGATACATTATGAAAGGAAACTGATTATTAATCGAAACATGAACCTACTGGAATTTGCTGTATAAAAAAATAGCCTTTACAATGACATATTCGTTTTACACTGCAATCACAGGCCATAGTTATTGTCATTTCGCCAATGACGAACTTTCAATGATGACGTAATTTCAGTGATAGCGTAAGTTCACTAAGATGACGTTTTTTGGTGTCCTGCTCAGAAGGTGCTATTTGCAGTGACACTAACTGGTTGCTGGCCGCTATTTTTATCATTTGCAATTTCACTAAAAGTTACTATTCACTTCTTTTTTTTCCAATGTAAAATGTTCATCAGAAACAACCTTTTGCATTTATCGGGTTAGGAGTATGTTTGGGCTTTTTGTTTTACTAAACATCACTTGATGCAAATAAAGAAAATATGGTTTGAGTACTGCAGATAGTCGCGTGCGAGTGTACAAGCCGTGAGATATATAACTGTGACGTCAAGTTTCTAATAGCAACGGTGTATTCTTACACCTTTTCTCACGCGCGTTTACACGCGTTTATACACTAATATCTCCTATGCACTACTTTAATATATGCAAATGATATCTCTGGATATTGTTTTATATCTCACGGTTGGCAGGCCTCTTTGCACTACTTGTACATCGGTATATTGTTTTATATCTCACGGCTGGCAGGCGTGGGATATATATTTGGCACTACTTGTACATCCGTATATTGTTTCTTACGACACAGTCAGCCACAGGGGGAAAACTAGCGCCACCTGTATCCCACGTATCACGGATTATTCCACAGTCATAGCTTTTCCACAAAAGACTATGCTGTTCCATGGTGCTCCGCTACTGCAGAACATTATTTATTGTACATCTCTCACTTTACTACTGGCCAATAAAACGTCCAATAAAATTCCTTTCTCAAACAAAATTATAAATAGAAAGCCAATATGGAAAACATATGCAAAGACACATATTCTCTCTCTCTCTCTCTCTCTCTCTCTCTCTCTCTCTCTCTCTCTCTCTCTCTCTCTCTCTCTCTCTCTCTCTCTCTCTCTCTCTCTCTCTCTCTCTCAATACAAGGACAGCAGGTTATAATTACAGTATGGGTGGTGAGAATTATATTGTAGAAACCCAGCTCTTTTTAGATTAGTGCTACTTTTGACTTCAACAAATGAAATTGTTATGTGCAATCTTGCTATGTATTTATATCTGGCATTTAAGAGAAGAAGCATTATGGTAAGTTAGCTCAGTTAGCAAGAATATTTATATTGTGTTATGAATTACTCATGATTGTTGTATGTTTAATATATGTATTGTGAATCACCCCTTTGAATGGGGCCTTGGCCTTACCAAATAAATATCGTTATCGTTATCGTTATATCTCTCTCTCTCTCTCTCTCTCTCTCTCTCTCTCTCTCTCTCTCTCTCTCTCTCTCTCTCTCTCTCTCTCTCTCTCTCTCTCTCTCTCTCTCTCTCTCTCTCTCTCTCTCTCTCTCAATACAAGGACAGCATGTCATAATTACAGTATGGATGGTGAGAATTATAATTTTGATTAAATGCATAATGTTCAATGTTCTCTTTTCCCAAGACACACAAACTAACATGTTATTTGATATTTAAACTGATAATGTTGATGCGAATGAAGTGTGAATGAGATTTGGATCTTTCGATTATGCTTTGATAGTATTGATTTCCCCCTTCCTCGTGATGTATTGCGGCCCATGGCCAATGTACATTAAAACATTTCAGTGTTCAGTGTTCTCTCTCTTTGCACGCACGCGACCCACGAGACACGCCCGCGCACTTTCCTGGAATTGTATTGGATTACGAGGTCAACCTCGTGAAAGAGCTATTCGCCGTCTCCCTTCACGATCTTAATATTGAGTCGGTTATTTTTGTGTTATTTTAACAAGGGAAACAGCTCAGATAAGCTGTGTGTCATCCTCTAAATTAAAAGGACTTTTCAGAAAACATTCGCCTTCAAAATTTCAGAACATCGTACCAAGTATGATTTCAATTTCGCCCTAGTAGCCAAACTCGATTTAAAGGGACAATGTATCAAGACGTTAGAAAAAGCAGATTTTAAAAGACGATTTGCCAAGTTTCATATTATTACTTTTTTTGTTACAATTTCTTTCTCGTTAAGATTATATTAAAGCACGTAGGCTATTTCAAGACGTTGGTACAGCAAAATTGCCACCAACATTAATTGACTATTGTTTTTAGAATCCACGCGCGCGCGCGCGCGCGCGCGCGCGCTGTGTGTGTGTGTGTGTGTGTGTGTGTGTGTGTGTGTGTGTGTGTGTGTGTGTGTGTGTGTGTGTGTGTGTGTGTGTGTGTGTGTGTGTGTGTGTGTGTGTGTGTGTTGTGTGTGTGTGTGTGTGTGTGTGTGTGTTGTGTGTGTGTGTGTGTGTTGTGTGTGTGTGTGTGTGCTACTGTGTGTGCGAATATATATTGACACATGCTACTTTTCCAAATCGAAGAAAAAAAATCGTTATTACCAACATGAAAATAAATGAACACCAATTAGAAAAGAAACTATTTTGGTGGGTTTTCGTTCTTTTACTCTTTTTTTTAATGCTGTCTTTCTAATTGTTCGAGTGTGTGAATCTATTTTGGTTTATGAGCATGCGCGCGCGCTGCGTCCGTGGTGTGTGTTACTAAATGTAACGTCCTTCCACTAAAAGTGATTCAGACGTGGTGTGTGTGTAAGAGAGAGAGAGAGAGAGTGTGTGTGTGTGTGTGTGTGTGTGTGTGTGTGTGTGTGTGTGCTCTGTGCGTGAGTTTGTGCGTATGTGTGTGTGTTTGTACGTGCACGTGTCCCTGTAGGCTATGTATGCACTCATGTGAGTAGGAGAGAGTGGGAAACAGATTGATAGAGACAGACGAACAATTACGCCTCTGTTGATGTAGTTACCTAGAAACAAACTAATGTTCCAGTGACTCTTGTCTTGACATTGGAAACACACACACACACACACACACACACACACACACACACACACACACACACACATTGTACACACACACACACACACACACACACACACACACACACACACGTACACACACACACACACACACACACACACACACACACACACACACACACACACACACACACACACACACACACACACACACACACACACACACACACACACACACACACACACACACACACATACACACACACACACACACACACACACACACACACAACACACACACACACACACACACACACACACACACACACACACACACACACACACCACACACACTTTACACACGCACACACATTACACACACACACACACACACACACACACACACACACACACACACACACACACACACACACACACATGTGGTTGGTGTTATTAATTATGGTTGTTTACTAATTAACCATATGGTGGTGATTATTATTATTATTATTATTACATACAGACGAACACGCATACAGAAGAAATGTTTCTTTGTTGCGCGTCAGCCAAATTATTGACTTTTGAACAAAACAATGTCAATATTTGTTTCTCTCCACTTCCATTTAAAGCAACTATTGTTTCCAATCTAAAGCAACTCTTTTTCAGTTCGTATAATTAGGGCCTACCTTTAACGATCGAGACTCACGACTCAGAGTCAGAACCACTCTGGCATTGTGACTGGATGTCTTAATTGTCTGCATTTTGTCTTCGGTACATTTGCAAATTAACGGTATTTAAACTTCTTCGTCTTCTTCCAGTAGACAATCGCGATCATCTTTTTGATGGTTCTGTTGTGTTTAAAAACTGGGGACTTCGGTCATGTAGATAAGTAATAATAATTTATTTGGCCGCCCAGATGATCGGCTTGAATGGCTGGGGGAAAGATGGGACAAGTTGGAAGTAGGATTGGGGAATACTGGAGGGAAATGAGTGGGGCAGAGTCAAAGAGGGAAGGAGGGGGATGGGAGGGTGGGTGGGAGGGTAGGGGCACTGTTTAGATCCGGGACTTGAAGCTCTCCACCGAGGCCGATGATACTGCCTCAGGTGGGAGGGAGTTCCACTCAGAGATGGTCCGTGGAAAAAAGGAAAACTTTCTGTAGCTGGTTTTGCAAGAGGGGAGGAGGTAATGTTGCTTGGTGGGACTTTCTCGTTTGTCTTGTTGGTGGGTGGAGGGATGGGCTGTATAGTGACGTCACCGTGGTGGAACTTAAAGAAGGTCGTCAGTCTGAATGTTCGCCTTCTGCTGGCGAGTGGGGTCCACTGCAGCTGGGAGTACATGTATGCAAACTACAAGTATGCAAGAAACAACAGAAAGAAGTTCGCCTTTTCAAGATAATTTGAAGTCGTTACATTGCTAGCAATGTGACATTACGATTTGTGTTCTGTCTATTGACGTCTCTTCGGAACCAAACATTTATATTAATGGGTATTATGGTAAGGGTTCGCCTCTGTTAACTTGATCAATATGAAAATATATCGTTTACAGATAGCCTATAAACCGCACGGGAAAAAACAACAGAAAAATCTCGTTTTCTAGACAATTTAGAGAATGCTTCCTTCTGGAATATAGGCACTTAGTCCTTGGAATATAGGCACTCAGTCCTTGGAAAATAGGCACTTAGTCCTTGGAATATAGGCACATAGGCCTCTTTGAAATTGCAATTATTGTCCGTCATTAACTCCGGGTCTGTTAAAAAACAACAACAACAATCAAGCAATTAAACAAAAACCCAGGAGTGTTTCGTTATGGGAACGAGGGTCTTTGTGTTCTTGTCTTTTATCTGTGCTTCTTTCTGCGTGTCTGTTTGTATGTATCGTTGTATCTTTGGTCGACTGTCTGGGCGTAGGGGTCTAAATAAAAATGCATCTCAGTCACAAGACCTAATGAAGAGTCAAAATGATGATGCCTGACAAACATGACCAGAATGTGTTTGAATCTTAAACTAACTAAACCACACATGAAAGGGGCGTGGGACGGGACGAGACTGATGAGTGGCTATAAGGGTAAGAGTGGGAGGGCAGAAAGAACGCTATCGTCATCTTTCGAAGCTAACAAACTGAATGACTTTCATGCTCGTTTCGATGATCATCACTTCAGTCAACAACGCAGCGAGTTAACGGATTTATTGAATGAGAGTAAAGATCAAACAGATCAGGAAATATTGAAGATGAGGTTTTCTCTCAGTTACAGCATGGATCGTATAGTGTCCATGGTTACATAAAGTGAAGGTCAACAAAGCGCCTGGCCCTGATGGGATTCGAACCAACACGGAAGCAGAAGATGAGAGACCATTTACACTGACTGACTGAGTTCGCGTAGTGAGATCAGATTTGAGCCACTTTAAAACTGTGCCATGTACGCCGAAGGAGTCGTGAAGTCTAGAAAAAAGAATGTCATGATCGATGGTATCAAATGCTGCAGATAAGTCCAGAAGGGATAGAAGATATATTTTGCTATCATCAAGGGCGAGAAGGAGATCATTAACAACTTTGAGGAGAACAATCTCTGTACTGTGACCAGCTCTGTAGGCAGACTGGTGAGGATCAATCAAGTTGGTGGAGTTGAGGCGATCTAAGAGCTGTGACAAAACAATTATCTCAAGGACTTTAGACAGAAAGGGAAGGTTGGAGACAGGTCTGTAATGCTTCAAGGAATTGGGGTCTAAAGAAGGTTTTCTAAGTAGGGGACGTACAACAGCAGACTTATACTCTTGAGGATAAACCATCTGAAAGAACAATTGATCATATTGGTTGTGTATGGAATCAAAGCATTGATGCAGTCGAACAGTAAGGATGCTGGCAGAGGGTCAAGTTCACATTATTTTTTAGGTGAGCTAAATAGACATGTAGGCTTAAAGCAGTCAATTGAAATGCAACCTAGCACAACACCACGGCTCGACAAGACAAACGACATTGCAATACAATCCGACGACAAAGCACTGACAGAACTGTCTTGTTTTTGTTGTTGTTGTTATTATTCTTCGTCTTCTTCTTGAAGATCAGATAAACCCTACATTATCTGAGATGAAGGCGGCAGAAATGAAAATCTGTTTAACTTCCTCCGGTCTGGAACAGACACATATGGGACATTAGTAGATATAAAGATGGTGGGAACGATCCTGGAGGCAATGCCCGGATGCAGTGCAGCACCAGGAAAGTCCCGAATTTTTAACAATACAGATGTGTAAAAGTAAGGAAGGCGGCAGTCTTCCAAAGGTCCTTTATACTGCTGTAGTCTTTTGGAAAGCTTCTGGAAAGCTTTAAGGCAATACTCTTTCCAGGAAGTAAACGCTTGGTTACTGATTCACAACTTATATCATGATGGAACATGAAGATGTTCATTTTCACACATTGACAATAACTGACAATCACACGGTAACCTTCAATGTGGAGAACGTGACAGCAGGTGTTTCACCCCCTGAAGGCTGTGTGATGCTGTCAGTGAAGCCTGGAGCCTTCATTCCCTGGGACAACCCGGACAACCTCATCAGCCGACAGGTGGAGGTGGACATGGACATGGTAGTGGCTGTCATTTTTTCCCCCATCCTCTTCTTCATCAGTCTGCCCTGCAACATCCTCAACATGATCGTCTTCTGCAAACAGGGGCTTCAGGAACGCATCAACCTCTGCCTCTTCTCTCTCTCCCTGGCCGATTCTCTATACATGACCCACGCATTCATCTTCAACATTGACAAAATCTATTTCCAGTTCACTAAAGTGTCAGGAATGGGAACCGTTTTCGAATTTTTCATCAGAAACCGACTCATGTTTTTGCGAGGCATGAACTGGGTGTCTGGCTTCCTGTCCACGATGATTGCCTGTGAGAGATGTTTCTGTGTGTTCAGTCCTCTTCGATCACGGCAGATCCTGAAAACCAGAACCACCGCAGTCATCATTGTTGTCGCTGCTGCTGTGATATTGGGTCTCATCTACGTGGGAAGCTCTCGCTGGGGCGTGGCTTGTGTTTTCAATCCTGTTTCGCAATCCATTTCCAAGATGCCTTATCCTACAAAATTTTATTTGGACAATCGAGATGTTATCGACACCATGACTGGGCTTGTCATCACATTCTTACTGCCAACCAGCTACATTTCAATCATCGCTACAACCACTGCCTTAACTTTCATCAAGCTGAGGAAAATAGTACAATGGAGGGAGCAGACGTCTTCCGCCACGCTGTCGTCACGTGAGATTGCCTTAACGCGCATGCTCATTGGCATTTCCCTTCTGTACGTTATCTGCTCTCTTCCGATCTTTGTGCAGGGAGTGTGCATGTTGTTCGTCAAGGAACTGAGTCTCCAAGGCCGCTACTACAACGCTTTCAATCTGATCGTCAGTTTCTTCGAGCTGTTCTCCCAGATCAACGCATCTTTCAACTTCTTTGTCTACTTATTTCTGGGATCCAAATTCAAGGAAACTCTGAAAGAAGTTTTTGAATGCTGCAAATCAAGCACAACACACAATAAAAACAACAAATAAAGGAACTTAACAGACAGTTAAGCTTACCATTTTTCATGTGGATTTGTTTTTTAAAATTTGTGTTGTCAATGTAAACTGAATATAATCGTAAGCATTTTACTGAAAGTTTAAACAAACTCTAGGAGAGCCAGACAAGAGAGGGTCTGCAGAGAAGATATCCCCTCTCAATCAAGTGTTTGTGTCCTGAACTCCTTACACTCTACGGGGACTGGGCTGTACCCAGGTCGTGGCTCTTCGATGCCCCTTTTTGTCATCATTAAAAGCAAATAGGCCGTGTGTACAGAACCATGGTTATGCTATATCCAGTTTTCAAGGATGATTAGGGCCTATCCCATTGCGCTCGTTAGATTCCATGTGTTTATTTGTTCATAACTTTATCACTAAAAATACTAGCAGTAATGATTAAAGCAGGTTTGGCCAATAATATCAAACTAATAGCAAAAACTTTCGTTATTACGATATTTTTTTTCTCCATTTGATTCAATCATCATGGCCTTTTGTGCCTACATCACTCGGGCTACTAGTTGCAAGACTTATTTATATGCGTAAAGGTGAACAAAAAAAAGAAGCTTATTTACCAAAGTGCCATGGAAAGAATAACAATAAAATGCTTGATATAGCGCACGATTACTATTGCATACATAGCAGCTATTGTTCTTCGGACCATGGCGTGTCACAGAGGTCATTTGCACCGGCCTAATGGGATGAATGACTAGTTGGTTTTTTTGTTTGTTACTGTCACGTAAATAGGCTGCTTCGTGGTTCAGAATACTGGACAGTTTTACGATGATGGAATGAGTGAATAAATGAATGAAGTGATTGGTCGTGAAAGTTGGGGAGGTTAAGTGTTAATCGGCTGAATTTAAAAACAACAACAAGCAAATAAGCAAAGAAACCCCCCACACACACATCCTACATAACAACATAGCAAAGGCGTAAATGTAATAAACGTCAGTCTTAGCATCTAATCCACTACTCTCTTTGTGAACTCTGCCTGGTTTTTTTCCTGCTGTCATCTACTGCCCCCCCTGTTAGGCCGCACTTTCTCACAAATGCGAGGTTTCTCACAATTTGTGAGAAACCTGGCATTTGTGAGAAAGCGCACTCTTTCCCCTTACGAGGTTTCTCACAATTGGGGGCCCCACGCGCTTTCTCACAATTTGGGAGAACCCGCGTAATCTCCCCCATATTTTTCTTTAAAATGTTTTTTTAATTATTTTTGTTTATATCATGTCGTTTATGATGATTAATGTAGGGGAAATCTGAAAAAAGAAAGAAGTAGAAACAAGTATGGAAAAAAACGATTGTTGTGTTTTGCTGTTATGTACACTTCTACACTCAATCTTGTCTATCTTGGTAACACAGAATAAAATAGCTTGGCACGCTGAGGAGCATATTAACACTATCTTAGCTATGCTGGGAGGATAGTTGCATTATCATGTCTATCTTGGGAACATATTGGCATCGTCTTTGCTATCTTGGGAACACAGTATAGTAGAACTAGCTTGGCACGCTCGGGATCATATGGACACTATCTTAATTGTTGACAGGCAGTGGAGACGAAAATCCCGTTATGATATGCCCCCTTAAGCCCCGATATTTGCAATCTGGCAACAGATCGACGTGTGAATATAATACCCGTCAGTTTGTTTTTCTCTTGGTTATCACTGACAACTCCACCTGCCACGGTTTTCCCCAGCGGAATGCTTAGGTATGTGCAGACTGCAGCCTCTTCCTGAAGTGTTCCAGATGACAATATTTCCCCAAGATAGATAAGATAGTGTTAATATGCTCCTCAGCGTGCCAAGCTATAGTTTTATTCAGTGTTACCAAGATAGCCATGCTAAGATCCTCCCAAGATGCTAAGAAGTGTACATAATTCTGTGCAAGAAGCCACTAACAAATCCTCCCAAATCTAAGATAGTGTTTTGCTTTCAAATTCTGTGTTTGTGAGAATACCTCGTAAGCAAAACACAACAATCGGGTTTTTTCAATTGGGAAAGGGGAAAAAATGCGCTTTCTCACAAATGCGAGGTTTCTCACAATTTGTGAGAAACCTCGCATTTGTGAGAAAGCGCGGCCTAACACTAGTTCTACTGCATTCCCAAGATAGCAAAGACGATGCCAATATGTTCCCAAGATAGACATGATAATGCAACTTTTCTCCCAAGATAGCTAAGATAGTGTTAATATGCTCCTCAGCGTGCCAAGCTATTTTATTCTGTGTTACCAAGATAGCCAAGATTGAGTGTAGAAGTGTACATAACAGCAAAACACAACAATCGTTTTTTCTCCATACTTGTTTCTACTTTTAATTTTTTTCTTCAGATTTCCCCTACATTAATCATCATAAACGACATGATATAAACAAAAATAACAAAAAAAACATTTTAAAGAAAAATATGGGGGAGATTACGCGGTTTCTCCCAAATTGTGAGAAAGCGCGTGGGAAACCTCGTAAGGGGAAAGAACGCGCTTTCTCACAAATGCGCATTTGTGAGAAAGCGCGGCCTAACACGGGTATAAGCGAATAAGTGGTCGATGGCGAGATGATGAGTAGCGGGCGGAGGTGGTGAAGATAAACTGGAGAAAATGCCGACGAAGTATAATTGAAGAGATGACACGGTTCGTCAGATAAAAAGGAAAAGAAGCTCCTTCCTGCACACACATAAAATAACCTGTCCCACTTAATAACTGATCTACTATTATTGATAATTGTTCAAGGTCAGTCATAGTCTCGTCAATAACTTCTTCATATATGATTAACACCTCTCCAGATTCCTCATCATCGATAATCATAAGTTATCCTAAAAAATGATATATTAAAGATGATGATAAAAAGATGAGTGATGATGATGGAGACAAAGACATATCTCGAACAGGAACAACTTTTACAAAGACAGGACTCCACTCCACGCTGATTAATTCACATTAGTCATTCACATTACACACGGTTTTGTTGAATAATAATTTTCTTTATACATTTTTTGGTCGAAACAATAAAACAACTTGAATAAAATTTAACCCCGTGACGTATATCCGTATATTTTAGTCATCACTTTTTCATAGCAACAATATGATTAGAGTAAGTAAATAATATTTGAACGTCCCAACAAACTCAAATTATAGTAAAATACAAACAATATGATTTTTATCCAACGTCATTTCCTAAATGATAAAAATGAAGCAAGCTTCCTACTTAGTTATTCACATCTTACGTCACATAAAACATTTAGTAAGGTAACTTGGGTTAATATGGCTCCCCAAGAAATCACTACCAAAGATGTAACGCTTGGTAACGTTACACACACACTGTCTATTTCTTCTGGTCATGTTCCAAGTTATGCACGAAGAGTGGAAATGACCGACAGAAACAACACAGTAACAGAGCAGTGGAGCAGAAAGCACAGAAACTGTGCAAACCGTCGCGTAGCCTGACGGTCCCACTCCATTTTAATCTGTTTGGGGCAATGTTTAATTTTCTAACTCACTCTATTTTTCAGAGACACTGTGGGATATAAAAAGGGATGCAACAAGTTCCAAAGTTGCACATCTCAGGTTGGCTGTCATTGCATTGCGGACATTGAAAATGGTAAACACAAATATTTTGTAAGAACCATGCAGTGGATTGATCTCAGCTTTAAAAAGAACATAATTAACATAATACCCTATACATAACATTTCCTTAAAATATGTTCATGCAGTCACGTGCAACGATGGCAAAGCTTAGTGCATGAACATAAGCAAAACGTAGACCCAGGCCTATATCTTTATTTATAAAATTCATTTGGCGTGTGTTTGTGTGTTTGTGTGTTCGCCCTGTAACTCATGAACCAGTGCACATAATCGCTTCGAATTTTGTGTGTGGGTGCATCATGGTACACAGATGGCCCCGTCGAAAATTTGAACTTAGGTGCAAACCTCCGCCAAGGGAGACTCACTTTTCTGTAAAACATGTTCGCCGTGTAACTCATATACTATTTGACAGATCAGGCACAGAGTGCAGGTAAGGACGTAGACAAGGTTTTGGGTCTGGCACACTTCACTTGCCAAACCCAAAACATTGTCTACGTCCTTACCTGCACTCTGTGCCCGATGATGTATGTGGGAGAAACCTACAGGTCGCTCAATAACCGATTCAAAGAACACAGGGACAGCATACTCGCAGGAAAAGACACGCCAGTTGCAAAACACTTCACCTCTGACCACCACAACTTGTCGCACATCAGAGTGGCAGCCCTCTGGCGCAATGGGCGAAAGGAGGGCCAATACCGGACATTCATGGAAAGCCAACTTATCCAGCGCCTTGGCACCTTGAGTCCACATGGACTCAATGTCAGGGAATACACATTGTTCCATCTCATCACCCCCCATCCCCACCCTTCTTCAACACCCAATGCTGTTTTTCCTACCCCCCACTCACCCCTTTCCCTCTGCCTCCCCAACAGCCTTCTTCTTCCTTGGACTGATTGTGAACTGTGCTCACAAGAACAATATCTACAACGTGTCAACTTTGTTTGCTGTCTTCACTTCATGACTAAGTGACTAAGGCATGAAACGTTGGAGTTTTCCCTTTCACAGGTACCTTGTTTGCTGTCTTCACTTCATGACTAAGTGCCTAAGGCACGAAACGTTGGAGTTTTCCCTTTCACAGGCACCTTGTTTGCTGTCTTCACTTCATGACTAAGTGCCTAAGGCACGAAACGTTGGGAGTTTTCCCTTTCACATGTACCTTGTTTGCTGTCTTCACTTCATGACTAAGTGCCTAAGGCACGAAACGTTGGAGTTTTCCCTTTCACAGGTACCTTGTTCTTTGTCTTCACTTCATGACTAAGTGCCTAAGGCACGAAACGTTGGAGTTTTCCCTTTCACAGGTGCCTTGTTTTCTTTCCCCACCATTTTTACGTTGTATCTCCAAAAGGTACTGCAGTCAACTTTTCACCTTCTTATTTAAACCTGTGTTTCCAGATAGCAAGTATAAACCAGCGACGCTGCGTAGTTGGTTGATGGAAGTGGAGGGGGGTGAAGGGGGGGGGGGGGGGGGGGGGTGGCGGCAAGAGCAGCGTGACCCCTGCAAACCTTGGTCTGTGTCTCGAACTTTTGACCTGATGCTACAATTATGCATAAGTACTGTTTGTGTCTCTTGCATCCATACACAACCTTTTCTGTCATAAGTCAAAGAACACACATGATTGAGAGTGAGAACGAGCAACTTTATTTTAAGTGCCAAATAAAATGTTATTTTATGAGACATAACATTGCTTTCCATTGCGTACCAATCAATAATTAGCATACAACTAATAAATTATTCATAATCACATTCACAAGAAAATGATTTTACTTATAGTTGTGTAACAATAATTTGATTATAACATTGACAGAGTGCTTAATTCAATGCATAAAAAGATACTTGTTTGGTAAAGAATTAATTAGCTTAATAACATAATAATACTTGACAGCATTTTACTTTAAGAGTGTGGGGCTGACCGCCAATTGCAACCACTTAATACTTAGGATTGTACATAAACACATTGGTACATTTTACATAATGCAAAAACAAAGAAATGTTTAAATGTTCCTATACTTGACAGCATTTTACTTGATAAGAGTGTGGGGTTGACCGCCTGGGCTATATGTGAAACTTGAAGGAGAGCGTTGGATGGGTTGTTGCCTAATGCAACCAACACATGTCTGACCCCAGGGGGTTTCCCCACACCTGGCACCAAGGGGTGAGAAGGAAAACCGGAGTGCCCGGAGAAAAAACCCTCTAGTCAGACGCACCCAAAAATAGTTGGAGGAGACTGGGGGCGGAAGGCGGGCAAAATGTTTTGGTTGGAGCCTAGTTCCTCTTGGAACTACGAAATCTTTTGACATTAGCTGCGGATTAAAGAAAATGTGGACAGTGTCCATTCTATGAAGGGAAACAACTCTCGCTGAAGGTAACCCGCTGTCTTATGAATTGAAAAATGGTGTTTTACGTCCTCTCGGTCTGGAACAGACACATAATGGGACATTTGTACATACAAAGATGGTGGGAACAATACTAGTAGGCAATGCCCGGAGGCAGTGCAACCCCAGTAAAGTCCCGAATTTTCAACAATACAGATAGTTGTAGCGGTAACCACGCCTCGGTTAAACCTAATCGGCTATGGTAGGGGAAGACGGGGTAAAAAGCGCATGGGCGGGTAAGAAGCCCACCCCAATTATCTCATGAAATGAAGCAAATTTCAGTCTCATTTTGCCCATGAGACGACCGTTAATGTCTATATCATTCGTCTCATGGGCAAATTTGACTGAAATTTTCTTTATTTAATGAGATAATTGGGGTGGGCTTCTTACCCGCCCATGCGCTTTTTACCCCGTCTTCCCCTACCGCCACGATTTATAACTGAGCTGTCTTGATTATGACAAAGCCCAGAGACTCGTTCTTTGACTTGTACAAAAAAGTGAATTGTGTCTCTTGCATCCACACAAAACCTTTTTTGTCATAAATCAAAGAACACACAGGATTGAGAGTGAGAATGGGCAACTTTATTTAAGTGCCAATATGAGACATAACATTATTTTCCATTGTATACCAATCAATAATTAGCATACAACTAATTCATAATCACATTCACAAGAAAATGATTTTACTTGTAAGGACGTAAGATTGAAATTGTGTAACAATAATTTGATTATAACATTGACAAAGTGTTTAGTTCAATTAATCAAAATATACTTATTTGGTAAAGAATTAATTAGCTTAATAACATAATAATGCTTGACGGCATTTTACTTTAAGAGTGTGGGGCTGACCGCCACAGCTGGCAGAAGAGCACTTCTGACAGCAGCCCCACACATGCATAAGTACTAGGGGAAGACGGGGTAAAAAGCGCATGGGCGGGTAAGAAGCCCACCCCAATTATCTCATGAAATGAAGCAAATTTCAGTCTCATTTTGCCCATGAGACGAGCGTTAATGTCTAGCATTCGTCTCATGGGCAAATTTGACTGAAATTTTCTTGATTTCATGAGATAATTGGGGTGGGCTTCTTACCCGCCCATGCGCTTTTTACCCCGTCTTCCCCTATTTTTTATTCAGTCCTGAAAAACATGACAAATCAAGGCATGCATCCAGGCATACACGTACGCGTCACACACACTCGCATGTGTTTGCGTGTGTTGACTGAGACAAGAGGGAAGAAAAGTAGTTGTAGTTGGAACTGACTACGCTATTTAAAAAAAGAAAGAGATTGTAAGATTGGTCTGTCTGTCTGTTTATATCTGTCCATAAAAGTGCCTATAGTTATCACCCGCGGAGTTTACGGAGCGAAGGTGATATTGTTTTTGTTGTGTAAGTGGCTGTGTGTGTATGTGTGTGTGTGTGTGTGTGTGTGTGTGTGTGTGTATGTATGTGGGTTCAAGTTGTTAACAGCATATCACCATGAAGGAATAATGGTAGGAAGATGAAACTTGATGTGCATGTAGGCTAGGTACTGTAGATGTGCCTTTTGGTGTCAAGGTCAAGGTCATGACCTTGAAAACTGAAAATCTATTTCAAAATCTATGATGTTGAAACTTGGTATGAAGGTGGTTTGGCTTATGCTCCTTCCGAATATTGTTGACCAATCAAGGTCAAGGTCAATGAGATCGCTGGACCCTGAAAATCAGGGGGTCGGAAAAATGGAGTGCCCAAGATAACAGCATATCACCATGAAGGAATAAGGATAGGAAGATGAAACTTGATGTGCATGTAGGCTAGGTAATGTAGATGTGCCTTTTGGTGTCAAGGTCATGACCTTGAAAACTGACAAAAACATTTTAGCCATATCTCAAGCACCAGTCGACATAGGATGTTGAAACTTGGTATGAAGGTGGTTTGGCTTATGCTCCTTCCGAATATTGTTGACCAATAAAGGTCAAGGTCAAGGAGATCGCTGGACCCTCCACGGGTGATTATCGAATGCTACATTCGATAACTTTTCAATCTAGTTTCAAAACTGTTGGCGTTGGACCCCTATAATCACACATATTCATGATGAGCATTGTAGAGGTAATGCATTGGAAGACATTTAATTTGAACAGGCCAAAAGCATGGTGAGAGTGAGAGCTCAGTGGCCACCGAAGACAAGTGCCCATATATAGTTTGAAAACTGTTGAGGCCAGATGACCTCTCACTGAACTAACTGGGCTCTCTTCCCGCCCTTTCTTCGCGTGTGTCGGCAACAGATTGTTACACTCTATTTTTAGATTTCTAACTGTTCCATTACGCATGTCGCCTGTGGCTAACTTCTGCAGGATATGCAGGCACTGTCTGGATCAGTATTCGATTATGACGTTGTTAAACGAACTATTTGTCTAGAATAGATCTTAATGAATAAATGTTTCTGTTCATTGACAAGCTGCTGCCGGTTGAATCTTAGGCAATGAGGTGTAGCGTCAGTGTAAAGCAAGGAAGGTACCGGGACACGTTTTAAAACTCCAGTGCAAACCTCCGCCAGGGAAGAACTCCCGCAGTGCGTAACTGCTAGTATTATATGTATGTGAATGACAGCCCATTTTGTCTTTCAATACAATGTTCTCTGCAGTGTGTCATACTCCTACCTACCCCACCTGCAGCCAAACTTAATGACTCAATTTATGCCGATAAAGCTTCCATTAACAGGGAAGCAAATAGGACGAAGTCCCAAGACCTGAAACTTGAATTCCTGATGAAAGATCGCGAAGATTAGAAGTCTGACACTGAACTTCCTTTAACAAAAAAAAGAAGAGAAAAAGAGAAAAAAAGCTGAGGGAATGGGGTGGGGTTAGAGGTGACTGTCGTCAAAACCTCGAACTTCGGATATCTAGGCCAAATTCAAAGATGATGGTCATTGGCCAAAGGTCAAGGTCACTGGAGCTGACATTGCTGCTTGTTGATCTAGCGTTTTTACGTTCTAGTTTCAGTGGTATGTAGCATAATATTAACACGATGACGTTTGAGCACAGGGACCTAGGACCCTTAGATTTTGCATGCGCGTATAGGTAGTTGGAAAAAGGCCACGTTCAAAAATGAAGGTCACTGGACAAAGGTCAAGGTCACTGGAGCAGGAAGTGTGCCGCGCGGAGCAGAAAATGTGCCGCACGGCTGGTGGCTTTGCGTCTTTACGCTCTAAGTAAAAACACATCTTCCTGATTCTATGGGACAAAATTTTTCAATTTTGACTATAAGATTTTTCCTATAGAAATTGGGATGCCAATGTTGCCATAATCGTGTCTTAAAGAATATAGGAAAACACACATCGACAACCTGTTTTAGTCACCAGCACATCCTATTCAACTAAGATTGAAGATTGAACGTACCCACTCCTCCCTCCTTAACTATATAAACAACGAAATAACCAGAGAAAGGTGTGTGTGTGTGCATCATAAAGGGAATGCGTGTGTGTGTGCGTGTGCGTGTGCATGCTTCATAAAGGGAGAGGGTGTGTCAGGCATCAGAATAGTCTGAAGTCCAATCCTCTGAAAACCGCGGTAAAAGGACCATCAAGGCTCTAGACTGAAGATGCAAAACACTGAAAAGAGTTCCCAACAGCACCAAAAAGGATTAATATAGTGATAAATCGCTGTAAAATGCTATGCAACACAAAGGACAGCACTCAATAAAAAGGCAAAACCTCTGACAAGAGAAGCCAATCCTCGGTCAGAAATTCTTAATCCTCTGACCATTCTGATGCCTGGTGTGTGCTTCATAAAGGGAATGTGTGTGTGTTCTTTAATTTAGTGTCTATTCACATTATAGGGATCTTAGAGACGTGTGTGTGTTTGTGTGTGCGCGCGCGCGTGCATGCTTCATAAAAGGAGGGAGTGTGCGTGTTTGTGTGTTTGAGTGTGATGAAGGGAGTGTGTGTGTGTGTGTGTTTATTATTTGTGTGTATTTGTATAAGTGTATGAATGTATATGAGAGAGTGAAACAGGAGAGGGGGGGGGGGGGGGCAGAGAAAGGCAAAGACAGAGAGAGAGAGAGAGAGAGAGAGAGAGAGAGAGAGAGAGAGTGGAGAGAGAGATACGATGACACAGAGACAGACAGAATGAACAAACATTTTGTTTAAAATCAGGATTATGAAGATAAGCTAATTACAAGCTTTTTTACACTCATCCCTGAGACAAACAAAGACAAGACAAGCATAAACAAAAGAGAGAGAGAGAGAGAGAGAGAGAGAGAGAGAGAGAGAGAGAGAGAGAGAGAGAGAGAGAGAGACAAAGAGAGACATACAGACAATGCCAGCCAGCAAGCCAGAAAGAGACAAAAAGAGAGACACTGACACACAGAATAATAAAACTGCACACACACACACACACTGAGACTCACACATATTAGAAATATAAAAACAACTATCAAAATTACATGACTGATAACAGATGGAAGTCCAGTTTTATTTCGTATTGCTGCAATTCAACAAAACACACTTCCACTGTCAAATTACATGAAGTCCCAAACACCCTGAGTGGTTGCAATCATTTCCTCACGTTTTCATTTGGTTTTTCTTTGTGAATGTTTGCACCATTATTTTCAACAACTTGTATCTCCCATGTCTATCTCTCTCTCATTCATGAAACAACACATCTCAAAGCCATAAATGTAGCAATATCATTTGCTGTAGATTTGTGAGAAAGTAACAAGTCACGCACGCAGTTGTGCACATACACATAATTATGTGCATTAATTACTTTGTGTGAAATTTGCTATAAAAAAAATTAATTTCAAGGTTGGTAGCTCTAATAACCAATCAACCATTCTTCTTCTTCTTCTTTGATCGCTCAGTTTCCTGTCAATTATGAGCGTAGATGCGTCATGCTGCCATTGCGCGCCTAACTAAGAAATAGTTAGGCCCAGCAAGTCCAACTTCGGCTGGAGGAAATGTTTTTGAAAGTGTTTCGTGAAAAAAGGCAGGAGAACGGACCGGTAAAGCAGAAAGATAGTAGATGACAGTAAGCAAAGGGAAAAGGCAGAGTCAAGCACAGAACTTCCAGAAGGTGGAGGAACTATTTATACAAAACACCCCCCGGTATCCCCACGGGGGCCAATCAACCATAACTTCAAGTTAAAGAAACATAATTTTCAAATCAAAGGGACATAATAAGACCCATCATATTGGCTTTACTTAAAGGAAATAAACTTTGAAGTTAATGGTGCAAAGATACCAAAGCAAAAAATCGGTAATTTCAAGTCAAGGGGACATAATCTTAAGAATTTACAGCTTGCTTACACTACCAAGACAGCTTGAGCAAACATGTTAATAACGTGCACACTGAACAGGCACACACTAAGATTTACATTTGATCTGGCAATTACATTTTATTCCAATATCTTTTCTTTTGCTCTTTTCAATTTAATATTCTAGTTCAGATATTTTACTTGTGGCGGTGCCATAGCCCATGAGGTTTAACCGAGGCGTGGTCATCGCTACAGCTATCTGTGTTGATAAAAAATCGGGACTTTACTGGTTTCATGCTGCCTCCGGGCATTGCCTCCAGTGTTGTTCCCACCATATTTGTATTTACAAATGTCCCATGTGTGTCTGATTCAGACCAGGAGGACGTAAAACACCATTTTCGTCTAGTTCAGATATTTGTGCACTTTGCACACAAAAAAAGAGCCTAACTCTTATTATTAAAATGATTCTCTACTTATTTCTCACATACAAGTTGGTCCCATTCACATTTTGAAGAATGTATTTTTTCATCTCGAGGAGCTATGGTAAATGTAACGGTACCATTCACAAAATATGTGCAATTTATTAGAGAAAGCCCTTTTTTTGTTGTCCATTTTGATACAGCTTTTCATTAACAGTAAATTGTCTCAAATTATTATAACCAAAACGATATTGGTGAAAACAATTATGAAAGCCTAGTGACAGATCATAACAATGTATATATATAGAGAGAGAGAGAGAGAGGGAGAGAGAGAGAGGGAGAGAGAGAGAGGGAGAGAGAGAGAGGAGAGAGAGAGAGGGAGAGAGAGAGAGAGAGGAGAGAGAGAGAGAGAGAGAGAGAGAGAGAGAGAGAGAGAGAGAGAGAGAGAGAGAGAGAGAGAGAGAGAGAGAGAGAGAGAGAGGGAGAGAGAGAGAGAGATTGCATTAGTGTATATAGCATGTATTGTATGCAGACATACAGACAATGCCAATATATATATATATTTTTTGTAATGTGGAAAAGCGAATGTCATAGGCATTCTAAGAGATTGACCAGAACAGTTAGGCAGTGAAGGAATATTTGAGAAAAGTCATTTTACTATATCTTGAAAAGGAAAAAGAACAACATTTGAGTAAATACGATTTTGTAGGCAAAACAGTAATTACCGTATTTTATGGATTATAAGGCGATATATTTGTTCCTACACTGAGACCCCTGCGCCTTATAATGTGACTGATAACATAGTAAGAAAGTGAAATAGCAAAACCAAAATTTGGTGTAAAATGTGGGGGGTGCACCTTATAATCAGGTGCGCCTTGTAGTCCGTAACATACGGTACTCAGAAAAGTTGGGTCTTTCCATTGTTATCTAGTCATTATACCACACTTACCTTATTCATTCATTTATCTGTTTCAGGCATGAAAGTGGATGAAGATCAAAAAAGAGGAAAAAATTTGTCCGAGAAATCCTTCCACCCGGATTTTCACCTGACGTCGGAACTTTTGTTGACCCGGGGGGGGGGGATTTTTTTTTCCAGCAAAAACATCTTTCAGGCATCAAAGAATGAGATTCTTTTCAGCAGAGAAAAATCCTTCCACCTGGATTTTCACCTAACGTCCGATGTTTTGTTGACCTGGGGCGGGGACGTGCACAACGTTCCCCCCAAAATGTTGCCACCTACCTCACTTTTTTTCCGCGGAAGTTTTGAACAATTTCCGCGGATTTTCCGCGAAACGCGGAATTCTTTCATGCCTGCTGTTTATTCAATTATATATTTTATGTTAAAACAAACACAAAACTAGAAGAGTGCTTTGAGTCAATACCACCCTGGTTACCTATGTGATATGAAGCTTTTAGTACGAATAAGACACTGAACATATGAATGCATTAATAAACAATTAAAGTCACTCGCGACAATACAGAGCTGTGATAGAGTTGAAGAAATGTGCATGGTAGGAATAAATAGACATTCAAACTTGCCAACACACACACACACACACGCACACACACACACACACACACACGCACACACACGCACACACACACATGCACACACACACACACACACACATGCACACACACACACACACACATGGGTGCAACTACACAAAATGAAAAAACCCTGAAAGGCCGGGATCCAGGGGTAATGTCCCCCTGCAGCTGAAGAAAAAAATTGATTTATGAAGGTATTTTAGTTTGCTTTTTCCACAATTTATACAAATGCTATTTTAAAGTGCTTGAAAAATACAGTAGGCACACACAGGTCTTGTTTTAAAAAAAAAAAAAAGGAACTTCCTATTCTGGTAAAATTCAAAAATAGAAAATCCTTGTATACCAGGAAAAGTTGCACCCATGCACACACATACACACACACCATAATATGATCACACACATCACAATTATGATCACCCACACGCACTCGTATCTGGTATCACATTATTTTGTAAATGAAAAGACAGACACACATTGCATTCTTGTTGTGTGGCAGAGTGGCTCAGAGGTAACACGTTCGCCTCGAAAAACAAACAAACCCCGGATTCTTTCCTGGCCGCAGTGGAGCTTTTCCACTCACTCTCCACTAGACCTTGTGGTCTGAATGCCAAGTCTTTCAGGTGAGACGACAAAACCCCAGGTCCTATGTTCTCACGCACTCCGTGCATGTTAACCCACTGACAACAAAAGAATTGTTAAAAGGCAACCCCCTCTACCCCCCTTCACCACACTAAAAAAAAAAAGCATGAAAAAAGGTAACGCTGCACTAGTGGCGACATGCTCTCCAGGTGGGAGCAGCCTGAATTTCACAGAGGCCGGCCTCAGCGATTAGAAAGGTCAGACAATACAATAGGTCTTTCAAACAAATTACCCAGTATGCAGTCTTACCATTGTACAGGCATGGTAGTGGGGGCAAAGTGAGTTTCGCGGAAGAATATCCAACCGATTCTGCATTTCATTTGAAAGATGTCGACTCAAACCAAAATGATGAAGTTGGGCGTCAAAATGAAGACGAAGAAGAAAAAGAAGCACTAGGATCACAAATCTAGAAACGTGTGGCGTGAGCTATGCAGCGCACGACTGCTAACTTCGACGGGAAGTTGCTTTGGATCACAAATCTAGAAACGTGTGGCGTGAGCTATGTAGCGCACGACTGCTAACTTCGACGGGAAGTTGCTTGTTCAGTCATTCACATCCGGTTCCGCGAAGCGATTGCATAGGTTTTAACGCACGTAACTTTTAGGCACCCGAGCAAATTTTTACCCCTGCTTTTTGGGTTTTTTTTGGTCAAATTTTCACTTTCGCGGATTTTCCACGATTCGTGGAGGTCTACCATGCCTGATTGTAACATCACATTTTTAGAATATAATAAATAAATAAATAATACTCGACAGAAAAAACCCAGATGCCATGCAAAACAAATATAGGACACAATAGAATATTGACTAACAATAGAAATCAAAATTGCAGTTATGAGACAGCAAGAGCTCTTCAATTTTTTTCTCTCTGAACAATCAAGTGAATGCCCCACTTTTGGAATTATTCACACATAACTCATATCAACGTGTTTGTACAAATTGCATATGACTATGTGACCACAACAAAGTCTTCTTTCTGCAATAAACAATTACGCCATCACAAAATAAATCTTCTAAATGGAGAAAGTCACTGTTAGTATGTACATTTATGACACCCACATGCACACACAATAAACAAACACATGCTCGATCGAACACACGTGTACGTGTATACATACATGTATGTACATAGACACACACACACAGGCACACACACACACACAAACACTCACACAGACAGACTGGCTCACAGACACACGCTGAACACATTTCTTATGATTTCAACTTGCATTCGAGTAAACATCCTTGGTGATCAGAAAACAATACACAATTGAGCAGAAAATGAGTCGCTTCCAATCAATCCTATGATTGTTTTCAAAAACTGGATTTCTGCCAGGTAATTGCATGGTCCCTTCAGAAAATCAAAGTACCGGGATACCTTAAAAGAAAACAACCAAACAAAGCCATGCAAACCTTGAACAAAAAACAAATAAAACCTAAGACAAATAAACCAAAATAACACTTATCAGTTAATATACACAATGTCCACATTGAATAACGTATCAAGAAGTCATCCTTGCCATCATTGTTTTAACAAAAAGCATAACAACATTTTTTTTAAGAAGGTACTTGATTTATTAACCCCATACTTCTAACAGTAGAGTGGTGAATTCTAAACATACAAGTTCACAATCTAAAACTTGTCTGAATCCATGTTTTCTCAATCCATGAAATGCTTGATTAGAAAAAAATAAAAACAGCAACACTGTTGTAAAAAATTAGCAATATGTTTGTTGATATACTTCCCTTTATCACTATATACAGAAGGGTATCTTTGTTCTTGCAAAATGTGTCAATTATAACTAGTCATGTAACTGGTATGTTGATGGCTGTATGATTTTATTTGTATTGTATCTAAGCTTGATTCAGAATGTGAATGTGGTCTATGTTTCTTCTTGGAATTTTCATATTGTAACTATTTTACTCTTGTATAATTGTGTGAGTGTGTGAGAGCGTGTATGTGTGTGCATGCGTTCATGTGTTTGTGTATGTATGTGTGTGTGTGTGCATGCGTGCGTGCGTGCGTGCGTGTGTGTGTG
The DNA here is from genome assembly GCA_017654935.2 of Phymorhynchus buccinoides. Taxonomy (NCBI): domain Eukaryota; kingdom Metazoa; phylum Mollusca; class Gastropoda; order Neogastropoda; family Raphitomidae; genus Phymorhynchus; species Phymorhynchus buccinoides. The sequence goes on from CM065682.1 coordinate 26,121,458, forward strand.
TGCGCACGTGTGTGTGTGTGTGTGTGAGAAAGAAAGAGAATGTTGTATTGTTATAAATGTAAAGTGCACTGAGCTCATGTGAGAAAGAGCGTTATACAAATCCCATGATCATTATTATCATTATTTCGGTCCTGATTTCATTTGGGTTTGGTACTTATTTCATGCTCAAACATTTTAAATGTACAAAGAATTAGCCATCTAAAAATTACAGAAAGTGCTCCAATAGGTTTTCATTAACGAGGATAGTGATTAGGAGCCGAATGATATCAATTTTTGTGAAAGAAATCGCAGTTTAGAGGTGGAAATTAAATTTGAAAGAACCAGCAATGCTGTCAACACTGAATCACCGACAGTACTAGTGAGTTTTGTTTTCTTATTTCATTTAAAAGTTTCTGGGCAACCCTAGGGCAGGAATGACTGTCCCCAGGCACCGATGTTTAGAAGGGGTCAGCATAAAACGAACACAACACTCATTCCCTCACATACAGTAGGGCCACGATTAAAAGCAAAACCATTCCACAACTTCTCATACACGGGCTTCAAAGTTTGACTTTCTTTTGTGAGGTGCCATATAAATGAGGGCGCCTTTTACTTAAATTTTATTAATTCTGATCGCTTCTCGGCCTTTTGGCTAAGACAGTGATTCAGGAACATAAATTTTTGTTTATACCATGGTTTGTTTGTTCAGCCTGTCGTAAATGGCGAAAGCCGATACGCGACGCTAAACTGAACTGCCTTAAATTTTTTCAGATTTTTCTTGAAAATTGCCCTATTCGCCTTATATACACAGCAGCGCCTAATGATCCCCAAAATATGGTACTCACAATACATTGAGGCCACGTTAATTTAAAATCAAATCCTTAGCCCACCCCATTCATCATCTTTTCGGAACCTCTCCCCTTCTTTTCAACTTTTCTCGTAAAACTCTCTCCATCCCCTTTAGATCCAACCCTCCTATTTTACTGTTTTTACTTCTCTCCAAAAAAGTAATCAAACTCTTCACATCAGCCATCTCTTCCCTCAGCTCTTTCATCCTTCGCACCAGAATCTTTTCTGACTCGGCTTCGTAAGGCGACAACGGTTTTTGATTGACGCGCGAGAGGTGCAGCAGTCCTCTCCGCGTGCTGAACCTGCGCAGTTTGGTGCGCAGCGCGCGCAGGACGTGCTTGGAATGCGCAAGGTTTTCGTGGACACAGGAGGGGGTGCAGACGTCAGCGGCGAGGTGGAGGCGGGTGGAGAGGGAGGTGTGATGGAGGACAAAGCGAATCAGGTTGGGGAGGGAGGGGGTGATGTCTTCGGGGAAGGCCACGCTGTCTGCCTCTCTGTGACAAGCAAAGAGAAATGGTAGTTACTTTCTTGTCTTTCTTTGTGCACGCAAACAGATTTCATTGCAGGATAAACACAACATGCCAACAACAAAAAGAGAGGGAGAAAGTATATTGTCAGAGAACAATCTTTCTATTTTCAATGTCTTTGTCTTCAGCTCAGAGCAGGGAAGAAGATGATTGTGGTAAGACTTCATAGTGTACTGTCATTGATTGAATATTGTTTAAATGTTCAATGTCTTTGTCCTCACCTCAGGGCAGGGAAGAAGATGATTGTGGTAAGACTTCATAGTGTACTGTCATTGAATATTGTTTAAATGTTCAATGTCTTTGTCCTCACCTCAGGGCAGGGAAGAAGATGATTGTGGTAAGACTTCATAGTGTACTGTGTACTGTCATTGAATATTGTTTAAATGTTCAATGTCTTTGTCCTCACCTCAGGGCAGGGAAGAAGATGATTGTGGTAAGACTTCATAGTGTACTGTCATTGAATATTGTTTAAATGTTCAATGTCTTTGTCCTCACCTCAGGGCAGGGAAGAAGATGATTGTGGTAAGACTTCATAGTGTACTGTCATTGATTGAATATTGTTTAAATGTTCAATGTCTTTGTCCTCACCTCAGGGCAGGGAAGAAGATGATTGTGCGGCAAGTCTTCATAGCATACTGTCAGTGAACAATCTTTCTAATTTCAATATCTTTGGCCTCACTTTAGAGCAGGGAAGAAGATGTTTGTGTGGAAAGACTTCATAGCATACTGCCAGTGAACAAGTTTTCAATGTCTGTGGCCTCACCTCAGAACAGGGAAGAAGATAACAGTGGGGTACGACTCCATGGAGAACTGACTTCATGATACAATGAAAGTGAACACTCTACTTTCAATGTCTTTGGCCTCACCTCAGAGCAGGGAAGAAGATAACAGTGGGGTACGACTCCATGGAGAACTGACTTCATGATACAATGAAAGTGAACACTCTACTTTCAATGTCTTTGGCCTCACCTCAGAGCAGGGAAGAAGATAACAGTGGGGTACGACTCCATGGAGAACTGACTTCATGATACAATGAAAGTGAACACTCTACTTTCAATGTCTTTGGCCTCACCTCAGAGCAGGGAAGAAGATAACAGTGGGGTACGACTCCATGGAGAACTGACTTCATGATACAATGAAAGTGAACACTCTACTTTCAATGTCTTTGGCCTCACCTCAGAGCAGGGAAGAAGATAACAGTGGGGTAAGACTCCATGGTGAACTCCCAGGGAAGGTCGTTGGTTTCACCATTAATCCTGTCAACATTTCATAACATGACACGGTGACAGTTGATACCATGGTGAAAAGAAAAAGTAGAGGTATGAAATAAAGCAGCTGGACATTAGGTTTCCGTACCACGATTTTTCTTTGAGTGATGCTATACATGTGTAAATGTGAGCAGCTGGTTTTTCTTGGGTTTCTAAAAATTGGGAGCCCTAAATCGAAAATACCCCTCCCTGCCTGCACACACACACACACACACACACACACACACACACATATACACAGTCCCTTAATTTCCATGCCCTTGACAGAAACCTAAAACCTAATGTCAGAAGTTTTGCTCTTTCTCTTTGGACTTTATTCCTCTACACATTTCTCCACACTTATTTACACATACACAAACACAGACACAATGACAGAGAAATAGGAACAAAAAGAGAGAGGCACAGAGAGAAAGACAGACTAACAGACATACACACACATTGAAATTGGAAGGTTGATAATAATGCCATAGTATTTTCTTTGTTAAAATGCTTGATGTGCATAATAGCATGTATCTTGCTGATGACATTAAATCATTCATGCGTCATTTATCTGTATGCATATTTTGTGCTTAGCATGCTTTGAGCATGTCATGTTTAATGTGTTTGTTTTAATTGTTGGATCACAAGCGCTGCCATGATGACTTTATCTTTTTCATTTTTTTTAGATAATAATTAAAGTACAGTTGGGTTGAGTTGAGTACCTGACAAAGGTAATGTTGTGGGAGGTGTGAAAGTAGTGCGCCAGGTGTAGGAACACGTGACTGACGGCGTTGCAAAACCCACACCATCCCGCGTACACGAACAACACCACGTCCTGAAAAAAAAAGTCCACATCCTTTAGTACCATACCGCTACCAACTGATTATGAAATAACACATCCTGTAAAAGACAATGACAAATGCCACGGTCTATATTTATCCGTCAAAAACCGAGGATGCTCAACAAACCCTGTCTTCACAAGAGAAAAAGACAGTAACAGCATTTGATCTAAGGCCAGATTTGCTGTCAGTTGTATGCATACCAATATACATTATACATAATCTTGTTCTTAAAAAAAATATTTTTATGCTTGTTTAATTTCAGTCCTATACTTTTTATGCAAATTGTGATATTGTTTTCCCTTTTAACAATGTCATTTATTTGCTCTGTTTACCTTTATCCAAGTTGGTGTGTGTGTGTGTGTGTGTGTGTGTGTGTGTGTGTGTCTGCCTGCATGCATGCCTGTCTGTCTGTTCAGAGATTTCTGTTTGTGCCATCCTTTTCATTTGGTTTTCAATACATTGGATTATTTTCTTTATTTATATGCCTTTTTCACATTTTATGAACACATTTATTTCTGTATCTTGTGTGTGTGTGCGTGCGCGCGCATGTGTGTACGGAATAGTATTACTTTATTATATTTTACCGTTTGCTGTGATGCTATCATTATGATGTTCTTCACTATTAATGTTTACTGATTAAGGGGGGGGGGGGGGGGGGGGGGGTGACAAACTTAATTGGTTTATGTGAATAACATGTGCTTTTATGCATGTATTTTATGTCTTAGTTTATTATATAATGTCCCGCCAGTTTTACATTTAAGTGCACGCTGAAAAAAGATTTTCTTCATTGAAGACAATAAATACATTTGATTGATTGATTGATTGATACCAAACCCGCGCCCCCACATACATTATACATACCAAACCCGCGCCCCCACATACATTATACATACCAAACCCGCATACCAAACCCGCCCCACATACATTATACATACCAAACCCGCGTCCCACATACATTATACATACCAAACCCGCGTCCCACATACATTATACATACCAAACCCGCGTCCCACATACATTATACATACCAAACCCGCGTCCCCACATACATTATACATACCAAACCCGCGTCCCCACATACATTATACATACCAAACCCGCGTCCCCACATACATTATACATACCAAACCCGCGTCCCCACATACATTATACATACCAAACCCGCCCCCCCACATACATTATACATACCAAACCCGCGTCCCCACATACATTATACATACCAAACCTGCGTCCCCACATACATTATACATACCAAACCCGCGTCCCCACATACATTATACATACCAAACCCGCGTCCCCACATACATTATACATACCAAACCCGCCCCCCCACATACATTATACATACCAAACCCGCGCCCCACATACATTATACATACCAAACCCGCCCCCCCACATACATTATACATACCAAACCCGCGCCCCCACATACATTATACATACCAAACCCGCGCCCCCACATACATTATACATACCAAACCCGCGTCCCACATACATTATACATACCAAACCCGCGTCCCCACATACATTATACATACCAAACCCGCGACCCCACATACATTATACATACCAAACCCGCGACCCCACATACATTATACATACCAAACCCGCGACCCCACATACATTATACATACCAAACCCGCGCCCCACATACATTATACATACCAAACCCGCGCCCCACATACATTATACATACCAAATCCCCACATACATTATACATACCAAACCCGCGCCCCACATACATTATACATACCAAAACCACCCCCCCACATACATTATACATACCAAACCCGCGTCCCCACATACATTATACACACCAAACCCGCGCCCCACATACATTATACATACCAAACCCGCGTCCCCACATACATTATACATACCAAAACCACCCCCCCACATACATTATACATACCAAACCCGCGACCCCACATACATTATACATACCAAACCCGCGCCCCACATACATTATACATACCAAAACCACCCCCCCACATACATTATACATACCAAACCCGCGTCCCACATACATTATACATACCAAACCCGCGCCCCACATACATTATACATACCAAACCCGCGCCCCCACATACATTATACATACCAAACCCGCGTCCCACATACATTATACATACCAAACCCGCGCCCCCACATACATTATACATACCAAACCCGCGTCCCCACATACATTATACATACCAAACCCGCGTCCCCACATACATTATACATACCAAACCCGCGACCCCACATACATTATACATACCAAACCCGCGTCCCACATACATTATACATACCAAACCCGCCCCCCACATACATTATACATACCAAACCCGCGACCCCACATACATTATACATACCAAACCCGCGTCCCACATACATTATACATACCAAACCCGCGTCCCACATACATTATACATACCAAAACCACCCCCCCACATACATTATACATACCAAACCCGCGCCCCACATACATTATACATACCAAACCCGCGCCCCCACATACATTATACATACCAAACCCGCGTCCCACATACATTATACATACCAAACCCGCGTCCCCACATACATTATACATACCAAACCCGCGTCCCACATACTTATACATACCAAACCCGCGTCCCACATACATTATACATACCAAACCCGCGTCCCACATACATTATATACCAAACCCGCGACCCCACATACATTATACATACCAAAACCCCCCCACATACATTATACATACCAAACCCGCGACCCCACATACATTATACATACCAAACCCGCGCCCCCACATACATTATACATACCAAACCCGCGCCCCCACATACATTATACATACCAAACCCGCGTCCCACATACATTATACATACCAAACCCGCGTCCCCACATACATTATACATACCAAACCCGCGTCCCACATACATTATACATACCAAACCCGCGTCCCCACATACATTATACATACCAAACCCGCGACCCCACATACATTATACATACCAAACCCGCGACCCCACATACATTATACATACATTATCAACCACCCCCCCACATACATTATACATACCAAACCCGCGTCCCACATACATTATACATACCAAACCCGCGCCCCACATACATTATACATACCAAACCCGCGTCCCCACATACATTATACATACCAAAACCACGACCCCACATACATTATACATACCAAACCCGCGACCCCACATACATTATACATACCAAAACCACCCCCCCACATACATTATACATACCAAACCCGCGACCCCACATACATTATACATACCAAACCCGCCCCCCCACATACATTATACATACCAAACCCGCGACCCCACATACATTATACATACCAAAGCCCCCCACATACATTATACATACCAAACCCGCGACCCCACATACATTATACATACCAAAACCACCCCCCCACATACATTATACATACCAAACCCGCGACCCCACATACATTATACATACCAAACCCACCCCCCCACATACATTATACATACCAAACCCGCGACCCCACATACATTATACATACCAAACCCGCCCCCCACATACATTATACATACCAAACCCGCGACCCCACATACATTATACATACCAAAACCACCCCCCCACATACATTATACATACCAAACCCGCGCCCCCACATACATTATACATACCAAACCCGCGACCCCACATACATTATACATACCAAAACCAACCCCCCCAACACACACACTTTTTCATAGACTTACACTAAGTTCATTAAACTGATGTCTTTGTTCTCTCTCTTGTCACTATTATGCTCTTTCTTTCTCTTTCTCTTTGTCCTTCATTGAGGCTAATTAATTCAGTGTACAGTATTTTTAGATGAATGTTAGTGTTCAACTATATGCATTTACTTTTTTTCAGACTATGAAGCGCAGCTTATAATAATGCGCACCCCCCAAAATTTTACAAAAAATTCAGATTTTGTTACCATATTTTCTTACTATTATTATAAGGCGCAAGGTGTGTGTGTGTGTGTGTGTGTGTGTGTATGTGTGGAGGGTGCTCCCCCCAAAAAAAAGTATTGCCCTATTGTCCGAAAAATACGGTACTTTTTAGTGCTTTGGCAGCAAGCTCCTTTACACACAAGGAGAGCAGATTCAACGCACAACTTTCCTCTCTTTGTCGGTCTATCTCTTTCTCAAATATCTCTCTCAAATATCTGTCTCTTTCTCTCCCTCCCCCTCCCCCCCGAATCACCCCCCTCCCCTTACTTTTGGCTGATTCAAAGCACTCTTCAGTGTAGCAGTGGTGAGTTCTCTCACACACAGCGAAGAAGGATTCGACCCGCAGCCCTCCTGTCTAGCAGAGGGAAGGGAACGCAAATCTCGCCTCAGAGCACCGTGGGTGAAGTTCAGAATGAACTGGGCTGGAAAACAAGAACAAAACAAAGCAATTACCTCGGATGACACACAGAAACTTGAGCAGAAAAACAGTATATCTAGAGACTTGACAATATGCAGCGATTCATTTGTTAGTCTTATTATACTTTTGCTTGTTAATTAATGTGTTTGTTTACTGGATGTCTGTTGGTCACAAGTCGATCTTGTAATGCTGGAATTCCATATGCGCGATTTTAAAGGCAAAAATCAACGGCGATAATCGCCCGCGATTAAATTTTATCGCCACCAACAATAAAGTCATTCTGTACACCCATAGGCTCGATAATCGCGAGCAGTCAGTCGAAAATCGCTCGCAATTTTATTTTATCGCTTGATGAAGCGAAAAAAGATTTTTGTCGCCATCGAAAATAGTCTGAAAGTAGGAGGAGCTTAAGCATCACGCAATTTTTTCAGCCAGCATGGCTTCCAAAATCATGGTCGTGATTGCTTGCGCAATGTTTGAATAGTGCCATAGAAATAAACAAATTCCTTGCTTGGCATGCACATAAAGGCATACAAATAACAATAAGATGCATTCCTTTGTTAGCTGAGAAATAAGATGTATTGGAAAGAACGTTTTCTTTTACATGACATTAAAACAAATCACTACTGTCATTGTTATGTCTTTGTCTTGACAGTCTTTTACAACAGGAACATTTGGTTTTGTTGTTTTGTTTTGACTCATTATAATCATTCTTTGTGTACCTCTCCGTTCTGCCAACTCCATTTAAGTCTTCTCTCAAAACTACTCTTTTCAAATCATAGCCTGCTATATTTCTTTTCAAAGTACTGTGCCCCTTCCATCCGCGTGTGTTTGTGTGCATGCGTGTTGTTTGTGCGTGTGTGTTGCGTGTGTGTGCGTGCGCGCGTGTGTGTGTGTGTGTGTGTGTGTGTGTGTGTGCGCGTGTGTGGTGTGTGTGTGTGCGTTCGTGTGTGTGTTTGTGTGTCTGTTTAGTGCGTGCGTGTGTCTGTGTTTAGTGTGCGTGTGTGTGCGTGCGCGCGCGCGCGTGTATAATATATTTTTGTCGTTTCTTTATTTATATTGCTTGCTGATTTATTCATTTATTGTTGTAAGCGCTTAGGGCTTTTTTTAAAAAAAAGATTAGGCGCTATAAATGCTAATTATTATTTTAATATAGTGGCATTGTGATGGCTTTTTTAAATTTTTAGTTCAACTGTACATTAAAAAATTCTGTTAAATAAAATGCATATTTAAACACATGGGAGCCCCATACACATACACACACACTCCCCATCACACACACACATTAATTGCCCCACCCTCTCCCCAACAACAACAAAACTAGCTAACTTATGCATTTACTTTTTCCCACCCATTTATCCATCAGTCTATCCACCTTGCCCCACTCCCTGTTCAATCACCCTCCCCTCCACTGATCCATCCATCCACTGGACATACCCCCCATCCAGCTATCACCTACTGGACATGCATCTTTCCCCCACCCCAAAACTCTCTCTTCTTCTTCTTCTTCCACTTACATCAACATGCTCTCTCTTTCTCCCAACCCCAAAACTCTCTGTGGATCTCCCTCTCTACTTGTTTCTGTCTCTCATCTCAGATTTCTTCATCGCAAGCAAATAAATTTGCGTCCCAGTGCCATAACATTTGGCCTTTTGCGTAAATAATCAGATAATAACGAATATTTATATTAGCGTCCCAGTGCCATAACATTTGGCGCGTACCATATTTTTCGGACGATAAGGCGATACTTTTCCCCCAGACTCAAACCACTGCGCAAACATAATAACAAAATCTGAAAATTGAGTAACATTTTGGGGATGGGCCTTATAGTTATACAAAGGCGCGCCTTATAGTCCGCAAACTATGGTACATGCAACATACATTGCTTTGAATGTATTGTGAACTTTCTTAACACACTTGGGCCTTATAGTTATACAAAGGTGCGCCTTATAGTCCGCAAACTATGGTACATGTAACATACATTGCTTTGAATGTATTGTGAACATTCTTAACACACTTGGGCCTTATAGTCATACAAAAGTGTGCCTTATACAAATGCAACATACATTGTTTAAGTCCGTGAACTTTCTTAACACACTTGGGCCATATAGTTATACAAAGGCGCGCCTTATAGTCCGCAAACTATGGTACATGCAACATGATTGTTTGAATATATTGTGAACTTTCTTAACACACTTGGGCCTTATAGAACTCATAGTCCGCAAACTATGGTACATGCAACATACATTGCTTTTGTATTGTGGCCTTAACACACTTGGGCCTTATAGTTATACAAAGGTGTGCCTTATAGTCCGCAAACTATGGTACATGCAACATACATTGCTTTGAATGTATTGTGAACATTCTTAACACACTTGGGCCTTATAGTTATACAAAGGCGCGCCTTATAGTCCTGCAAACTATGGTACATGTAACATACATTGCTTTGAATGTATTGTGAACATTCTTAACACACTTGGGCCTTATAGTTATACAAAGGCGCGCCTTATAGTCCGCAAACTATGGTACATGCAACATACATTGTTTTGAATGTATTGTGAACTTTCTTAAGCCGTGAAATATAATTTGACTTCCTGTGATTTAAGCAAGTTAACCCTTTCACCGCCAACGTCGCATTTTTGCACCACAATGATTTAGAACACCCATGTCACTAAAAGGCATCAAATCAGGGTCTGTTATCCAAAGACCCTATTTTCTTAATTTTGGGAGGTAAGGATAGGCCTTGCTTTAAATGTCACAGAGGAATCCCAAATATTACAGACAGATTTTGTTTCTACCCAGTTAAGTTTAATGGGATTTTTTTTCTCTGAAAAATGGCTGGCGGCGAAAGGGTTAAGCAAGTTAAAAACACCACATCAGATGCTTTTATTCTTTATCATTTCAAACACACCTGCGTTGTGCTTGGAGAAGGGCTGGCGCAACACATGCTGCTCCTCTTTCTGTAATGTGACAGCAAATGAAGGCAACGCTGTAAATTAACATATATAATAAGACTTTGAGAACACAATATCAACAGAACACTCTATCTTTAATGTGAGGCCTCCGGCCTATCCACATGGGGACATGTACAATCAACCGCACAGCATTCAATCAAGCTAATAGAAATACCTTGACAATAACTCAAAAGCAACTTTAACCAAATTACATTGATTCTTCTCTTAGACAAAGTGCATAGTGAACGAACATAGCCACATCTCTTGTTACATATTTGTTCTCAGTTTGCAGAAGAAACTTTAGTGGATGGATGCAGTTATATTTGTAATGTTTGTCAATATATTTTTCACATAATCACACAATCTCAACACAGAGAGAGAGGAGAAAGAGAGAGAGAGAGAGAGAGAGAGAGAGAGTAGAGAGAGAGAGAGAAGAGAGAGAGAGAAGAGAGAGAGAGAGGAGACGAGAGAGAGAGAGAGAGAGAGAGAGACCATCCACAATGGACTATCTGGAGATGATCAGTTTTGACGTAAGGCGCCAAAATTTAGTTTATAGCATACAACTCTGTAAGTTTTCGTTTTTTAAAAGTTAGTTTTCACTCTTTTAAAAAAAAAATCAACATTTATCAAAATCCTTACACTTCAGGCAGAATTCTTTTTAGCCTGATAACTACAACCAGCCACACAAATTACAAGGGGAAAAAAGAGACTAACACAGGAGTCAAGAAATGATAATAAATTTGATGGTGCATGGGAAAACCAGATATACGTCGCTCATAATGTTTTTGAGCTATAGCCAAAAATAGTCAACAAGTGAACAACCCCCAAAATACCAATTTTCTATTTAGGGCATATTTATGTCTATTTTTATGTATTCTACCAGTATCCACAACATGAAAGACAATTTTGAATAATTTCTTTGTTTATTTCATTGGTTTTTTTTATGTCAAGTAAACAAACGAGCTGCCCCAGGAAGCTGTGGAGGCCAAGACCATCAACATCTTTGTGTCGATGGTCACCAAATAGTTATCCAGCAACACTCCCCCTCCCCCCTCCCCCATTCCCTCCACCTCTACCCCTCTCCCTGTATTAAGGCGCTCTTCCGCAGATCCCCAATTTCTACAGTGACAGAATTGTCAAGTTTGACTGTGGTCACTTACTGGGAAGGAAGGAAGGAACAAAGAATCAAAAGCCTGCCTTCTATTTCCGATTTCTGCCGATCTCGAATGTCAAACTTCAAATGGCTATAAAAAAAAAACTAGACAAGATAACTCAATTCTGTTTTATGTGCACTGACAAGGAATCTTTGCTGCATCCTGTACAAGCAAAATCTCAATGATGTCAAAATTTCATTTTTATCTGATGATTTTCCAACTATATTCCGATGGCTTGGAGTCAAAACGGACTATCTTTTAGATAGTCTATCGACGTATTATTGGATTTATTACAAAAACTAATAACTTGTATCAAACAAGGACTGCAGAAATATAAAAAGGGGATTTTGCTTTTTATATTTCAGCAGTCTTTTTTTATATACAAGTTATTAGTTTTCGTAATAAGTTCAATAATATGTCAATGGACTATCTAAAGATAGCCATCCAAGCCATCGCAATGCACTATGACAAATGTAGAAAAAGGAATGCCCCCAAAGCCTGCCCTACCTCTTTGTCAAAGGCGACCAGCACGGGGGAGAGGTGGGCCTGGGACACGTCCAACCCCAACCTGCGCGCAAACATCCAGTGGTTCTGCGAGTCCATGGTGATGAACGTCAGCGACCGGTTGACCTGACACCCCCGCCCCGTGAACCCTTCCGGCACTTTGGAGCGGCCGATGTCCGGGACGATGGCTGTGGGGAACACCTCCTGGCTGCGCTGGAAGGCCAGACGCCGACACAGCTTACGAGGGAGGCTCTCCAAACTGTCCAGCACGTAGCGATCTGTGGGCCTCCTTTGCTGGCTCTAAAACACAGTTCATACACGTCATAGAGTACTGATGAGTCTACACGCTGGCTGGGTCAGTGCGCTTTACCCCCCCCCCCCCCCCCGAACCCCCTTGAAATCATAGATATTGTAGATACAATCACGTCATGCTTGGGTCCAGTGTGTTTGTTTCCAATGACATTTTACTTCTTCCAGCTACCATTTTTCTAACGAAAGTAGACCAACTAAAAAAAGGCAACTTTCATGGAGTTAGAAGGTAAAATCTGAATCTACTCATTTTACGTTAAGGTTTCCTTCCTCACTTGGTGTGGGGTGAAAGTTGCTATGGTTACATATAAGTGTATATAGATAAGATAAATGCACACACCCTGTATGTACGGTGCGCACTGACCTGTACCGGTACGCAACGACCAATTTGTCATAGTCTTCAGAAATCCGTTTGCTTCTAGAAAACGGTTTCAGTTACAAAGCAGAGCGTTGATACAGTGGAAGCAGAAATATTTTAATAGATGCTGGTGATCTACATCTTTTCCAGTATCGAACTGGAGATCCACAAATTGACGTCACATTACGATAATGCCTTAAGGGGTACGCAACCCCCCTTAGTACTCTACAAGTTTACGACGAAGAAAGTAATTTACAAATATTTTCTTGGACGTTTAAGCAGCTTTACATTAATATAGACCATGTCTAGACATGCACACACACCCACACACTCAAAAGAGTCTGCCCGTATACTCGCACAAACATACAAGCACAGACACACTTTTTTTAAACGGTGTGAGAACATTTAACAAACACACACACAAGCATAAACACACACACACACATTAATACATTTACAAGGTAAAACAGCACAAAATGTCAAAGGGTGCTAAGGAATGACTTGGGTCCATGCACTGTTTCTCTGTAGGATTGCTTAACACATTCTACCCCATCCGTGCAGCCGCATTTATTTTCCCTGGCCTAGCTGTGCGGAGAGCTCTGAGCATAAGCTATAAAAATGTTTAGAAAAATTGCTATAACTTTGAAACAATTCACCGTATTGCTTTAAAATTTTAAAGTGTTATTGTCGAATGTGTGTTTTAAAAGTTTACAAAGTTTCATGAATTTAAAGTACGGCCTGTAGTTCTAAAAAATAACTCTTGTACACACAAAAAACAGTAATATAGAAACTGTTTGTTCTTTATGAAATGATCGAAAGTAGAGCTTTCTACTTCACCTACATTACGCTAAAAGCTCGATACAATCGCTATTTTTGTCATTATAATAGTCTTAAATCAATCCAAACACAATTTACTTGCCATTTAATTACTCAGACATAATAGGTATCAACCCATCATCAAAACAAATCAGTACGCACTGAAAAATCTGCTCCCAAATCGATAAAATCTAAGCATGACCGCAAAGGAAGCGTCTGTAAACAGGCTAAAGCTACCAAAGTGTACAATTTGAGGATGAGAACGAAGCTAGATACTTCAGTTTGAAGATGGGTTTGTATTACGAGTTAACTCGTAAACGGGCAGATATGGTTGGCGTGAGTTTACGCAGTATGCTCGTAAATGGGGTAGAATGAGTTAAGTGAACTGATTTGCGGTGAAAAGAATAGAAGCAATTTATGTACTGTCCTATCCAGTGATAAAATTATGCAGTGAAAATTAAAAAACCATTTCAACCAAAACGTTGCAGATGAAAATGGACTAATAATTTAAAAAACGTTGTTGATGAAAACGGGATGATTTCACAATCCTTTTCAGGTTCAAAAATGAAATGTAAGTTTACAAACCTTACGAAATTCTTGAGACGGAGATTCCACTTTGGAAGGTGTGTAGAAAGGTGTCGTCAAAAACTCAGCGTACGAAACGTTCTTATCACACCACTTACAGCACACTGACGTATGCGAAGAAACATCGTAGCTGCTGATGGAATTAAGGCAAGAGTTTTCCGGAAGAGTGGGCCGAACTTTCTGATTTTTGCCGGTAAAAGAACACTCAGGTGACGAATAGGAAGACCAGTGATGACAGATTTCGCATATGTTGAGCTTCTTTTCGGGGTAGGGAGTGGCAGTAGAGAAGCAGCATTTGTGGGAGAGGTGGGGCTCTGGGGGCCAGCCTTCGGTGTGTAACTGGCAGGTAGTGAGGTCTCGCACGTGACGTAGGATGTTGCGCAGCGACAGCGACAGCCAGTGGTGGGTTTTCTCCCTTGAAACGTCGTGACCGGGGCACTGGTTGAACCGCAGGGCAAGGTCCTTGAACTGAAAACCATACAAACTGGAATTAACCCTGAACTACCAGAGAAATTTCTGGACTCAAAAAAATTAATGAAATAGAAAAGAGAACTGCGAGAGACAACTTGGCAAAATGGTCTGAAGATATATCCCTCTCAACTTCGTTAATGCAAAAAGCTGCATCCTAAAGTTATTCCCTTTCCCTTTCAAGGGCTGCGAGGCCCATATCAAGCCCTTATCATTACTACTACTACTACTTCATCTGATGATGTCATCAAGCCTATAGGTGCCATTCAGTCAATGGCTTCTGAAGAAAACGACAGAGAAATTACAATACAAAGGAGAGAAAACAAAAATATATACACAATGGTATGACAAGAAACTAAAATACAACAGCATCTGGAGTTGCCTCCACTGGCAATGCTTGGTTGTGAAAAAACACACCACACAAAGACAAACAAATACACAACAAGTGCAGAGTGATGTTATTTTATTGACAAGACAAAACAGAACATGTAATATTTCAAAAAAGTCTTTCAAACAACAAAGAAAACACAACAATACTTCCGCTCTTCACACCCCAACAGAACCCCCCAGATGTATAGTGATCCTTGTTCAAGGTTACAATGTACTTTTTCAATTAGCCCTACTATACCAGCCCTTTACTCATGGCTTTTATCACAGGCTGACATAAGCCTGGAGTGGGGGCCAATAGTAAATGAGAGCTGTTACAATAAAATAATCTCATACTGTTTTATCATACATATCTGTATTGCTAAAAAAATCGGGACTTTACTGGTGTTGCACTGCCTCCGGGCATTGCCTCCAGGATCGTTCCCCACCATCTTTATATCTACTAATGTCCCATGTGTGTCTGTCCCAGACCGGAGGACGTTAACCATGTGTTTCACCGCCAAAGTCACATTGTAGCACCTCAGTGATTTAACACCCACGTCACTAAAAAGGCATCAAATTAGGGGGGTCTATTATCCAAAGACCCTGTTGTCTTAGTTTTGGGAAGTAAGGATAGACCTTATTTTAGTATGTGTCACAGAAGAAAATCCCCAATACTGCAGATGGATGTTAGTTTGTTCTCTACCCAGGTAAATTTAATGGAATTTAATGGCCATTTGCACTGGCTGTACGCTGCAGCAAAAGGGATTGGTTCATTCCCTTTGGGGACCTTCCCCAACGACCATCTGTCCCAAAATCCCTTTGGCTGACACAGTGGAGATGTACCCTGGGCAAGGCTTTTCCACTATAAACAAATTTTAGCCCAGAGCCCGCCGGAATAGCAGCTGCCCCTCTGCTATCTGGCAGTCATGGTCAGAAATGACAACTAATGGCATACATACTTTTTGTTTGTTTTAATGTAAAATTCGCAGTCATTGCCACTAGCAATTTCTCTTAGAGATAAAAAAAGTTGTGTTTGAGTTGATACTATACCGGGAGGTGATCCTGATCATGAATATAACATATTTTTTGCATCATAAAGCAAAGCTTTTCCTGACTAATAATCCTGCGCCTGATAATATGATCAATAATATAGTGACGTTTTGATTAGTTTTACAAAATGCAGATTTAAAAAAAAAATGTAGCGAGCACCTTAAAATAAAATATGAGTTAATATAGTAGTCCTTAAAATATGAAGCACCTGAAGTCATAAAATATGATATATAGTAGTAGGGATTTTTTGCCAATGGTGCTTGAGTTACAGCTGAAATGACACATACATGTCTAAACTATTAAGTATATGTATATATATACTATAGATGTGGCACTTACCACGGCAAAAGACTGACTGGCCAGAGAAAGGGGAGAAACTCTGTGGAACATGATGATGGCTGGACCCTTGGTTATCTCCCTTGACAGCTTCAGGCTCTTCATTCCCAGAGGAACGACCCACCGCACCGGCAACTTAAAAAAAACCACACAAATAATAATAATAATAATAATAATAGTGGGGATTTCTAGCACTTTAATCTTAAATAAGCCCTAAGCACCTACAATAATAAATAAGTTATTAATAAACACACTTACATACACGCACGCGCGCACATGCACACACAAACACATGCGTGCACGCACGAACGCATGCCACGACAAAACACACATGCACACATGCTACGCATGCACACACAAAACACACACACACTAGCACGCACACAAACACACACACGCGCGCATACGCACGCACACAAACACACACACACTACGCCACGCACACAAACACACACACGCGCACACACGCGCGCATGCACGCAAACACAAACGCCCAAACACTATGCACGCACACAAACACACACACACTATGCCCGCACGCACACAAACACACACACACTACGCACGCACACAAACACATGCGTGCACGCACGAACGCATGCACGCAAACACAAACGCACACACACTATGCACGCACACAAACACATACACACTATGCACGCACACAAACACACACACACTACGCACGCACACAAACAACACACATAACTATGCACGCACACAAACACACACACACTACGCTACGCACACAAAAACACACACACACGCTACGCACACACACATACACAAACATACTATGCACGCACACAAACACACACACACTACGCACGTCACACAAACACACACACACATACGCACGCACACAAAACACACGTGCATGGAAGGGAACAAAGTACTCTTTGAAAGGAAAGGTACTCAAACACGCACAGAATATGGACATATGTGCAGACATTCACATTTTTGGATTTGAATTTTTTGTTTTAAACTTCACGAGGCGTGAAGGTTTGCACATGAGCAGACACAACAATAGAAGAGACACCTTAGCAACCAGTCTTTTGACATTCATACATGGTGGTCCCCAGCCGCATACATATTAACCCCTTCACTGCCGAGCCCAGTTCCGGTACCGGGGCAACTATTTGCCAAGCCGTTTTAGGTTGCCGAGTTTATCGCAAAACTTTCTGAATAAAAGTGCATATTATAACCTATGCTTTTCTGAACGGGGATTAAATATACTATCCTTTGAGAACACTCTCACACGCATTCGAACATACTACAAAAAGCGTATGAATATAAAACGGGAAACTCTTAGAATAACCCAATGACGGATATTTCCGTGACGGGGCAATTTATAGGTTACCGGAAGTTGACGGAAAAATCCGTGACGGGGCCGTGAAAAGGTTAAATGTCATTCCACCTTTGTCTTAAAAAACAGCAACAGTAGGCTATTTATGCTGAAGCGAAGGGAAAACACACACACACAAACCCACATACACTCCAGTGTCATCTTCAGGCATCATTTGTTATGTACTGAAGGCCGGCAGGCATTTTAAGGAAAAAAGATCTAGATTACAGCCGGTCATTCCCCTTATGTCAATAAAATCATGCACACACACCCCTCACTCTTCTTCTTCTTCTCCTAGGCAGCCAACTTCAACACGCTGAAAATTCTGCTGCACTTTAGGGGGCATAGCTGCCAACTTTTCCCAAACAAAATCCTGAGAAACCTTTTTCTTTTAAATGTGAAAAACTAGCCCACTCCTTTGCCTTCGGCATCGTGGCGAGGTTACTTCAATGGCGGCATGAGACAGGCCTAAAGACAGCCAAACAAAGCATTGCAGGAGGAAGTAGCCCGCACTTCTGACATGCGCAGTACGAACTCTGCTCCGCGAAGCTTCCCGAAACACAGTTTCGGTTTTCGGGTTTCATAACACTCGTTTCTGAGGTCATCCAAGCTGGAAATTTCGAAATCCGGGAGTTTCACGTGAATTCCGGGAAGACCGGAAGAGGTGACAAAATCCAGGAAGTTCCCAGATTTACCGGGAGGGTTGGCAGGTATGAGGGGGTAGTACGAAAAAGAGAGAAATAGTAAAAGCAAGAGTACAAAGCGAAATGATAGCATATTATGGGGGAAAAGAAATGATCCCAAGATAGTCAAGGAATAATTGAAAGTAGTTATAGATACACTGTTTACTATGAAAGAGGATATTTATGAGATTCAAAATTGAAATAATTGAACCCAAAAACATCAAAACGCTACACTCACAACAAGAACATGAAGGTGAAATAAACAATAAACACGGTGAATAAAACACAAATTTCGTCTTTAAAAAGACTTTGACAAGGTTACAACACACTAAACTTAACAATGACGGCAGTGAATGGATGACGCATACTAACTATATGACGTGATAATCTGATGACGGTAGTGTAAAAGAAAATAATGAATGAAAAGACAATTAATCTTCGTCACCCCGTCCTGTCCCTCTTCTCTCTGTTTCTGTATCGCACACCCCCATCCCCACACTATCTTTCCCCCAAAATTGAAGGAAGCTATATTTGAAGATTTGATTTGGAAAAACCGACCCACAGTTTTGCTCCTACCTGCTGTTTTTTCTGCCTATCAGGGCCCATCTCAACAAAGCTGGAAGCTGTGATGTTGTTGGTCCATGGGTATCTCTGGAAACAAGCACACCATAAACATTAGCAACAAATCGTCGGTTAAATTCAAAAAACCTGTATCTCAATGAGGCGCTATACACAAAAATATATCTGCCCCTTTGAGAGAGCGAGAGATGAGAAGGAGGAAAGAGAGAGAGGAGAGGAGAGAGAGAGAAGAGAGAGAGAGAGAGATACAGACAAAAGGAGGGAGAGAGATAGAGAGAGAGAGATGGGAGGAAAGATGCGCGGAGAGAGACATGTTTTTTTTGATTTTTTTCAGATCTGAGATGTGAACGTCACCTACTTAAGATTATCGCCTTTGCCAGTTAGGAACTAGTAGTATATAGACACAGAAAATTATATGCTCCTGAATCATCACCAGGGGGCATCGGCAGTTCGGCCCTAAAATTATCGCCCTTTCGTCTCGGCAAGTAGCATAAAGCCTCATTTTAGTAGTTTTGAGAAAAATGATGGAAAAAAACCTTTTAAAAATTAACCGACGATATGACTATTTAACTTAACTCTTCTATTTCTAGATAATACATTCACCCAGTACATCACTCTACACTCCCACCAAATGCAGGACATCCAAAGCCAAGTTACCCATGCAATGTGTTTGTCTATATTTTAGAGCCTATGTCAGTGATTGTTTTTTTCAGTTAAAGCAACGCATGCACACTCAAAAAAAACTAGTTACTCCCCTCTTGTCGGTTGAGATTCAACAGACAATCAAGAACGTCAAAAAATACATGGCCAGCGCTAGAACTAGAAGAGTTAAAAGAAGACAAATTCACAACTCATGGAATCAAAGGGAAAATATTCATATTTTCTTTGTTTGTAATTGAATACCTCATCTGATCAAGTTGCTAAAACATATTTTGATTCTACCCACATACGAGGGAAGGAAAGGGACGGAAAGATGTGGTCACATATGCGCGCATGTGTCGTGTGTGTGAGAGAGAGAGAGAGAGAGATAGTAGATAGAGAGAGAGAGAGAGAGAGAGCTGTTGTTGCTTCAGTCTGTTGTGTCTTATGTCTATGTGAATGTAACTGAATAATAAATCATTCTAAACACCACAGAGAGAGAAGCAGAGAGAGAGAGAGAGAAGTGAGAGAGAGAGAGAGAGACGCAGAGAGATGAGAGAGAGAGAGAGTGGACGAGAGAGAGAGAGAGAGAGAGAGAGCGAAAAGAGAGAGAGAAAGAGAGAGAGAAAGACATGTCTTTTGTGCTTTTTTTCAGATTGCATCTGAGAAATTGGGTCATTGCTGCTAGCATGATACACAAGAGAACTGCTCATTATTTCACACACACACCCCTTACCAGAGTAGAATTGCTGATCCTAAGATGCACGATATCAGATGGACGTTTCATGTGGTATAACAATGCCAAAGCTTCATTTGTCACAACTCCAAACTTTATCACTTGAAAGGGATCTGCACGCAGTTAAAAAAAAAAAATATATATCACTGCTATTGTTCCAAAATGCTTAAGCCCAAAACTCTTCATATACCCCCCTCCATGATCCAACACCCCCCCTCCACTGCCCCTAAAAGAAAAAGAAAACTTATGAGAATTAAATTTAGACAAAATACATTTGTTTCTAAACATACTACATGTAGTGACTTAATATATATATTAAAAAAAACTGTTATAAAATTTCATTTTGATTAAAAATGTTGGTTTTAAAATGTAGTGACTTGATGTGTAAAGTGTCCAAAAACTCCAATTTAGACAACAAAATAATGATTTCAAAATGCAGTGACTTGATATAAATTTGGACATAATTTTCAAAGCTTCAAGCTTCATTTACTATTGACATTTTCATTAAAAACACAAAAAGAATAGAAACAGTAACAGACATGTATCTACACACTTACAACCACAAGACAAAAGAAACCGATGAGATCAGTGAAGAAAGCTATATTGATCATCTGTCAAATATCAATTATGTTTTGGGAGACTGCTCGACTGTGCAGAGGGGGAGTATTACCTCTCGTCTCTTTGCTGACGACACTCTCTGCCACAGAACAGTTAACTCAAACAAGGACCACACCGACCTTCAATGCGACCTCAACAAACAGGAATCATGGGAGACTAAATGGCAAATGTCGTTCCATCCTGACAAGTGCCAGAGTCTCCCCATGATCCAGCCCACAACCCCCCCCTCTTCAAGTTCTTTGGTCGCCCCCGCCCTCCTGTCCTCCCGTACCGTGACATAAGCTGCCAGACTGGAAAGTTCCCCAGTTTTATACACATCAGAATCTTCAGCAAGCTGGATGTTTAAAGAAAGAAGAAGAAGGGGTATTGTTGTGTTTTCTATGTTGTTTGAAAAAGACATTTTTGTTGAAATATGACACGTTCTGTTTCGTTTCGTCAATAAAATAACGTCACTCCTGCACCTGTTGTGTATTTGGTGTGGTGGTGGTGGTGTCAATATTAAGGCTAAACTGATTCATAGTTTCTAATCTAAGGGCCAGTCAATTTTCACACTTGTATTTCTCCTCTGCCAAACTTGTCTATGTAGAGTAGTCAGAGTTGGCAGTCATGTATCGGAAAATGGTCATTTTGAACACTGGTGCCCCCCAAGCATAGTTTACCAATGACTTTCGCTCTGTAAACCCATCTGTTGCAGTTATTAAGTTTTCGGATGACACTACTATGGAGGGGCTCATTACTAATGGCGATGAGGCAGGGTACAGGGATAAAGTTCAAAAGATGGTTGACTGGTGTGCCACTAAAGTAACAACCAATGTTTCCAAAACTAAAGAAATGAAAAAGAAAACTCCCCTCCCAGCATTATCTGGTAAAGGTCAGGTAGTTGAGCAAGTAGAATAATTTAAATTCCTAGGTGTGCATATTTCAAATACATTAAGCTGGGAAGTCAACATCACATCATCCTGCACAAAAGCACAGCAGAGACTATATTTTTCTAAGACAGCTCAAGAAATGTATGATAAGTACAGCAGTCTTGACACAGTTTTATCGATCTGTCATCGAAAGCATACTTAGTTTTTCAATATCTGTCTGGTATGGGTCAGCTTCAGTTAATAGATAAAAGGAAATTCCATCAAGTCGTCAAGACATCCTCAAAAAATCATAGGTCACAAACTGCCATCCCTAGATAACATATATAGTGTGCGCATAAGACGCACAGCTAAATCCATCATATCTGATTGCACACACCCAGCCAACCATCTGTTTCAATTGATACTGAATATAAAAAGAAG
>CM065682.1:26144573-26209573 GCA_017654935.2 Phymorhynchus buccinoides
ACGCCTTTCCCTCCCCCGCCCCGCCCCCGCGCCATGTGAGATTATGGTTGTTTACTAAATTAACCCATATATGGTGGTGATATTATTATTTAAGTAATTATTATACATACAGCACGGAACACGCATACAAGACGAAATGTTTGTTCTTGTGCGCAGTCAGCCAAATATGACTTGAATCAAAACAATGTCACTATTTGTTTCTGTCCATTCAATTTATGTTTTATTTAAAGCAACTATTGTTTTCCAATCCTAAAGCAACATCTTTTTCAGTCGTATATTAGGGCCTACCTTTTTAACGATCGAGGAATCACGACCTAAGAGTCAAGAACCCACTTGCCATTTGTGACTGGATTGTTTAATTGTCGCATTTTGTACCTTCCGGTTCGAACATTTGCAAAATAACGTATGTTTTATTTTATTTTTAACTTCTCGTATTTTCAGTATACAATCGGCGATCATCTTTTTGATGGTTCAAGTCTGTGTTAAAAAAACTGGGGACTTCGGTCATGAGGAGATATAAGTGAATTAATAATTATTTGAGCCGCCCAGGATGATCGAGCTTGAATGGCTGGGGGAAAAAGATGGGACAAAGTGCTGGAAGTAAGGAATTGGGGGACAGAATACTGGGAGGGGAAATGAGGGGGGCAGAGTCAGTTTTCTCAAAGAGACGGAAGGAGGGGGATGGGATAGAAGGGTTTGGGTGGGGCGGGCGTGGGTGGAGGTTAGGGGGCACTCACTAAGGCACACTGTTTGACCCGGTGGACTTGAAGTCTCAACGAGGCAGATGATACTGCCTCAGGTGGGAGGGAGAGGAGAGGGTTCCACTCAGAGGTATGGTCGTGGAAAAAAAAAAAAAAAAACGAAAAAGGAATAAAAAAAAAGGAAAAACTTTCTGGTAGCTGGTTGCTTTTGCAAGAGGGCGAGAGGAGGTAAATGATGCTTGGTGGGAACTGTTTCCCCTCGTTTGTCTTGTTGGTGGTTGGTGGATGGGATGGGGATGGGCTGTAATAGTGGACGGTCAACCACGGTGGTGTGAACTTTAAAGAAGGTTCGTCAGTCTGAATGTTCGGTTTTCGCCTTCTGCTGGCGAGGTGGGGGGGTCCACTCTGCACAAAAAAAACAACAGCTGGGAGTACATGTATGCAAACTACAAGTATGCAAGAAACAACAGAAAGAAGTTCGCCTTTTCAAGATAATTTGAAGTCGTTACATTGCTAGCAATGTGACATTACGATTTGTGTTCTGTCTATTGACGTCTCTTCGGAACCAAACATTTATATTAATGGGTATTATGGTAAGGGTTCGCCTCTGTTAACTTGATCAATATGAAAATATATATCGTTTATTTTTTTTGGTTTTTTTCTTTGTTTACGGGAAAAAACAACAGAAAAATCTCGTTTTCTAGACAATTTAGAGAATGCTTCCTTCTGGAATATAGGCACTTAGTCCTTGGAATATAGGCACTCAGTCCTTGGAAAATAGGCACTTAGTCCTTGGAATATAGGCACATAGGCCTCTTTGAAATTGCAATTATTGTCCGTCATTAACTCCGGGTCTGTTAAAAAACAACAACAACAATCAAGCAATTAAACAAAAACCCAGGAGTGTTTCGTTATGGGAACGAGGGTCTTTGTGTTCTTGTCTTTTATCTGTGCTTCTTTCTGCGTGTCTGTTTGTATGTATCGTTGTATCTTTGAGTCGAACCTGTCTGGGCGTAGGGGTCTAAAAAATAAAAAAAAATGCTCGTTCTCAGTCACAAGACCCTAATATGAAGAGTCAAAATGATATGATGCTGACAAACATGACCAGAATGTGTTTGAATCTTTAACTAACCTAAACCACACATGAAGGGAGCGTGGGACTGGACGAGACTTGATGAGTCAAGTGGCTATAAGGTAAGACCAGTGGGAGGGCAGAAAAACCAGCAGGGGGAAAGAACGCTTTATCGTCAATCTTTCGAAGCTAACAAAAATGAATGACTTTTTCATGCTCGTTCGGCATGATCATCACTTCAGTCAACCAACGCGCGAAGGTGGAGTGGTTTACGGATTTATTGATATGAGAGGGGGAGAGTAAAGACAAACAGATCAGAAATATGGAGATGAGGGTTTTCCTCTCTCAGTTAGAGCATTGGCATCGTTTTATTATTATTATAGTTGTCCATGGTTACATAAAGTCGTAAGGTCAACCAAAGCGCCCTGCCGGGCCCTGAGGGATTGCCGAAAAAAACCCAAAACGAATGCAGAAGATGGCTGGAGGAAGGAGACCATTTACACTGACTGACCTGGAGCGTTCGCGTATAATAGTGAGATCAGATTGAGCCACCTTTATTTAAACTGTGCCAGTACGCCGCGCGAAGGAAGTCGTGATGGAAGTGAAAGAGGCTATAGAAAAAGAATGTCATCGATCGATCTGGTATCAAATGCTGGCAGACAAGGGTCCAGAAGGGGGGAATACAGAAGATAGATGATAAGAAGATATATTTTGCTCTCATTCAAGGGCGAGGCTGACGGAAGAAGGGGAGAAGACGGAGATCATAACAATTTGAGGAAGACAATCTCTGTACTGTGAACCAGCTCTGTAGGCAGGACTGGTGAGGATCAATCAAGTGGCGTGTTGGAGGTTTGAGGCTCCGATCAAGTAAAGAGCTGTGACCAAACAATTATCTCAAGGACTCTTTACACAGACAAGGGAAGGTTGGAGACAGCAGGTCTGTAATTGCTTAAGGAGAATTGGGGGTCTTCTTCTAACATAAAGAAGAAGGTTTTTCCTAAGTAGGGGACGTGCAACTGCTTGCAACAGCACAAGACTTTTATACTCTTGAGGCTGAGAACGCATCTGAAAGAGAACATTATTGAGCATATTGGGTTATGTATGGAAAATCAAAACATTTGATGCAGTTCGTAACAGTAAGGATGCGGCCAGCAGGCAGTCAAGTCCAATATTTTTAGGTAGAGCCAAAAAACATGTAGCGCTTTTTTTTAAAGCAGTCAATATTGAAAATGCAACCTAGCAAAACACCACGGCCTCCTCGGCTCGACAAGGACACAAAACGACATTCCAATTACAATCCGACGACCAATAGCACTGACAGAACTGTCTTGTTTTGTTGTTGGTGTTGTATTATTCTTACGTCTTTCTTCTTGTAAGATAGAATTTATATAAACCAACATTTATCTGAGATGGGAGTGAAGGCGGCAGGCAGAAACAGAAATGGCAGACAGAAAATGAAAATCTGTTTTTACTTCCTCCGGTCTGGAAAAGACACATATGGACATTATAGTAGATATAAAGATTGGTGGCGAAACGATCTGGAGGCAATGATTCGGGATGACAGGAAGCAAGCACCGGGAAAAAAAAAGTCCCCCGAAATTTTTGTAACTAACAGATGTGTAAAAGTAAGGAAGGCGGCAGTCTTCCAAAGGTCCTATACGCCTTGTAGTCTTTTTGAACGTTCTGGAAAGCTTTTAAGGCAATACTCTTTCTTTCCAGCAATAAAAGGTGGAGTAAAACGCTTGTTGTACTGATTCACAACTTATATTCATGATGTGAACATGAAAGATGTTCATTTCACCACATTGACCAATAAACTGACAATCACACGGTAAACCTTCAATGTGGAGGAACGTATTGACAGCAGGTTGGTTTTCCACCCCTGAAGGCTGTGTGATGCTTGTCAGTGAAGCCTTGGGAGCCTTCATTCCCTGGGACAAACCGGACAACTCATCAGACGGGCGACATCGTGGAGAGTGGACTAATGAATGTTTAGTGGCTTTCAATTTTTTCCCCATCCTCTTCTCATCAGTCCTGCCCTTGCACCAACATTCCTCACATGATCGTACCTTCTGCAAAACAGGGGCTTCAGGAACGCATCAACCCTCGCCTCTTCTCTCCTCTCCCTGGCCGATCCTATACATGACCACGCATCATCTTCAACATGGACAAAATCTATTTCCAGTTCACTAAAGTAGTCAGGGAAGGGAACCCGTGTTGTTTTTTGTTTTTTCGAATTTCTTCTCATCAGACACCGACTCATGTTTTTTGCGAGGCTAATGAAAACTGGGTGTCTGGTTCCCTGTCCACGATGATTGCCTGTGAGGAGATGTTTCTGTGTGTTCAGGTCCCTCTTCGGATAACGGCAGATCCTGAAAAACCAGAAAACCACCGCCAGTCATCATTGTTGTCGCTGCTGCTGTGATATTGGGTTATCATCTACGTAGGGAAGCTTCCGCTGGGGCCGTGGCTTTTCGTTTTTTTCAATACTGTTTCGCAATTACATTCAGATGCCTTAATCCTACAAATTTTATTTGGACATCAGATAGTTATCGACACCATGACTGGGCTTTGTCATCACATCTTACTGCCAACAGGCTCACATTTTCAATCCGCTACACCACTATCGCCTTAACTTTCATCAAGCTGAGGAAAATAGTAGCAATGAGGGAGCAGGGACGCGTCTTCCGCCACGCTTGTCGTCACGGGAGATTGCCTTTAACGCGCCCATGATCATTGGCATTTCCCTTCTGTACGTTATCTGCTCTCTTCCGAATCTTTGGCAGGGAGTGTTGCATGTGTGATGTTCGTCAAGCGAACTGAGTCTCAAGGCCCGCCGCTACTACAAACGCTTTCAAATCTGATCGTAGTTCGCGAGCCCCTGTTTACTCCAGATCAACGCATTCTTCTCAAACTTCTTTGTCTACTTATTATGTGGATTCCAAATTCAAAGGAAAACTCTGAAAGAAGTTTTGAATGCTGGCAAATCAAGCACAACACACATTAAAAACAACCAAAATATAAAAGAACTTAACAGACAGTTAGAGCTTACCATGCTTCATGTGGGATTGGTTTTTTTAAATGTGTATTGTTGTCAATGTAAAACTGAATATACTCGTAAGCATTTACTGAAAGTTTTTAAACAAACTAGGGAGAGCCAGACAAGAGTAGGGTTCTGCAGACTGAAGATATCCTTCATCAAGTGTTGTGATCCCTGAACCCTTAATCACTTCTCTACGGGGAATGGGCTTACCCAGGTTATCGCTGGCCTCTTCGGATTGGCCCCTTTTTATCTTTTTGTCATCACATTAAAAAGCAAATAGGCCGTGTTCTCTCTTGTGGTGTCTTTGGTGTACAGAACCTATGGTTATTTATTGCTATATCAGTTTTCAAGGACATGATTAGGGCCTATACCATTGCGCTCCCTCGTTTTACATTCCATGTGTTTATTTTGTTCATAAACTTTATCACTAAAAAATACTAGCAGTTAATGATTTTTTGATTAAATTTTTTAATTTTTTTTTATTTATTTTGTTTATTAAGCAGTAAGGTATTTTGGCCAATAATATCAAACTATAGCCAAAAACTTTCGTTTTATGACGATATTTTTCTCTCCATTTGATTCAATCATCATGGGCCTCCTCCTTTTGTGCCATACATCACTCGGGCTACTTAAAGTTGCAAGACCCTATTTGAATAGCGTTAAAGTAACGGGGAAACAAAAAAGAAGGCTTATATTAACCAATGTGCCATGGAAAAGGAATAACAAAAAATGCCTTGATATAGCGCACGATTACTATTTGCAACCATAAGCAGCCTATGGTTCTTCGGACCATGCGTGTCACAGAGGTCATTTGCACCGGCCTAATGGCATGAATGACCCTAGTTGGAGTTTTTTTTGTTTGTTTACGTCACCGTAAATAGGATGGCTTCGTGTTCAAAATACTGGACCAGTTTTACGATGATGGAAATTGAGGTGAATAATTAAAATGATTATTGAAGTGATTGGTCGTGAAAGTTTGGAGAGGTTGGTTATAAGGTTAACGGATGAATTTATAAAAACAACAACAAACAAATAATAATAAGCAAAGAAAAACCCCCCCCACACACACATTCCTAAATAACAACATAGCAAAGGCGTTAGTAATGTAATAGTTAAACGTTCAGTCTTAAGCATCTAATCCACTACTCCTCTTTGTGAACTCTGCCTGGTTTTTTTTTTCCTTCTTTTTTGTCCCTGCTAGCCATCTATCGTCCCCCCCTGTTAGGCCCGCACTTGCTCACCAAATGCGAGGTCTGTTTCTCACAATTTGTGAGAAACCTTGGCATTGTGAGAAAGGCGGACTCTTTCCCTTACGAGGCGTTTTCTCACAATTGGGGGCCCCACGCGCCGCTTTCACAATTTGCGGGAGAACCCGCCCTTCCGTATCTCCCCCATATTTTATTTTTTTTAAAATGGTTTTTTTTTTATTTATTTTCTGTTATATCAGTCGTTTATCGATGATTAATGTAGGGGAAATCTGATGTGGAAAAAAGAAAGAAGTAGAAACAAGTATGGAAAAAAAAACGATGTTGTGTGTTGCTGTTATGTACACTTCTACACTCATCTTTAAATCTTGTCTATCTTGGTGGCTTAAATCACAGAAATTAAATAGTCTTGGCACCCCGCTTGAGGAGCATAAATATATTAACACGATCTTAGCTATTTGTGGGAGGATATAGTTGCATTATTGTCTCTATCTGGGAACTATGCATCGTCTTTCTTTGCTATCTTGGAACACAGTATTAGTATAGAACTAGCTTGCACGCTCGGAATCATTATGGACCACATATCTTAATTGTTGGACAGGATGAATGGTAGTGGAGTCGTGGAGGACGGGAAAAGCCCTTTATGATATGCCCCCTTTCTCTCTCTCTCTTTTTAGCCCGATAATATTTGCAATCTGGCAACAGATCGAAGTTATCATGGAGTGGAAATATAATACCCGTACATCAGATTTGGTTGTTTTTTCTCTTGGTTATCACTTGGCACAACTCCACCTGCACGGTTTTCCCAGGCGGGAATGCTTAGAGTATGTGCACGGGAATGCAGCCTTCGTTCCTGAAGTTGTTTCCAGATGACAATATTTCCCCCAAGATAATTAAGGATAGTGTTAATATGCTCCTCGTCGGTGCAAGCTAATTTTATTCAGGTGGTTACCAAGAAGCCAAGGATTGAGTGGGGTTGTTTTATAAGTGTACATTACGGCAAAAACACAACAATCGGGTTTTTTTCAATGTGAGAAACCTCGTAAGGGGAAAGATAAAAGAATGCGCTTTCTCACAAATGCGAGTTTGTTCTCACAATTGCTGAGACAGAAGGAGGAAGGAGAAAAAGAAACTCGCATCATTTTGTGAGGGGGGGACAAGCACGGCCTAACACTAGTTCTACTGCATTCCCAAAAGATAGCAAAGAACGGATAGCCATATATGTTCCAAAGGGATAGACATGATTTTATAATGCCAATCTTTTCTCCACAAGGGATTAGCTAGGATAAGTGGGTAATATGCTCTCAGGTGCCAAGCTATTTTATTCTGTGTTACCAAGATAGCAAAAGGATTGGAGGGTAAAAGATTTTTTGTAGGAAGGGTACATAACAGCAACAACAATCTGGTTTTTTTCTCCATACTTGTTGTACTTTTATTTTTTTTTCTTTCAGAGTTTCCCCCTACATTAATCATCAATAAACGACGCATGAGGGATGATAAACAAAAATACAAAAGAAACCTTTAATCAAACAAATATGGGAGAGGATGATGAGGGGATGGAGGATTAAGCGGTTCTCCATAAATTGTGAGAAAGGGCACCTCGACGTGGGAAAAACCTCCGCTAAGGGGAAGACAAAGAACCGCGCCTTCTCACAAATGCGCATTCTATTTGGAGAAAAAAGGAGGGAAGGGAAGGGAAAGCCCGGAGAGCCTCTTAACACGGGGTCATATAATTATATTATGGTATAAGCGATTAAGCGAATAAGTGGTCGATGGCGAGATGATGAGTAGAGGGCGGAGGTGGTGAAGATAAGCTGGAGAAAATGCCGACGAAGGTATATTAACTGAAGAAGACTGACGCGGGGGTTTCATCAAATAAAAAGCGAAAAGAAGAAGTCCTAGCCTCTGCCACAACACATTTAAAATAAGCTGTCCACTTTAATTCTTCGTTAATAACGAGATCTCCACTATTATTTGACATAATGTCAAGGTCAAAGTCAGTAATAGATCTCGTCAATAAACCATTCTTCAAATTATGATATTAACACACTAACACTAACTCCAGCATTCCTCATTCATCGATAATACATAAGTAACGCAATGTTAATACCTATAAAAAATGATATATTAAAGATGATGATTTAAAAAAGATGAGTGATGATGATGGAGACAAATACATATCTCGAACAGGCGGAACAACTCCTTTTACAAAGACAGGACCTCCACACCTCCACGCTGATTTAATTCACAATTAGTCCATTCACACTTACATATGACACAAGGTTTGCGGGATTTGTTGGGAAATAATAATTTTCTTTATACATTTTTTAAGGTCGGGAAAACAATAAAACAACTTGGAATAAAATTTCAACACCCCTATCCACGTCGTGCCTGTATATACCGTATATTTTTAGTCATCGACTTTTCATAGCAACAAATTAAATGAATTAGAGTAAGTAAATAATATACATTTTCCGAACGCTCCTAACAAACTTCAAATAAGTATAGTAAAATACAAACAACTATCATATTTTTAAATCCAAATTCCTTTCCTAAACTGATAAAATCTACGAAGACAAGCTTACACCTACTTAGGTGTATTCACATCTTACGATCACATTAAAAACAGTTAGCTACGTAAAAAGGTTAACTTGGATAGTGCTTAATATGAGACTCCCAAGAAAATCACTACCAAAGCAGGTTTTTTGTAACGCTCCTTGGCGGTAACCGTTTCACACAACACACTGTCTCATATTCCTGCTCCTGGTCGTCATGTCCAAGTTCAGTGCACTGAAAAGAGTGGAAATGCGACCGACAGAAAGAAACAAGACAGATAGTAACAGAGCAGTGGAGCAGAAATAGGGATGAATGAAAGCACAGAAATCTGTGCAAACCGTCGCGCTAGCCCTAGACGGTCCCAACTCCATTTTAAATCTGTTGGGCGCCAATGTTGATTTAAATTTTCTAACTCACTCTCTATTTTCAGAGACACTGTGGGATATAAAAAGGGATGCACCAAGTTCCAAACAACTTAACAAAGTTGCACATATCAGCGTTGCGCTGCTCTCACGTGCATATGCGGACATTGAAAATGGTTTCGTCGTTACAAAACACAAATATTTATGTAAGAACCATGGCAGTCAGTGCGATTGAATCTCAGCCCCTTTAAAAAGAACATATATTAACATAAATCACCCTATACATAACATTTCCTTAAAATGACGTTCATGCCGTATCTCACTGCGAGTGCAACCGATGGCCCAAGCTTAGTGGAATGAAACATAAGGCAAAACGGTATGATAACCCAGGCCTACATCTTGTGATCTCTAAAAACTTCTATTGGCAACACCGTAGTGTTTGGTCGTGTTTTCGATGTTACGACCCTGTAACTCATGAAACCAACAGAGCGTCACCTAATCGCTTCTTCCGAAAAGAAAAGAAAATTGAATGTTGGTAGGCGCTTGCATACATAGCGTACACAGATTGCCCGTCCGTCGAAATTGAGAATCTAGGTGCACCCACAACCTCCGCCAAGGGGAGTCACGACACTTTTCTGTAAAAAACATGTAGTTCGCCGTGTAAGATACACTCCATATTACTTATGTGACAGAATCAGGCCACAGAGTGCATGCGTAAAGGACGATAGAACAAGCTCGTTATGCGGTCTAACGGCACAATTTCACTCGCCCCAACACCAAAACATAGTACTACGTCATCCTACCATGCCAACTCTGTAGCCCGTATGATGTATTGTAAAGAGCGAATGCAAAACCTACAGCGTCGCACGCTCAATAGCCGATTTCATAAGAGAACACAGGGACAACCATACTCCGCCAGGAAGAGACACGCCAGAAGCCAAAGTTGCCCAAAAAACACTTCACTCTTGACCACCACAACTTTGTTCGCACATCAGCGAGTGCCAAAAAAAAGCCCCTCTAGGCCGCATATAGGTGCTAAAGGAAGGGCCGAAACAACCGCGCACATTAACCGGACCTGCACATGGAAAGCCAACTTTTAACTGTATCTAGTTCTCCAGCGCCCTGAGCACTTAAGAGGTCCACTATGGACTACAATGTCAGGAGAATACACAATTAGTTCCATAACTTCTTCTTCATCACCCCCCACCCCACACCATTCTTACAACACACAATGCGCTGTATGGTTTTTTTTTTCTATTTTTTTTTTTTTTTTTTTTTTTTTTTTTTTTTTTTTTTTTTTTTTTTTTTTTTTTTTTTTTTTTTTTTTTTTTTTTTTTTTTTGTTTTTTTTTTTTCCTTTTTTTTTTTTTTTTTTGTTTTTTTCCTACACCCCACTCACCCCTTTTCCCTCCTGCCTCCCCAAAAAGCCCTTCTGTTACTTCCTTAGCACACGACTGATTCGATGAACAGCTGCTCACGAAGAAAAAAATCTACAACCTTGTCAACTTTGCTTTTCTGTCTTCACTTCATGACTAAGTAAGTGCCTAAGGCACGAAACGTTGGAGTTTTCCCTTTCACAAGGTACCTATTAGTCAATTAGCCCTGTACTTCACTCCATCGCACTAAAGATAGCCTAAGCGACACGAAACGTTGGAGTTTCCCTTTCACAGGCACCTTGTTATGCTGTCTTCAACTTCTATGACTAAGTGCCACTAAGGCCACGATAACGCTTAGGAGTAATTTCCCTATTCACATCTCCGTACCTTAGTTTGCAACTTGTCTTACACTTCATAGAACATAAGTAACTGCCTAAGGCACGAAACGTTGTGGAGGTCTTTACCTTTCACAGCGAACCTCGTTTTCTTTGTCTTCACCTTCACTGGACACTAAGAGCTTCTAAGGGCACGAAAAACGTTTTGCGAGTTTTCCCTTTCACAGAGCAGCCCCTTGTTTTCTTTACCCCACCATTTTTATGTTGTATCTCCAAAAGGTTACTGCAGAAGTTCAAAACTTTTCACCTTCTTATTTTAAACCTGTGTTTCCAGGGGCATAGTCAAGCAGTTATATAACAGCAGAAACGCTGCCCGTAGATTTTATTGGTTGAGATGCGAAGTGGAGGGGGGGTTTTTGAAGGGCGCAATGGGGGGCGGGACGTGACAGGAGTGGGCGCAGGAGACAGCTGTAGACCCGTGCAAACCATAGAACGTCTGTGTCTACGAACTTTTGACTTGATGCTACAATTATGCCATAAGCTACTGTTTGTAGTCTACTTGCATCCATTACACAACCTTTTACCTGTCATAAGTCAAAGAACACACATGATTGAGAGTAGTGCAGACTGTAAGAACGCAGCAACTTTATTTTAGAGTGCCCCAAATAAAAATGTTCATCAACTTTAATGCAGAACATAACATTGCTTTTCCCATTGCAGCTTACCAATCAATAAAATTAGCATACAACTAATACAACTAATTCATAATTCACATTCACAAGAAAATGGATTTTTTTTGATTTTACTTATAGTTGTGTAACAATAATTTGATTATAACATTGACAGAGTGCTTAATTCAATGCATAAAAAGATACTTGTTTGGTAAAGAATTAATTAGCTTAATAACATAATAATACTTGACAGCATTTTACTTTAAGAGAAGAGGGTGGTGTTGACCGCCAATTGACCAACTCACCTTAATACGTTAGGAATTGATACATAAACACAGTTGCGTACATCAAATTTACATCATGCCCAAAACAAAAGAAATGTTTAAATCGTTCCTATAACTTGACAGCATCCCCTTTTTTTAATTTTTTACTCTGATTAAGAGTGTGGGGTTGATTGACCGCATGCCCCCGGGCCTGGGCTTGGCCTATATGTGATGCAAACTATGAGAGGAGAGCGATTGGATGGGTAGTTGCATCTTAACGCAACCAACAAATGATCTGACAAAGCAAGGTGAGAGCTTTCCCCAACACTGCGACACACGAAGGGTGCCGAGAGAAGAGAAAAAAAAATCGGAAAGTGCCCGAGGGGAGAAAAAAAACCCTCTACTAAGTCAGAACGCAACCCAAAAATAGTTGGAGGGAGACTCGGCGCAGGTTGGTGAAGGCGGAAGCCGCCGGCAAAATGTTTTGTTGGAGTCCCTTAGTTCTCTTGGGAACTAACGAAATGCTTCTCTGACATTAGCTGACGGTATAAATATTTAAAGAAAAATGTGGACAGAGAATGTCCATTACTATGAAAAAGCGAATACAAACTCTCGCCTGAGCACAACCACGACCCTGTCTTAGGAATGAAAAACTCACATCCAATAACAGTCACCACGCCCCCAAAACAAAAATGCGATCGTTTCACGTCCTAACTCGGTCATTAATGCGAACAGACACATAATGCGGACATTTGCCCTAGATATAAAGATGCGTGGGAAACAATACTTGTCAGTCAATAGCCCCGCCGAGGCGTTGACACCACCAGCAATAAAGTCCCGAATTTAAAAAACAGAACCACAGATAGCTACAGCGGTACAGCCAACGCGCTCCTAGCCGTTAAATACCTAATCGGCCTATGCCCGTTATAGGCCGGAAGATGACCGGTAAAAAGCTCATGCAGGCGGGATAAGAAGACCATGACCAATTATCTACATAGAACATGAAGCAAATTTCAGTCATTCCTTTAGACCATGAGACAAGCCGTCTAATAGTCAATATCATGTTTATCATTCGTCTCATGGGCAAAATTTGACTGAAATTTTCTATATTTTAATAGAAGATAAATGGGGATGCGCATCTATAACCCGCCCATGCGCCCCTTTTTAACCCCGCTCTTCCGCCTACCGCAACCACGATTTTGATAACTGCCAGCGTCCTGATTTAATGACAAAAGCCCCACAGTAGGAGACTCGTTCCTTTGACTTGTACAAAAAAAGTGAATTTGCTGTCTCTCTACATCCACACAAAAACCTTGTTTTGTCATAAGTCAAAGAAAACACAGGATTGAGCATGTGAGCAATGAGGCAACTTTATTATTATAGCTGACCAATATGAGAGAAATAACATTAATTTTACCATTAGCTTATACCAATTACAATAATTAGCCAACAATCTAATTCCATAATCACATTCACAAGAAAATAGATTTTAACTTGGTACAGCGACGTATAGATTGAAATAGCTAGTAACAATAATTCTGCAATGTATAACATTGACAAAGTAGTTACTAGCCGTCAATTAATCAAAACTATACTTATTTGGCACTAGCTAAAGAATTATATTAGCCTTATATAACATAAATAATACCTTGACGAGCAGTCTATTACTTTTAAGAGTGTGGGGAAGTCTGACCGCCACAGCATAGCGCCAGAAAAAAGAGCCCACTTCTGCACAGACCCAGCCCCACACATGCCATAAGTACTAAGCGCGGTCAAGACGGGGACGTAAAAGCGCCATAGAGGCGGGTAAGCAAGCCCCAACCCCAATATTTACGAAACAGATGTAACTTTATCTCGATAGAAATGCAGCAAATTTCAGTTCCCATTATTGCCCCAATGAGACTACGAGCCGTTTAAATGTCTTAGCAATTTTATTTAGTAAACACTCATGCAGGCAAATTCATATTTTTTTTCTTACTAAGAAAATATTTACTTGATTTCATGAAGATAATTAGCGGTCGCGGAGCTATGCTTAACCCGCCCATGGCCCAGCTTTTATACCCGTCCTTACCCTATTTTTTATGCAGTCCTGAAAAACATGACAAAATCAAGCATGCAATGCCAGGCACAGGCATTACACGCTACGACCGTTCACACACACTCGCAGTGTTGCTGTGATTTGTGTTGTGCTGACTGAGCACAAAGACGGAAAGCAAATAGTATAGTTTTAAAAGTTGGAACTAGACTACGACATTTAAAACAGGAAAGAGAAAAGAGATTGTAAGATATGGTCTATGTCTGTAATGCCTTTCATAATCTAGTCATATACAAAGTGCCTAATATGTTATAAACCCAGCGGAGTTTAAGAGAAGCCTAACAGAACCCCGAAGGCTGATATTTGCTTATTGTTTGTGAGTAACCTAAGTAGGGAGGGCGACTCCATAGTGTGTACGTATGTGTGTGCTGTGTGTGTTGTTGTATTGTAGATGTGCTAGTGTCGTGTGTGAGTGTGAATGTGTATCGCTGGGATTCAAGTTGTACTTAACAGCCATATCACACATAGAAGGTAATGAATGAGTTAAGGCCAAGATGAAACTTGATGCTGCAATGTAGGACAATAAAGGTAACAGGTCACTGCTAGCTATGTGCCTTTTGGTATCAAGATTCGAAGACGCTACAAGGCCATGCA
This sequence comes from Phymorhynchus buccinoides, assembly GCA_017654935.2. Lineage (NCBI taxonomy): Eukaryota > Metazoa > Mollusca > Gastropoda > Neogastropoda > Raphitomidae > Phymorhynchus > Phymorhynchus buccinoides. Next base: position 26,158,846 of record CM065682.1, read on the forward strand.
CCTTGCAAAACTGGAAAATCTATCATTTCAAAAATCTATGATTGTTAGAAACTTCGGCTCAATAGGATGAAGTATGGTTTGGCTTTATGCTGCCTTCCGAATAGTATTGTATGACCAATCAAGGTCTAAGGTCCAATGAGATCGCTGGAACCTGATAAATCAGGTAGGTCGTGCCGATTAAAAAAAAAGGAAAAGAAGGAAAAAAGAAAAAGAAGTGCAAGTAAATATGTGCCAAGATAAACAGCATATCACCATGAAGGAATAAAGGATAGGAAGATGCAAACTTGATGTGCATGTACGGCTAGGTACTGTAAGTTAATAGATGTGCCATTTGATGACGTGTCAAGGTCATGACCTACCTGAAAACTGAACAAAAACATTTCTAGCCCAATTAATCTCAAGCACCCCCCCCTCCAGTCGACATAGGGATGTTGATGAACCTGGTATGAAGGTGGTTTGAGCTTATGCTTCCTCTTCCGAATATTGTATAGCACCATAAAGGTCCATAGCGCGTCAAGGGAGTATCGCTGGACCCTCACGCGACGTGATTATCGAATGCCTACTATTCGATAACTTTTCAATCTCTAGTTTTTTCAAAACTGCAAATAGCTTGGCGAGTTTGCGACCCCTATAATCAACACATATCCATGATGATAGCATTCGTAGTGCTAAAGGTAAATCGAATTAAGGAAGACATTTAATATGAACAGGCCAAAAGCATGCGTTTTCTTTTTGAGTGTAGTGAACAGAAGATTCAGTGGCCACCGGAAGCACAAGTGTGGCCCATATATAGTTTGCCAAAACTGACTTGAGAGACAGATGCACCTCTACACTGAACTAACTGGGCTGTCTTACCACAGCCCCTTTCTTCGCCACGTGTGTCGGCACACAGATATGTTACACTCTATTTTTAGATTTCTAACTGTTCCATTACGCATAGTATCGCCTGTCGGCGGACTAACTTCTGCCAGTGCATATTGCATGCCACTAGTCTGCGAATCAGTATTCTCGTAATTATGACCTGTTGTGTATTAAACGAACTATTATTGTTTGTGTCTAGGAAATATAGATCTTAATGAAATAAATGTTTCCTTGTTTCCATTGACAAGGCTGCTGCGGTTTTTTTTGTTATTGAATCTTAGGCAGAAAATGATGCTGTTTGTAGCCGTCTAGCTGTCCTAAAAGACCAAGCCACGGGCGGCTACCGGGACACGCTTTTAAAACTAACAGCTGCGAACTCGCTACCGCCAGAGGAAGGAACTCCCGCAGTGCCCGCTAAATGCCTAGATATTATATGTATGTGAATGACAGCCGGGGGCCTAAGCCCATTTCGTCTTTCAATACAATGTTCTCTGCAGTGTGTCATACTCCTACCTACCCCACCTGCAGCCAAACTTAATGACTCAATTTATGCCGATTAATATGCATTAAAAAGCTTACATTAACAGGGGAAGCAAATAGGACGAAGTTCCCAAGACCTGGAAACTTGAATTCCTAGATGAAAGATCGCGAAGATTAGAAGTTCTGACACTGTGAACTTCCTTTAACAAAAAAAAGCAACGAGAAAAAGAGAAAAAAAGAAGAAAAAGTAACAACGGTGAGCCTGGGGAATGGGGTGGGGTTAGAGGTGACTGTCGGTCAAAAACCTCGAACTTCGGATATCTAAGGCCAAATTCAAAGATGATGGTCATATGACCGCCAAAAGGTCAAGAGTCACTGGAGCTGACATTGCTGCTTGTTGATCTAGCGTTTTTTTTTTTTTTTTTTTTTTACGTTCTAGTTTCAGTGGTATATCTAGTAGCCCCATAATATTAACACGATGACGTTTGAGCACAGGGACCTAGGACCCATTAGATTTTGCTGCGGGTGCCATCGTCGTATGGAAAAGGTTGCTTGAGAAAAAGGCCAAGTTCGTTAAAAATGAGAAGGTCACTGGACAAAGGTCAAGGTCACTGGAGCAGGAAAACAAGGATGCCCGCGCGGAGCAGAAAAATGTTGCCGCACGGGCTGGTTGCTTCCTTCCTTTGCGTCTTTACGCTCTAAGTTAAAAAAACACACTCTTCTGATTCTATAGACCCAATGGGATAAATTTTATCAATTTTGACTTATAAGATTTTTTTCCTGTCCATAGAAAATATGACACGATGCAATGCCCAATGTTGCCACATTAATCAGTGTCTTAAAAAAGCAATGAGGAAACACACCACATCGAACAGCCAACCTGGTATTATTTTAGTTCACCAGCACATCCCTATTCCAACTAAGATTTGAAGAATTGAATCGTAAACCCACACCCTCTACCTCCTTAAACATAATAAATAAACAACGAAATAACCAGAGACAAGGTAACTCGTCTGTAGCCTACTTGCGTGTGCATCATACAAGACGGAAATGATGTGCTGTGTCATGCCGTTCATAATCAGCTGCGCTAGTGTGACATGTGCGTGCCTGCAATGCTTCATAAAGGCAGAACCGAGAGGCGTTGGATTATGTGTCAGGCATCAGAATAGTCTGAAGTTCAAATCCTTCTGAAAAACCCGCGGTTTTTTAATTTTTAATATATACGTTTGCTTCGGTATTATATACAAATATTTCACCAGGTTATACTTAAAAAGGACCATTCAAAGCGCTGATTAGAACTTGAAAATGCACAACACTGACCACCACAAAAGCAAAATCACCAAAAACCAAAAAGGAGATATATTAATTTATAGTGATGATCTAAAATTGTATTTTGCACTGGGTAAAATGCTATGCCAGCACAAAAGGCACAGCAACTCAATTAAAAAGGCAAAAAGACCTCATGACAAACGAAAGAAGACAGAACGAAGCAAATCCTCGGTCGGAGAAATTCTTAAATCTTACTCCATCTGACCATTCTGATGCCTGTGTGTAGTGTGCTCATAAAAGGGAATGTGTGTGCTGCTGTTTTATTTAGTGTCTTATTAATTATAGTCTCTATTCACATTATTGCATGGTGTCTTTGTGAGAAAGTACCCCTAATACCCCTTGTGGTAGTGATGGTATTTTGTACTAAGGTGCGCTGACGTCACTAAGCAATCACGGGGCAGTGCCATGCCTTCATAAAAACAGGACGGAGTGATGACGTGGTTGTATGTTTATAGAGTTGTGGATGTGAGGGAGTGTGTGTGTGTGTGTGTGTTTATTATTTGTGTGTATGATTGTTATAAGTGCCGACGTAGAGTGTAATGAATGTATGTATGAGGGATGATGCACAACAGACGAGGGGGGAGGGGGGGGGGGGAGGCAGATAGTGTGGTCAGAAGAAAGGCTGAAAAGACAGAGAGAGAGATGGAAAGAGGTACCGAGAAGAGAGAAAAGAGGAGAAAGAGAGAAAGTGGAAAGAGAGATACGAGACAGGAGGAGGGAGACAGAGGTAGAGAGAAAGTGCATTTGCACAGAATCAGGATTATGAAGATAGAGCTGACTAGCATGAATGAAAACAAACTATACCCTGAGACAAACAAAGACAAGACAAGCATATATCGAGAGTGACAGACGAGCAGTGAGATATTCAGAGAGGAGAATAAACGGGGGGGGGGGGGACAGGCTGGCAGAGTGAGAAAATCCAGGATTTGAGGAGAAACAAAGACAGTTAGGGATAGGGGACAACAAGAGATTGGTGAGAATGCGGCAGGTAATGGCAGGGAAGGAAGAAGGACTGAATAAAGGGAAATAGAGCAAAGACTGGAGTACATGACGGATGCGAAAATCAGGAGAATCAAACAAGAGAGAAAGACAAGGGAATAAAAGGAGGAGCCGAGAGAGGGGTAGGAGGAGAAGAGAAGGGCATAAACCGAGAGACGTCGCGAAGAGGAGAGCGAGAGAGTGGAGGACGGTTCAAGGCAGAGAGAGAGAAAGTTGAATCTGAATCGAAAGGTGACCGAGATGACTTGGAGAGAAGAGAGAGACCTGAAGAGTAATGGAGAATGGAGGATACGAAAGAGTAGAGAGGATAACGCTAGAGAGAGGAAAGAATTGAGTGAGACATCGCAGGAGCACATACAGACAATGCCAGCCCAAGCCAGAGAGCAAGCCAGAAAAACAGACACAAAAAAAAGGAAGAGACACAACATAAGACACACAGAATTAAATAAAAACCTGCACACACACACACACACACAACACTGAGACTACACACCCCACATATTAGAAATATAAAAAAAACAACGTATCAAATTTACATGACATAGATAACAGATGGCAAAAGATCACAGTTTTATCTAGTTATACGTATTGCTCTGCAAATTCAACAAAACACACTTCCACTGTCAAATTACACTGAAGTACCCCAACACACGAGAACCCTGAGTGGGTTGCCAAATCATATTTAACTCACGTATTTACATTTTCATCCGTAAATTTGTTTTTTCTTTTTGTGAATGATTTGCACCTATTATTTTCAACAACTTAGTATCTCCCCATATGTACTATCTCTCACTCTCATTCATAGAAAAAACAACACACATCTCAAAGCCATAAATGTAGCAATATCATTTGCTGTAGATTTGTGAGAAAGTAACAAGTCACGCACGCAGTTGTGCACATACACATAATTATGTGCATTAATTACTACTTTGTGTAGAAATAATTGCTATTAAAAAAAATTAATTTCAAGCGTTGGAAACTAGTTATCAAGCTCTAATAACCAATCAACCATTCTTCTTCTTCTTCTGCTTTGATCGCTCAGTTTACTGTCAATTATATCGACCGATAGATGCCGTCATGTCCATAGCTCATGCCATTGCGCGCGCCGCCTAACTAAGAAAATAGTTAGGCCCAGCAAGTCCAACTATCGGCTAGCCCATGGAAGAAATGCTGTTTTTGAAAATTTGTTATCGTGATTTACGGCACCTGAAAAAAAAAAAAGGACAGGAAGCAGAACGGACCAGAAAACCGGTAAGGCATTTTAAAGGAATAAGTAAGATGACAGCAGTAAGCAAAAGGGAAAATAGGCAGCAGACAAAAGCCACAGAACTATACCAGAAGGTTTTAGGCACAGAACTTATAGAAACCAACTAACTATTTATTACAAACTACCCACCCGGTATCCCACTCACGGGGGCCAAAAACCAACTCATAACTTTTCAAGTTAAAGAAGAGGGAAACATAATTTTCAAATCAAAGGGACATAATAAGACCCATCATATTGGCTTTACTTATAAGGGAAATAAACTTTGAAGTTAATGGTGCAAAGATACCAAAGCAAAAAATCGGTAATTTCAAGTCAAAAAATTGGTCGACTGGGTTTCTATAAATCTTAAGGTAACTTTACTTAAGAATTTTAACAGCTTACTTACAACTACCAAGACAGCTTGAGCAAACATGTTAATAACGTGCACACTGAACAGGCACACACTAAGATTTACATTTGATCTGGCAATTACATTTTATTCCAATATCTTTTCTTTTGCTCTTTTCAATTTAATATTCTAGTTCAGATATTTTACTTGTGGCGGTGCCATAGCCCATGAGGTTTAACCGAGGCGTTCATGTTGCGATCATCGCTTTTACAGCTATCTGTGTTGATACAAAATCGGGACTTATTCTTCACTGGTTTTCTTTTATGCTGCCCGGGTTGTCGCCCGGGCATTGCCTCCAGTGTTGTTACCACCAATATTTGTATTTACAAATAAATGTCCCATATGTGTCTGATTCAGACCGAAGGACCCCCCGTAAAAACATAAAACACCATTCTTTCAGTTCTAGTTCAGATATTTGTGCACTTTGCACACAAAAAAAGAGCCTAACTCTTATTATTAAAATGATTCTCTACTTATTTCTCACATACAAGTTGGTCCCATTCACATTTTGAAGAATGTATTTTTTCATCTCGAGGAGCTATGGTAAATGTAACGGTACCGACGAGGTACATTCACAAAATATGTGCACAAATTTATTAGGAGAATAGGCCCTTTTTTTGTTGCTCCCGAATTCATTCGATACAGCTTTTCATGTATAGCAGTGTAAAAATTGTCTCAAATTATTTATAACCTAAATACGATATTGGTGAAAGAGACAATTATTTATGGAAAGCCTAGTGACAGATCATAACAATGTATATATATAGAGAGAGAGAGAGAGAGAGGAAGAGAAGAGGATGATCAGACCCTTAGGACGGAAGAGTGGGAAGCGAAGGAGACCTGAGGAGAGAACGAGAGAGGGAGATCGAGGATTCGACGTTGAGCGGGAGGGTATCTGGAATTGAGGCAGGAAGAGAGAAGAGGACGAAGGAGAGGAGACCGAGGAGCGACGGAGAAACGAGAGAGAGGTAGACCCGGATGGGGGAGAATCGGAACACGAGAGGAGAAAGAAGAGAGAGCAAAATGAGACATAATTGAGAGAGATGAGAGAGTGACCAGAAGAGATGAGGGAGACGAAGACGGAGAGGGGGAAAGAGACGAGCGACTGGGGGAGAGAGAGGGAAAGAGAGGGGGAAGGGGAGAGATAGAGAAAGAGGGAGAGAGAGAGAGAGGGAGGAGGGGGAGAGAGCGCGATGAGATCTGAGAGTGAGAGAGAAGGGGAGGAGGGGGTGGGGGGGGCGGGGGGGGGGGGTGAGAGGGAGACGAGAGAGAGAGAGATTGCATTCAGTGTGATATAGCATGTATTGTATGCAGAACATACAGACAATCGCCAATATATATACTATATTTTTTGTAATGTGGAAAACAGCGAATGTCATAGGCGATTCTAAGAGATTGACAAGAACGAGTTAGGCAGTGAGAGGAATATATTGAGAAGAAGGAAAAGTCATTTTTTACTTATAGTCTGAAAAAGGAAGAAAAGGAAAAAGAACAACATTTGAGTAAAATACGAGTTTTTATAGGCACAAACAGTAATTACCGTATTTTATGGATTATAAGGCGATATATTTGTTCCTACACTGAGACCCCTGAGCCTTATAATGGAAGTGTGACTGAGAAGACATAGTAAGAAAGAGAGAAATAACAAAAAACCAAATTTTGGTGTAAAATGTGGGGGGTTGCACCTTATAACCAGCGTGAGCGCCGTGTTGAGTCCATAAGATACGAGCGTGTAAGCTCAGAAAAGTGTTGGGTCTTTCCATTGCGGTATATCTAGTCATTATACCACACTCTACCTTATTCATTCATTTATCCTGTTTCAGGCAATGAAAGTGGAATGTTTGATGAAGGAACAGAGAGATCAAGAAGATGAGGGAAAAAGACGGAAAAAATTTTGTTCCGGAGAAAGAACTGAGCGCACCCGAAAGACCACAGCTGACGCTCGGAACTTTTGTCCAACGCGGGGGGGGATTTCAGGAGGTGCACCTGGGGCGTCGGAAGGAAAAAACTTTGTTGGAGGGTGGGGGGAAGCCCGGGGAGGGTGTTTCCCCCAAAAGTTTTTTTTTTTCGCAGCCAAAAAACATCTTTCAGGCATCAAAGAATGAGATTCTTTTCAGCAGAGAAAAATCCTTCCACACGGATTTTCACCTAACGTCCCGAGTTGTTTTGTTGACCTGGGCGCTGGCGGGGGGACGTGCACCAACGTTCCCCCCAAAATGTTGCCACCCTACCTCACGGGTTTTTTCCGCGGAAACGTTTTGAACAACATTTTCCTGCGGATGGGATTTTCCGCGAAACGCGGAATTCTTTCATGCCTGCTGTTTATTCAATTATATATTTTATGTTAAAACAAACACAAAACTAGAAGAGTGCTTTGAGTCAATACCACCCTGGTTACCTATGTGATATGAAGCTTTTAGTACGAATAAGACACTGAACATATGAATGTCGCATTGCAATTAATAAACATAAACAATTAAAGTCACTCGCGACAATACAGAGCTGTGATAGAGTTGAAGAAATGTGCATGGGCTTAGGTAGGGCAATAAATAGACATTCAAACTTGCCAACACAACACACACACACTACACACGCACACACACACGACACACACACACAGCACAACACACGCACACACACACATGCACACACACATTGCACCACACATGAGCACACACACACACACACACACACATGGGTGCGCAACTACACAAAATGAAAAAAAAAACCCTGAAAGGCACTCGGAAAGGAATGCCCGGTAGGAATCCAGGGGTAATGTCCCCCTGCAGCTGAAGAAAAAAAAAATGATTTATGAAGGTATTTTTAGTTTGCTTTTTCCACAATTTATACAAATTGCTTATTTCAAAGGTAAGTATTTATAAGTGCTTGAAAAAATACAGTAGGCACACACAGGTCTTGTTTAAAAAAAAAAGAAAAAAAAGGAACTTCCTATTTCTGGTAAAATTCAAAAAACAGCAAAATCCTTGTAGAGTTATACCAGGAAAAGTAGCCACCTTTTCTTCAAAAGGTTTTCACACCATATCTCACCTTTTTCACACACATTACACACACACCATAATATGATCACACACACACATCACAATTATGATCACCCACACGCACTCGTATCTGGTATCACATTATTTTGTAAATGAAAAGACAGACACACATTGCATTCTTGTTGTGTGGCAGAGTGGCTCAGAGGTAACACGTTCGACCTCGAAAAACAAACAAACCCCGGATTCTTTCCTGGCCGCAGTGGAGCTTTTCCACTCACTCTCCACTAGACCTTGTGGTCTGAACTGCAGAGTCTTTCGGATGAGACGACAAAAACCAAAACGCCGCAGGTCCTATGTTCTCACACGCACTCCGTGCATGTTAACCCACTGACAACAAAAGAATGGTTAAAAGGGCAACCCCCTCTACCCCCCTTCACCACACTAAAAAAAAAAAAGCATGAAAAAAAAAATAAGGTAACGCTGCACTAGTGGCGACATGCTCTCCAGGTGGGAGCAGCCCTGAATTTCACATCAGAGGGCCGGGCCTCAGCGATTAGAAAGGTCAGACAATACAATAGGTCTTTCAAACAAATTACCCAGTATGCAGTCTTACCATTGTACAGGCATGGTAGTGGGGGCCCAGGGGCAAAAAAAGTGAGTTTCGCGGAAGAATATCTGTCACATAAACCGATTCCTGCATTTCATTTTTGAAAGATTGTCGACCTCAAACAAAATGATGAAGTTGGGCGTCAAGTTCAACTGAAGACGAAGAAGAAAAAAGAAGCACTAGGAACAGGATCACAAGCGATTAGAATGGTACGTGTCTGTGTTGGCCTGTCTGCAGCTATGTCATGCTGTCATTTACGACTGCTAAACTCTGAGCCTGACAGTGTCTGCTTTGGATCACAACAAATCTATGCCAATAGTCCCATTTGCGTTTTTTTTTTTTTTTTTTTTTTTCTTCTGCCTACATTTGTTTTTTCACTTTTTGCTGTTTTTTTTTTTTAGTTTGTTTCTTTGTTTTCGTTTTTTTTGGCTTTTTTTTTTTTTGTTATTTTTGGTTATTTTTTTTTTTTGTTTTTTTTATTCTTTTTTCTGGATTGTTCTTTTCCTCTTTCTAACTTCGATTGTAGTAAATTTTTACTTTTTTTGTTGTTTGTGGTGAGGGAGTTTTTGTTTTATTTTTTGTTTTTTCTTTTTGTACGTGTCCCTTTTGTGTTTTTTTTTTATTTTTCTCAGCTTTTCTGGACACAATGTCTTGTTCAGTTATCCTGTTTCTTTTTTTTTTCTTTCTCTTTTTTGGTCTCGCCGAAGCGCGCCTTGTGTAGCTTATGCATGCAGCTTTAACGCACGTAACTTCGACGTCGGATAGGCTTGTCAGATTTGTCTTAACAATCCACTTGAGCAAAAGCGACTTTCTTGCTATTTTTTTACCCTGTTATATCTTTTGGCACATTTTTTTTATTTTCCCTTTTTTTTTTTCCCTGTGCAAATTTTCTTGTTACTTCCCTTGTCGGTTTTTTTTTTGGATGAATCGTTCTCATTCTTTCGAGTTTCCCGATTCTTTTTCATTCCACGAGTCGTGGAGTTGTCTAACGATCGAACACACGTGTACGTGTATACATACATGTATGTACATAGACACACACACACAGGCACACACACACACACAAACACTCACACAGACAGACTGGCTCACAGACACACGCTGAACACATTTCTTATGATTTCAACTTGCATTCGAGTAAACATCCTTGGTGATCAGAAAACAATACACAATTGAGCAGAAAATGAGTCGCTTCCAATCAATCCTATGATTGTTTTCAAAAACTGGATTTCTGCCAGGTAATTGCATGGTCCCTTCAGAAAATCAAAGTACCGGGATACCTAAAAAGAAAACAACCAAACAAAGCCATGCAAACCTTGAACACAAAACAAATAAAACCTAAGACAAATAAACCAAAATAACACTTATCAGTTAATATACACAATGTCCACATTGAATAACGTATCAAGAAGTCATCCTTGCCATCATTGTTTTAACAAAAAGCATAACAACATTTTTTTTAAGAAGGTACTTGATTTATTAACCCCATACTTCTAACAGTAGAGTGGTGAATTCTAAACATACAAGTTCACAATCTAAAACTTGTCTGAATCCATGTTTTCTCAATCCATGAAATGCTTGATTAGAAAAAAATAAAAACAGCAACACTGTTGTAAAAAATTAGCAATATGTTTGTTGATATACTTCCCTTTATCACTATATACAGAAGGGTATCTTTGTTCTTGCAAAATGTGTCAATTATAACTAGTCATGTAACTGGTATGTTGATGGCTGTATGATTTTATTTGTATTGTATCTAAGCTTGATTCAGAATGTGAATGTGGTCTATGTTTCTTCTTGGAATTTTCATATTGTAACTATTTTTACTCTTGTATAATTGTGTGAGTGTGTGAGAGCGTGTATGTGTGTGCATGCGTTCATGTGTGTGTGTGTTTGTGTATGTATGTGTGTGTGTGCATGCATGCGTGCGTGCGTGCGTGTGTGTGTGTGCGCACGTGTGTGTGTGTGTGTGAGAAAGAAAGAGAATGTTGTATTGTTATCAATGTAAAGTGCACTGAGCTCATGTGAGAAAGAGCGCTATATAAATCCCATGATCATTATTATCATTATTTCGGTCCTGATTTCATTTGTGTTTGGTACTTATTTCATGCTCAAACATTTTAAATGTACAAAGAATTAGCCATCTAAAAATTACAGAAAGTGCTCCAATAGGTTTTCATTAACGAGGATAGTGATTAGGAGCCAAATGATATCAATTTTTGTGAAAGAAATCGCAGTTTAGAGGTGGAAATTAAATTTGAAAGAACCAGCAATGCTGTCAACACTGAATCACCGACAGCACTAGTGAGTGTTGTTTTCTTATTTCATTTAAAAGTTTCTGGGCAACCCTAGGGCAGGAATGACTGTCCCCAGGCACCGATGTTTAGAAGGGGTCAGCATAAAACAAACACAACACTCATTCCCTCACATACAGTAGGGCCACGATTAAAAGCAAAACCATTCCACAACTTCTCATACACGGGCTTCAAAGTTTGACTTTCTTTTGTGAGGTGCATATTGCCTTATAAACGAGGGCGCCTTTTACTTTAATTTTGTCAGATTTTTCTTGAAAATTGCCCTATTCACCTAATGATAAAAAAAATACGGTACTCACATACATCAGACCTGCCTACTTGGAATTTTCCCAATCAGTAGCCCAGCCATCAATTTTCAGTAGCATGGCAAATTTTTCCGTAGCATCCACAAACAACAGCAATCGATTTGTTCTCTTCCTCAGCCGAAACGCACTGCTTAATATGTTTCGCCGATTGAACGTGTTGACGGCAATCGTCTCTACCACCACGATTCACAGAGAAGTCCGCATGGCAGAGGTTGCACTGCAGCGAGCATGGTTCGCACCGAGTCAACTTCTGACGATGCAAGGCCACTCCTCCGTGTAAGCTATTTTAAAAACTTGTGCGTCAGGCCGATGTTTTTTCTTAGAAGTTCTAAGAAAAAACATCGGCCTGACGCACAAGATGGCGGACCTGCCTACTTGGAATTTTCCCAATCAGTAGCCCAGCCATCAATTTTCAGTAGCATGGCAAATTTTTCCGTAGCATCCACAAACAACGGCAATCTAATAGAACAAGATGGTGTGCCAGATGATTTTCGTTTTCTGGTTTGGGTTCGTTTTTCTTCGTTTGAAACATCTCCCGAATCGCTACTGCTGCTGGAGTCCGCCATTTTTTTCAGAGAAAGTAATAAGAACGCATGCGCAGTCACTTTGATAAAAACGGAAGTGACTAGGTTATCGCGCATGACACGGCGTCTGCTCTTAGAAGCCGACAAAACCGGGAACGGCATAAGCAAAAATAAAATGCGGCGGCAATTTGTTTTTTCCGTAGCAACGTTAAGGTTGCCGTAGCTCCGTAGCAAAGCTTTATTTTTCGTAGCTGCTACGGCCAAATCGTAGCAGTAGGCAGGTCTGCATACATTGAGGCCACATTAATTTAAAATCAAATCCTTAGCCCACCCCATTCATCATCTTTTCGGAACCTCTCCCCTTCTTTTCAACTTTTCTCGTAAAACTCTCTCCATCCCCTTTAGATCCAACCCTCCTATTTTACTGTTTTTACTTCTCTCCAAAAAAGTAATCAAACTCTTCACATCAGCCATCTCTTCCCTCAGCTCTTTCATCCTTCGCACCAGAATCTTTTCTGACTCGGCTTCGTAAGGCGACAACGGTTTTTGATTGACGCGCGAGAGGTGCAGCAGTCCTCTCCGCGTGCTGAACCTGCGCAGTTTGGTGCGCAGCGCGCGCAGGACGTGCTTAGAATGCGCAAGGTTTTCGTGGACACAGGAGGGGGTGCAGACGTCAGCGGCGAGGTGGAGGCGGGTGGAGAGGGAGGTGTGATGGAGGACAAAGCGAATCAGGTTGGGGAGGGAGGGGGTGATGTCTTCGGGGAAGGCCACGCTGTCTGCCTCTCTGTGACAAGCAAAGAGAAATGGTAGTTACTTTCTTGTCTTTCTTTGTGCACGCAAACAGATTTCATTGCAGGATAAACACAACATGCCAACAACAAAAAGAGAGGGAGAAAGTATATTGTCAGAGAACAATCTTTCTATTTTCAATGTCTTTGTCTTCAGCTCAGAGCAGGGAAGAAGATGATTGTGGTAAGACTTCATAGTGTACTGTCATTGATTGAATATTGTTTAAATGTTCAATGTCTTTGTCCTCACCTCAGGGCAGGGAAGAAGATGATTGTGGTAAGACTTCATAGTGTACTGTCATTGAATATTGTTTAAATGTTCAATGTCTTTGTCCTCACCTCAGGGCAGGGAAGAAGATGATTGTGGTAAGACTTCATAGTGTACTGTGTACTGTCATTGAATATTGTTTAAATGTTCAATGTCTTTGTCCTCACCTCAGGGCAGGGAAGAAGATGATTGTGGTAAGACTTCATAGTGTACTGTCATTGAATATTGTTTAAATGTTCAATGTCTTTGTCCTCACCTCAGGGCAGGGAAGAAGATGATTGTGGTAAGACTTCATAGTGTACTGTCATTGATTGAATATTGTTTAAATGTTCAATGTCTTTGTCCTCACCTCAGGGCAGGGAAGAAGATGATTGTGCGGCAAGTCTTCATAGCATACTGTCAGTGAACAATCTTTCTAATTTCAATATCTTTGGCCTCACTTTAGAGCAGGGAAGAAGATGTTTGTGTGGAAAGACTTCATAGCATACTGCCAGTGAACAAGTTTTCAATGTCTGTGGCCTCACCTCAGAACAGGGAAGAAGATAACAGTGGGGTACGACTCCATGGAGAACTGACTTCATGATACAATGAAAGTGAACACTCTACTTTCAATGTCTTTGGCCTCACCTCAGAGCAGGGAAGAAGATAACAGTGGGGTACGACTCCATGGAGAACTGACTTCATGATACAATGAAAGTGAATACTCTACTTTCAATGTCTTTGGCCTCACCTCAGAGCAGGGAAGAAGATAACAGTGGGGTACGACTCCATGGAGAACTGACTTCATGATACAATGAAAGTGAACACTCTACTTTCAATGTCTTTGGCCTCACCTCAGAGCAGGGAAGAAGATAACAGTGGGGTAAGACTCCATGGTGAACTCCCAGGGAAGGTCGTTGGTTTCACCATTAATCCTGTCAACATTTCATAACATGACACGGTGACAGTTGATACCATGGTGAAAAGAAAAAGTAGAGGTATGAAATAAAGCAGCTGGACATTAGGTTTCCGTACCACAATTTTTCTTTGAGTGATGCTATACATGTGTAAATGTGAGCAGCTGGTTTTTCTTGGGTTTCTAAAAATTGGGAGCCCTAAATCGAAAATACCCCTCCCTGCCTGCACACACACACACACACACACACACACATATACACAGTCCCTTAATTTCCATGCCCTTGACAGAAACCTAAAACCTAATGTCAGAAGTTTTGCTCTTTCTCTTTGGACTTTATTCCTCTACACATTTCTCCACACTTATTTACACATACACAAACACAGACACAATGACAGAGAGATAGGAACAAAAAGAGAGAGGCACAGAGAGAAAGACAGACTAACAGACATACACACACATTGAAATTGGAAGGTTGATAATAATGCCATAGTATTTTCTTTGTTAAAATGCTTGATGTGCATAATAGCATGTATCTTGCTGATGACATTAAATCATTCATGCGTCATTTATCTGTATGCATATTTTGTGCTTAGCATGCTTTGAGCATGTCATGTTTAATGTGTTTGTTTTAATTGTTGGATCACAAGCGCTGCCATGATGACTTTATCTTTTTCATTTTTTTTAGATAATAATTAAAGTACAGTTGGGTTGAGTTGAGTACCTGACAAAGGTAATGTTGTGGGAGGTGTGAAAGTAGTGCGCCAGGTGTAGGAACACGTGACTGACGGCGTTGCAAAACCCACACCATCCCGCGTACACGAACAACACCACGTCCTGAAAAAAAAAGTCCACATCCTTTAGTACCATACCGCTACCAACTGATTATGAAATAACACATCCTGTAAAAGACAATGACAAATGCCACGGTCTATATTTATCCGTCAAAAACCGAGGATGCTCAACAAACCCTGTCTTCACAAGAGAAAAAGACAGTAACAGCATTTGATCTAAGGCCAGATTTGCTGTCAGTTGTATGCATACCAATATACATTATACATAATCTTGTTCTTAAAAAAAATATTTTTATGCTTGTTTAATTTCAGTCCTATACTTTTTATGCAAATTGTGATATTGTTTTCCCTTTTAACAATGTCATTTATTTGCTCTGTTTACCTTTATCCAAGTTGGTGTGTGTGTGTGTGTGTGTGTGTGTGTGTGTGTCTGCCTGCCTGCATGCATGCCTGTCTGTCTGTTCAGAGATTTCTGTTTGTGCCATCCTTTTCATTTGGTTTTCAATACATTGGATTATTTTCTTTATTTATATGCCTTTTTCACATTTTATGAACACATTTATTTCTGTATCTTGTGTGTGTGTGTGTGCGTGCGCGCGCATGTGTGTACGGAATAGTATTACTTTATTATATTTTACCGTTTGCTGTGATGTTATCATTATGATGTTCTTCACTATTAATGTTTACTTATTAAGGTGGGAGGGGGGGGGGGGGGTGACAAACTTAATTGGTTTATGTGAATAACATGTGCTTTTATGCATGTATTTTATGTCTTAGTTTATTATATAATGTCCCGTCAGTTTTACATTTAAGTGCACGCTGAAAAAAAAGATTTTCTTCATTGAAGACAATAAATACATTTGATTGATTGATTGATTGATACCAAACCCGCGCCCCCACATACATTATACATACCAAACCCGCGCCCCCACATACATTATACATACCAAACCCGCGCCCCCACATACATTATACATACCAAACCCGCGCCCCCACATACATTATACATACCAAACCCGCGCCCCCACATACATTATACATACCAAACCCGCGTCCCCCGCATACATTATACATACCAAAACCCGCGTCCCCACATACATTATACATACCAAACCCGCCTCCCCACATACATTATACATACCAAACCCGCGTCCCCACATACATTATACATACCAAACCCGCGTCCCCACATACATTATACATACCAAAACCACCCCCCCACATACATTATACATACCAAACCCGCGTCCCCACATACATTATACATACCAAACCCGCGTCCCCACATACATTATACATACCAAACCCGCGCCCCACATACATTATACATACCAAACACATACATTATACATACCAAACCCGCGACCCCACATACATTATACATACCAAACCCGCGTCCCCACATACATTATACATACCAAACCCGCGTCCCACATACATTATACATACCAAACCCGCGTCCCCACATACATTATACATACCAAACCCGCGTCCCACATACATTATACATACCAAACCCGCGTCCCACATACATACATACATACCAAACCCGCGACCCCACAACATTATACCCAAACCCCCCCCACATACATTATACATACCAAACCCGCGTCCCACATACATTATACATACCAAACCCGCGTCCCCACATACATTATACATACCAAACCCGCGTCCCCACATACATTATACATACCAAAACCACCCCCCCACATACATTATACATACCAAACCCGCGTCCCCACATACATTATACATACCAAACCCGCGTCCCCACATACATTATACATACCAAAACCACGCGTCCCACATACATTATACATACCAAACCCGCGACCCCACATACATTATACATACCAAAACCACCCCCCCACATACATTATACATACCAAACCCGCGACCCCACATACATTATACATACCAAAACCACCGTCCCACATACATTATACATACCAAACCCGCGACCCCACATACATTATACATACCAAAACCACCCCCCCACATACATTATACATACCAAACCCGCGTCCCCACATACATTATACATACCAAACCCGCGTCCCCACATACATTATACATACCAAACCCGCGTCCCCACATACATTATACATACCAAACCCGCGCCCCCACATACATTATACATACCAAACCCGCGTCCCCACATACATTATACATACCAAACCCGCGTCCCACATACATTATACATACCAAACCCGCGTCCCCACATACATTATACATACCAAACCCGCGTCCCCACATACATTATACATACCAAACCCGCGACCCCACATACATTATACATACCAAACCCGCGTCCCACATACATTATACATACCAAACCCGCGACCCCACATACATTATACATACCAAACCCGCGTCCCCACATACATTATACATACCAAACCCGTACATTATACATACCAAACCCGCCCCCCCACATACAACTATACATACCAAACCCGCGACCCCACATACATTATACATACCAAACTACATTATACATACCAAACCCGCGTTCTCCCCACATACATTCATACATACCAAACCCGCTCCCCCACATTTCTTTTACCAAACCCGCGTCCCCACATACATTATACATCAAATCAAATCAAATCAAACCCGCGACCCCAATCATCTTTATTATCTACATAACTGAGAAATTGCAGCCAGGTGCACATAAGAAAAATACAGCAACAATAAACACATTTATCAACAACAAAAATACCAAACAACATACATTATACATACCAAACCCGCGTCCCAATTAAAGAATATATACCAAACCCGCGACCCCACATACATTATAATAACACATACATTATACATACCAAACAGGCCCCCCCACATACATTATACATAAACTAATAACTAATAAAAACCACTGCAATATTGTAGTTAACAAACTGGACGAATACGAATACAAATTCAATCCCAAGGAGATGGACAGGCTGCTCAGCAAAACAATCACTCAATGCAGTGCATTAAGAGTTCAACAGATGAATTGATCTTGGTAAGAAAGTTTTACTGTGCTCTTATTTTCAGTTTTAGAGTTCTGTATCGACGGCCCGATGGTAATACTTCATAGTATTTTGCCAGAACATGACTGTTATCATTAAAAAATTTCCTGGCTTTCTCTTTGTCCTTCATTGAGGCTAATTAATTCAGTGTACAGTATTTTTAGATGAATGTTAGTGTTCAACTATATGCATTTACTTTTTTACAGACTATGAAGCGCAGCTTATAATAATGCGCACCCCCCAAATTTTACAAAAAATTCAGATTTTGTTACCATATTTTCTTACTATTATTATAAGGCGCAAGGTGTGTGTGTGTGTGTGTGTGTGTGTGTGTGTGTGTGTGTGTGTGTGTGTGTGTATGTGTGGAGGGTGCTCCCCCCAAAAAAAAGTATTGCCCTATTGTCCGAAAAATACGGTACTTTTTAGTGCTTTGGCAGCAAGCTCCTTTACACACAAGGAGAGCAGATTCAACGCACAACTTTCCTCTCTTTGTCGGTCTATCTCTTTCTCAAATATCTCTCTCAAATATCTGTCTCTTTCTCTCCCTCCCCCTCCCCCAGAATCACCCCCCCCCCTTACTTTTGGCTGATTCAAAGCACTCTTCAGTGTAGCAGTGGTGAGTTCTCTCACACACAGCGAAGAAGGATTCGACCCGCAGCCCTCCTGTCTAGCAGAGGGAAGGGAACGCAAATCTCGCCTCAGAGCACCGTGGGTGAAGTTCAGAATGAACTGGGCTGGAAAACAAGAACAAAACAAAGCAATTACCTCGGATGACACACAGAAACTTGAGCAGAAAAACAGTATATCTAGAGACTTGACAATATGCAGCGATTCATTTGTTAGTCTTATTATACTTTTGCTTGTTAATTAATGTGTTTGTTTACTGGATGTCTGTTGGTCACAAGTCGATCTTGTAATGCTGGAATTCCATATGCGCGATTTTAAAGGCAAAAATCAACGGCGATAATCGCCCGCGATTAAATTTTATCGCCACCAACAATAAAGTCATTCTGTACACCCATAGGCTCGATAATCGCCAGCAGTCAGTCGAAAATCGCTCGCAATTTTATTTTATCGCTTGATGAAGTGAAAAAAGATTTTTGTCGCCATCGAAAATAGTCTGAAAGTAGGAGGAGCTTAAGCATCACGCAATTTTTTCAGCCAGCATGGCTTCCAAAATCATGGTCGTGATTGCTTGCGCAATGTTTGAATAGTGCCATAGAAATAAACAAATTCCTTGCTTGGCATGCACATAAAGGCATACAAATAACAATAAGATGCATTCCTTTGTTAGCTGAGAAATAAGATGTATTGGAAAGAACGTTTTCTTTTACATGACATTAAAACAAATCACTACTGTCATTGTTATGTCTTTGTCTTGACAGTCTTTTACAACAGGAACATTTGGTTTCGTTGTTTTGTTTTGACTCATTATAATCATTCTTTGTGTACCTCTCCGTTCTGCCAACTCCATTTAAGTCTTCTCTCAAAACTACTCTTTTCAAATCATAGCCTGCTATATTTCTTTTCAAAGTACTGTGCCCCTTCCATCCGCGTGTGTTTGTGTGCATGCGTGTTGTTTGTGCGTGTGTGTTGCGTGTGCGTGCGCGTGTGGTGCGTTCGTGTGTGTGTGCGTGTGCGTGTGGTGCATGTGTTGTGTCTGTTTAGTGCGTGCGTGTGTCTGTGTTTAGTGCGTGTGTGTGCGTGCGTGCGCGCGCGTGTGTGTATAATATATTTTTGTCATTTCTTTATTTATATTGCTTGCTGGTTTATTCATTTATTGTTGTAAGCGCTTAGGGCTTTTTTTTAAGATTAGGCGCTATAAATGCTAATTATTATTTTAATGTAGTGGCATTGTGATGGCTTTTTTTAATTTTTAGTTCAACTGTACATTAAAAAAATTCTGTTAAATAAAATGCATATTTAAACACATGGGAGCCCCATACACATACACACACACTCCCCATCACACACACATTAATTGCCCCACCCTCTCCCCAACAACAACAAAACTAGCTAACTTATGCATTTACTTTTTTCCACCCATTTATCCATCAGTCTATCCACCTTGCCCCACTCCCTGTTCAATCACCCTCCCCTCCACTGATCCATCCATCCACTGGACATACCCCCCATCCAGCTACCCACTGGACATACCCCCATCCAGCTGCCCACTTTCTTTCTTCATGCATCTCTCTTTCTCCCAACCCCAAAACTCTCTGTGGATCTCCCTCTCTTTGTTTCTGTCTCTCATCTCAGATTTCTTCATCGCAAGCAAATAAATGTGCGTCCCAGTGCCATAACATTTGGCCTTTTGCGTACCATATTTTTCGGACGATAAGGCGATACTTTTCCCCCAGACTCAAACCACTGCGCAAACATAATAACAAAATCTGAAAATTGAGTAACATTTTGGGGACTCCTTATAGTTATACAAAGGTGCGCCTTATAGTCCGCAAACTATGGTACATAAACATACATTGCTTTGAATGGATTGTGAACTTTCTTAACACACTTGGGCCTTATAGTTATACAAAGGTGTGCGCCTTATAGTCCGCAAACTATGGTACATGCAACATACATTGTTTTGAATGTATTGTGAACATTCTTAACACACTTGGGCCTTATAGTTATACAAAGGCGCGCCTTATAGTCCGCAAACTATGGTACATGCAACATACATTGTTTGAATATATTGTGAACTTTCTTAACACACTTGGGCCTTATAGTTATACAAAGGCGCGCCTTATAGTCCGCAAACTATGGTACATGCAACATACATTGCTTTGAATGTATTGTGAACTTTCTTAACACACTTGGGCCTTATAGTTATACAAAGGTGCGCCTTATAGTCCGCAAACTATGGTACATGCAACATACATTGTTTTGAATGTATTGTGAACATTCTTAACACACTTGGGCCTTATAGTTATACAAAGGTGCGCCTTATAGTCCGCAAACTATGGTACATGCAACATACATTGTTTTGAATGTATTGTGAACATTCTTAACACACTTGGGCCTTATAGTCATACAAAAGTGTGCCTTATAGTCCGCAAACTATGGTACATGCAACATACATTGCTTTGAATGTATTGTGAACATTCTTAACACACTTGGGCCTTATAGTTATACAAAGGTGCGCCTTATAGTCTGCAAACTATGGTACATGCAACATACATTGTTTTGAATGCATTGTGAACTTTCTTAAGCCGTGAAATATGATTTGACTTCCTGTGATTTAAGCAAGTTAACCCTTTCACCGCCAACGTCGCATTTTTGCACCACAATGATTTAGAACACCCATGTCACTAAAAGGCATCAAATCAGGGTCTGTTATCCAAAGACCCTATTTTCTTAATTTTGGGAGGTAAGGATAGGCCTTGCTTTAAAATGTCACAGAGGAATCCCAAATATTACAGACAGATTATTTTTTAAGAGTAAGTTTAATGGGTATTTTTTGCTGAAAAATGGCTGGCGGAGAAAGGGTTAAGCAAGTTAAAAACACCATAATATGCTTTTATTCTTTATCATTTCAAACACACCTGCATTGTGCTTGGAGAAGGGCTGGCGCAACACATGCTGCTCCTCTTTCTGTAATGTGACAGCAAATGAAGGCAACGCTGTAAATTAACATATATAATAAGACTTTGAGAACACAATCTTAACAGAACACTCTATCTTTAATGTGAGGCCTCCGGCCTATCCACATGGGGACATGTACAATCAACCGCACAACATTCAATCAAGCTAGTAGAAATACCTTGATAATAACTCAAAAACAACTTTAACCAAATTACATTGATTCTTCTCTTAGACAAAGTGCATAGTGAACGAACATAGCCACATCTCTTGTTATATACTTGTTCTCATTTTGCAGAAGAAACTTTAGTGGATGGATGCAGTTATATTTGTATTAAATGTTTGTCAATATATTTTTCACATAATCACACAATCTCAACACAGAGAGAGAGAGAAAGAGAGGAGAGAGAGAGAGAGAGAGAGGGAGAGAGGGAGAGAGGAGGGAAGGAGAAGAGAGAGAGAGAGAGAAGAGAGAGAGAGAGAGAGAGAGAGAGAGAGAGAGAGAGAGAGAGAGAGAGAACATTCCACAATGGACTATCTGGAGATGGTCAGTTTTGACGTAAGGCGCCAAAATTTGGTTTATAGCATACAACTCTGTACTCTGCAAGTTTTCGTTTTTTAAAAGTTAGTTTTCACTATTATTTTTAAAAAATCAACATTTATCAAAATCCTTACACTTCAGGCAGAATTCTTTTTAGCCTGATAACTACAACCAGCCACACAAATTACAAGGGGAAAAAGAGAGACTAACACAGGAGTCAAGAAATGATAATGAAATTTGATGGTGCATGGGAAAACAGATATACGTCGCTCAGAATGTTTTTGAGCAAAGCCAAAAATAGTCAACAACCCCCCCAAAATACCAATTTTCTATTTAGGGCATATTTATGTCTATTTTTTATTTGTTCTACCAGTATCCAAAACATGGACATATTTGAATGTTTCTTTGTTTATTTCATTGGTTTTTTTTATGTAAAGTAAACAAACGAGCTGCCCCAGGAAGCTGTGCATCCAAGACCATCAACATCTTTGTGTCGAGGTCACCAAATAGTTATGCAACACTCCCCCCTCCCCCCCTTTGTTTCTGTTCTTAGGTTCTTCCCTCCTTTTTTTTTCCTTACCTACTCCTCTTGTATTAAGGCGCTCTTCCGCAGATCCCCAATTTCTACAGTGACAGAATAGTCAAGTTTGACTGTGGTCACTTACTGGAAGGAAGGAAGGAACAAAGAATCAAAATCCTGCCTTCTATGTCCGATTTCTGCCGATCTCGAATGTCAAACTTCAAATGTCTATAAAAACAAAATCAGACAAGATAACTCAATTCTGTTTTCAGTGCACCGACAAGGAATCTTTGCTGCATCCTGTACAAGCAAAATCTCAATTATGTCAAAATTTCATTTTTATCTGATTTTCCAATAAATTCCGATGGCTTGGAGTCAAAATGGACTATCTTTAGATAGTCTATTGACGTATTATTGGATTTATTACAAAAACTAATA
Source organism: Phymorhynchus buccinoides (assembly GCA_017654935.2). NCBI lineage: Eukaryota > Metazoa > Mollusca > Gastropoda > Neogastropoda > Raphitomidae > Phymorhynchus > Phymorhynchus buccinoides. The sequence goes on from CM065682.1 coordinate 26,181,763, forward strand.
ACTTGTATCAAACAAGGACTGCAGAAATATAAAAAGGGGATTTTGCTTTTTATATTTCAGCAGTCTTTTTTATATACAAGTTATTAGTTTTCGTAATAAGTTCAATAATACAGGGAAACCCATTTAGTAAGAGTACGGTTTAAACGAGAGCCCGTGTTTAACGAATGTAGAAAAAAATTCCCGACCACAAGCCTTCTTTACCTTGTTAAATAATTCTGCATACAACGAGCTCGCTACAGACGAGCAACTTGCACATAACGTACAATTTAACCTGACTCCCAAAGTCAAGCTTTTATGCAAAAACTACATGGTTATGAACGAGAACGCACTTACAACCACACCGCCATCCCAAAGTCAAGCTTTCTTGCACTTTGGACCTGGCTATGAACGAGAACACACTGGCAACAGGGATCACCATCCTGACTGACGCCTCGAAGGCGGCATTCTGATTGGCCGATATAACAACGAGGGTGTCTGCAGCGCAAGCAGACGACACTGGAGCGACTCTGTGCGCACTGATCTTGTGACTTCCTCTAAAACAACTTTCTCTTAAAGCGCGTGTGAGTATTTTGAGTTTTTTGATGTTATCGTGTGTTAATAAACTGTTTTAAAGTGTATGTAATCGGCATTAAAAACCCTATGGATACAGGATACTGGGCTTACAACCATGTCTTTGTTGGGTAAGTGTGTTGTTTCCGTTTTTCTGTCTTTTTCACACTTTACCAACACGCACATCACAGTAGATGTGAGGACCAATTGATAGGTTCGTCAGGGTTGCCAAAATCGATAAAATGGTTTGAACGAGCAATGCTTACTCATGTAAATTGGCCCTCTCCTGGAATTCGTACTAAACGGGTTTCACTGTATGTCAATGGACTATCTAAAGATAGTCCGTTTACTAAGCCATCGCAATGCACTATGACAAATGTATGTAAAAAGGAATGCCCCCAAAGCCTGCCCTACCTCTTTGTCAAAGGCGACCAGCACGGGGGAGAGGTGGGCCTGGGACACGTCCAGCCCCAACCTGCGCGCAAACATCCAGTGGTTCTGAGAGTCCATGGTGATGAACGTCAGCGATCGGTTGACCTGACACCCCCGCCCCGTGAACCCTTCCGGCACTTTGGAGCGGCCGATGTCCGGGACGATGGCTGTGGGGAACACCTCCTGGCTGCGCTGGAAGGCCAGACGCCGACACAGCTTACGAGGGAGGCTCTCCAAACTGTCCAGCACGTAGCGATCTGTGGGCCTCCTTTGCTGGCTCTAAAACACAGTTCATACACGTCAAAAGAGTACTGATGAGTCTATGCGTTGGCTGGGTCAGTGCGTACCCCCCACACCCCTTGAAATCGTAGAGAAATCATTTAACATGCTTGGGTAATTTTTTTCAATGACGTTTATTTCTTCCAGCAACCATTTTTCAAACGAAAGAGACCAACTAAAAAAAGGCAACTTTCATGGAGTTAGAAGGTAGGATCTGAATCTACTCATTTTACTAATGGTTTCCTTTACGCACTTGGTGTGGGGTGAAAGTTGCTCTGAGGTTACATATAAGTGTATACCGTAGATACAAATGCAACACCCGTATGTACAGGTGCACACTGATCCGTACCGGTACACAATGACCAATTTGTCATAATCTTCAGAAATCTGTTTGCTTAGATTGAAACTAGAAAATGGTTTCAATTACAAACCAGAGCGTTGATACAGTGGAAGCAGAAATATTTTAACAGATGCTGGTGATCTACATCTTTTCCAATATCGAACTGGAGATCCACAAATTGACGTCACATTACGATAATGCCTTAAGGGGTATGCAACCCCCCTTAGTACTCTACACGTTTACGACGAAGAAAGTAATTTACAAATATTTTCTTGGACGTTTAAGCAGCTTTACATTAATATAGACCATGTCTAGACATGCACACACACCCACGCACTCAAAAGTGTCTGCCCATATACTCACACAAACATACATGCACAGACACACACATTTTTTTAAACAGTGTGAGTACATTTAACAAACACACACACAAGCATAAACACACACACACACATTAATACATTTACAAGGTAAAACAGCACAAAATGTCAAAGGGTGTTAAGGAATGACTTGGGTCCATGCAGTTTCTCTGTAGGATTGCTTAAGTGAACTGATTTGCGGTGAAAAGAATAGAAGCAATTTATGTACTGTCCTATCCAGTGATAAAATTATGCAGTGAAAATTTTAAAAACATTTCAACCAAAACGTTGCAGATGAAAATGGACTAATAATTTAAAAAACGTTGTCGATGAAAACGGGATGATTTCACAATCCTTTTCAGGTTCAAAAATGAAATGTAAGTTTACAAACCTTATGAAATTCTTGAGACGGAGATTCCACTTTGGAATGTGTGTAGAAAGGCGTCGTCAAAAACTCAGCGTACGAAACGTTCTTATCACACCACTTACAGCACACTGACGTATGCGAAGAAACATCATAGCTGCTGATCGAATTAAGGCAAGAGTTTTCCGGAAGAGTGGGCCGAACTTTCTGATTTTTGCCGGTAAAAGAACACTCAGGTGATGAATAGGAAGACCAGTGATGACAGATTTCGCATATGTTGAGCTTCTTTTCGGGGTAGGGGGTGGCAGTAGAGAAGCAGCATTTGTGGGAGAGGTGGGGCTCTGGGGGCCAGCCTTCGGTGTGTAACTGGCAGGTAGTGAGGTCTCGCACGTGACGTAGGATGTTGCGCAGCGACAGCGACAGCCAGTGGTGGGTTTTCTCCCTTGAAACGTCGTGACCGGGGCACTGGTTGAACCGCAGGGCAAGGTCCTTGAACTGAAAACCATACAAACTGGAATTAACCCTGAACTACCAGAGAAATTTCTGGACCCCAAAAAATTAATGAAATAGAAAAGAGAACTGCGAGAGTCAACTTGGCAAAATGGTCTGAAGATATATCCCTCTCAACTTCGTTAATGCAAAAAGCTGCATCCTAAAGTTATTCCCTTTCCCTTTCAAGGGCTGCGAGGCCCATATCAAGCCCTTATCATTACTACTACTACTACTTCATCTGATGATGTCATCAAGCCTATAGGTGCCATTCAGTCAATGGCTTCTGAAGAAAACGACAGAGAAATTACAATACAAAGGAGAGAAAACTAAAATATATACATAATGGTATGACAAGAAACAGCATACAATACAACAGATACAACAGCATCTGGAGTTCTCCACTGGCAATGCTTGGTTGTGAAAAAACACACCACACAAAGAAATACACAACAAGTGCAGAGTGATGTTATTTATTGACAAGACAAAACAGAACATGTAATATTTCAACAAAAATGTCTTTTTCAAACAACATAGACAACACAACAATACTTCCGCTCTTCACACCCCAACAGAAACCCCCCAGATGTATAGTGATCCTTGTTCAAGGTTGCAAGGTACTTTTTCAATTAGCCCTACTATACCAGCCCTTTACTCATGGCTTTTATCACAGGCTGACATAAGCCTGGAGTGGGGGCCAATAGTAAATGAGAGCTGTACAATAAAATAATCTCATACTGTTTTATCATACATATCTGTATTGCTAAAAAAATGGGACTTTACTGGTGTTGCACCGCCTCCGGGCATTGCCTCCAGGATCGTTCCCACCATCTTTATATCTACTAATGTCCCATGTGTGTCTGTCCCAGACCGGAGGACGTTAACCCTTTCACCGCCAAAGTCGCATTGTAGCACCACGTCACTAAAAGGCATCAAATCGGGGTCTATTATCCAAAGACCCTGTTGTCTTAGTTTTGGGAAGTAAGGATAGACCTTATTTTAGATGTGTCACAGAAGAATCCCCAATACTGCAGATGGATGTTATTCTCTACCCAGGTAAATTTAATGGAATTTAATGCCATTTGCACTGGCTGTACTGCTGCAGCAAAAGGGATTGGTTCACCTTTGGGGACCTTCCCCAACGACATCTGTCCAAAATCCCTTTGGCTGACACAGTGGAGATGTACACTGGGCAAGGCTTTTCCGCTATAAACAAATTTTAGCCCAGCCCACCGGAATAGCAGCTGCCCCCTCTGCTATCTGGCAGTCATGGTCAGAAATGACAACTAATGGCATACATACTTACATACTATACCGGGGGTGATGCTGATCATGAATATAAAATATTTTTTGCATCATAAAGCAGAGTTTTTCCTGACTGACAATCCTGCGCCTGATAATATGATCAATAATATAGTGACGTTTTGATTAGTTTTACAAAATCAGATTTAAAAAAAAAATGTACGAGCACCTTAAGTCATAAAATATGATAATATAGTAGTCATAAAATATGATAATATAGTAGTCATAAAATATGATATATAGTAGTAGGGATTTTTTGCAAATGGTGCTTGAGTTACAGCTGAAATGACACATACATGTCTAAACTATTAAGTATATGTATATATATACTATAGATGTGGCACTTACCACGGCAAAAGACTGACTGGCCAGAGAAAGGGGAGAAACTCTGTGGAACATGATGATGGCTGGACCCTTGGTTATCTCCCTTGACAGCTTCAGGCTCTTCATTCCCAGAGGAACAACCCACCGCACCGGCAACTTAAAAAAACCCACACAAATAATGATAATAATAATAATAGTGGGGATTTCTAGCACTTTAATCTTAAATAAGCCCTAAGCACCTACAATAATAAATAAGTTATTAATAAACACACTTACATACACGCACGCGCGCACATGCACACACAAACACATGCGTGCACGCACGAACGCATGCACGCAAACACAAACGCACACACACTACGCATGCACACAAACACACACACACTACGCACACGCACACAAACACACACACACACACACGCACGCACACAAACACACACACACTACGCACGCACACAAACACATGCGTGCACGCACGAACGCATGCACGCAAACACAAACGCACACACACTATGCACGCACACAAACACACACACACTATGCACGCACACAAACACACACACACTACGCACGCACACAAACACATGCGTGCACGCACGAACGCATGCACGCAAACACAAACGCACACACACTATGCACGCACACAAACACATACACACTATGCACGCACACAAACACACACACACTACGCACGCACACAAACACACACACACACACGCACGCACACAAACACACACACACTACTACGCACGCACACAAACACACACACACTACGCACACACACACAAACACACACACACTACGCACGCACACACACACACACACACACACTACGCACGCACACAAACACACACACACACACACTACGCACGCACACAAACACACGTGCATGGAAGGGACAAAGTACTTTGAAAGGAAAGTACTCAAACACGCACAGAATATGGACATATGTGCAGACATTCACATTTTTGGATTTGAATTTTTTGTTTTAAACTTCACGAGGCGTGAAGGTTTGCACATGAGCAGACACAACAATAGAAGAGACACCTTAGCAACCAGTCTTTTGACATTCATACATGGTGGTCCCCAGCCGCATACATATTAACCCCTTCACTGCCGAGCCCAGTTCCGGTTCCGGGGCAACTATTTGCCAAGCCGTTTTAGGTTGCCGAGTCTATCGCAAAACTTTCTGAATAAAAGTGCATATTATAACCTATGCTTTTCTGAACGGGGATTAAATATACTATCCTTTGAGAACACTCTCACATGCATTCGAACATACTGCGAAAAGCGTATGGATAGAAAAAGGGAAACTCTTAGAATAACCCTATGACGGATATTTCCGTGACGGAGCAGTTTATAGGTTACCAGAAGTTGACGGAAATATCCGTGACGGGGCAGTGAAAAGGTTAAATGTCATTCCACCTTTGTCTTAAAAAACAGCAACAGTAGGCTATTTATGCTGAAGCGAAGGGAAAACACACACACACAAACCCACATACACTCCAGTGTCATCTTCAGGCATCATTTGTTATGTACTGAAGGCCGGCAGGCATTTTAAGGAAAAAAGATCTAGATTACAGCCGGTCATTCCCCTTATGTCAATAAAATCATGCACACACACCCCTCACTCTTCTTCTTCTTCTCCTAGGCAGCCAACTTCATCACGTTGAAGGTTCTGCTGCACTTTAGGGGGCATAGCTGCCAACTTTTCCCAAACAAAATCCTGAGAAACCTTTTTCTTTTAAATGTGAAAACTAGCCCTCTCCTTTGCCTTCGGCATCGTGGCGAGGTTACTTCAATGGCGGCGTGAGACAGGCCTAAAGACCGCCAAACAAAGGATTTCAGGAGGAAGTAGCCCCCGCTTCCGACATGCGCAGTACGAACTCTGCTCCGCGAAGCTTCCCGAAACACAGTTTCGGTTTTCGGGTTTCATAACACTCGTTTCTGAGGTCATCTAAGCTGGAAATTTCAAAATCCGGGAGATTCACGTGAATTCCGGGAAGACCGGAAGAGGTGACAAAATCCAGGAAGTTCCCAGATTTACCGGGAGGGTTGGCAGGTATGAGGGGGTAGTACGAAAAAGAGAGAAAATAACAGCAAAAGTACAAAGTGAAATAACATATTATGGGGGAAAAAAAATGATCCCAAAATAGTCAGGAATAATTGAAATACTTATCGATACACAGTTTACTATGTAGAAGGATATTTATGAGATTCACAATTGAATAATTGAACCCAAAAACATCAAAACGCTACACTCACACAAGCACATGAAGGTGAAATACACACTAACACACGGCGAATAAAACCAAATTTTCGTCTTTAAAAAGACTTTGACGAGGTGACAACACACTAAACTTAACAATGACGGCAGTGAATGGATGACGCATACTAACTATATGACGTGATAATCTGATGACGGTAAAGTAAAAGAAAATAATGAATGAAAAGACGTCATCTTCGTCATCCCCTCCTGTCCCTCTTCTCTCTGTTTCTTTACCCCCCACCCCCACCCCACCCTCTCTCTTCCCTCAAAATTGAAGGAAGTTATATTTGAAGATTTGATTTGGAAAAACCGACCCACAGTTTGCTCCTACCTGCTGTCTGCCTATCAGGGCCCATCTCACCAAGCTGGAAGCTGTGATGTTGTTGGGCCATGGGTATCTCTGGAAACAGCACACCATAACATTAGCAACAAATCGTCGGTGAAATTCAAAAACCTCGTATCTCAATGAGGCGCTATACCAAAAATTATCTGCCCCTGTGAGAGAGAGAGAGAGAGAGAGAGAGAGAGAGAGAGAGAGAGAGAGAGAGAGAGAGAGAGAGAGAGAGAGAGAGAGAGAGAGAGAGAGAGAGAGAGAGAGATGGAGAAAGATGCGAGAGAGACATGTTTTTTTTGCTTTTTTTCAGATCTGAGATGTGAACGCCACCTACTTAAGATTATCGCCTTTGCCAGTTAGGAACTAGTAGTATATAGCCACAGAAAATTATCTGCTCCTGATTCGTCACCAGGGGGCATTGGCAGTTTGGGCCTAAAATTATCGCCCTTTCGTCTCGGCAAGTAGCATAAAGCCTCATTTCAGTAGTTTTGAGAAAAATGATGGAAAAAAATGTTTTAAAAATTAACCGACGATATGACGATTCAACTTAACTCTTCTATTTCTAGCTAATACATTCACCCAGTACATCACTCTACACTCCCACCAAATGCAGACATCCAAAGCCAAGTACCCTGCCATGTGTTTGTCTATTTTTAGAGCCTATGTCAGTGATTGTTTTTTTCTGTTAAAGCAATGCATGCACACTCGAAAAAATAGTTCCTCCCCTCTTGTCGGTTACGATTCAACAGACAATCAAGAACGTCAAAAAATACATGGCCAGCGCTAGAACTAGAAGAGTTAAAAGAAGACAAATTCACAACTCATGGAATCAAAAGGGAAAATATTCATATTTTCTTTGTTTGTAATTGAATACCTCATCTGATCAAGTTGCTAAAACATATTTTGATTCTACCCACATACGAGGGAAGGAAATGGACGGAAAGATGTGTCACATATGCGCGCATGTGTGTGTGTGAGAGAGAGAGAAAGAGAGATAGATAGATAGAGAGAGAGAGAGAGAGAGCTTGTTGTTGCTTCAGTCTGTTGTGTTTTATGTCTATGTGAATGTAACTGAATAATAAATCATTTAAACCACAGAGAGAGAGAGAGAGAGAGAGAGATAGAGAGAGATGAGAGAGAGAGAGAGAGAGAGAGAGAGAGAGAGAGAGAGAGAGAGAGGATGAGCTGAGAGAGAGAGAGATGAGAGAGAGAGAGAGAGAGAGACGATGAGAGAGAGAGAGAGAGAGAGAGAGAGAGAGAGAGAGAGAGAGAGAGAGAGAGAGAGAGAGAGAGAGAGAGAGAGAAAGATGGGAGAAAGACATGTCTTTTGTGCTTTTTTCAGATTGCATCTGAGAAATTGGGTCATTGCTGCTAGCATGATACACAAGAGAACTGCTCATTATTTCACACACACACCCCTTACCAGAGTAGAATTGCTGATCCTAAGATGCACGATATCAGATGGACGTTTCATGTGGTATAACAATGCCAAAGCTTCATTTGTCACAACTCCAAACTTTATCACTTGAAAGGGATCTGCACGCAGTTAAAAAAAAAAAATATATATCACTGCTATTGTTCCAAAATGCTTAAGCCCAAAACTCTTCATATACCCCCCTCCATGATCCAACACCCCCCCTCCACTGCCCCTAAAAGAAAAAGAAAACTTATGAGAATTAAATTTAGACAAAATACATTTGTTTCTAAACATACTACATGTAGTGACTTAATATATATATTAAAAAATGATTAAAAATGTTGGTTTTAAAATGTAGTGACTTGATATGTAAAGTGTCCCAAAACTCCAATTTAGACAACAAAATAATAATTTCAAAATGCAGTGACTTGATATAAATTTGGACATAATTTTCAAAGCTTCAAGCTTCATTTACTATTGACCTTCTCATTAAAAACAAACGAATAGAAACATGTACATACATGTCCTACACACTTACAACACAAGACAAAAGAACCCGATGAGATCAGTGAAGAAAGCTATATTGATCAGTTGTCAAATATCAATTATGTTTTGGAGACTGCTCGACTGTGAAGAGGGGGAGTGTTACCTCTCGTCTCTTTGCTGACGACACTCTCTGCCACAGAACAGTGAACTCAAACAAGAACCACACCGACCTTCAATGCGACCTCAACAAACAGGCATCATGGGAGACTAAATGGCAAATGTCGTTCCATCCTGACAAGTGCCAGAGTCTCCCCATGATCCAGCCCACAACCCCCCCCTCTTCAAGTTCTGCCGCCCCCCCCTCCTCCTCCCGTACCGTGACGTAAGCTGCCAGACTGGAAAGTCCCCCAGTTTTATACACATCAGAATCTTCAGCAAGCTGGATGTTTAAAGAAAGAAGAAGAAGGGGTATTGTTGTGTTTTCTATGTTGTTTGAAAAAGACATTTTTGTTGAAATATTACATGTTCTGTTTTGTCTCGTCAATAAAATAACGTCACTCTGCACTTGTGTGTTTGTTTGTGTGGTGGTGGTGGTGTCAATATTAAGGCTAAACTGATTCATAGTTTCTAATCTAAGGGCCAGTCAATTTTCACACTTGTATTTCTCCTCTGCCAAACTTGCCTATGTAGAGTAGTCAGAGTTGGCAGTCATGTATCGGAAAAGGTCATTTTGCTCTTCACATTGTTTACCAATGACTTTCGCTCTGTAAACCCATCTGTTGCAGTTATTAAGTTTTCGGATGACACTACTATGGAGGGGCTCATTACTAATGGCGATGAGGCAGGGTACAGGGATAAAGTTGAAAAGATGGTTGACTGGTGTGCCACTAACAACCTAGAGCTCAATGTTTCCAAAACTAAAGAAATGATAGTTGATTTCCGGAAAAAGAAAAATCCTCTCCCAGCATTATCTGTTAAAGGTCAGGTAGTTGAGCAAGTAGAATCATTTAAATTCCTTGGTGTGCATATTTCAAATACATTAAGCTGGGAAGTCAACATCACATCATCCTGCAAAAAAGCACAGCAGAGACTATATTTTCTAAGACAGCTCAAGAAATGTAGGATAAGTACAGCAGTCTTGACACATTCTATCGATCTGTCATCGAAAGCATACTCAGTTTTTCAATATCTGTCTGGTATGGATCAGCTTCAGCTAAAGATAAAAGGAAACTCCATCAAGTCGTCAAGACAGCCTCAAAAATCATAGGCCACAAACAGCCATCCCCAGATAACATCTATAGTGTGCGCATAAGACGCAAAGCTAAATCCATCATATCTGATAGCACACACCCAGCCAACCATCTGTTTCAATCTCTCCCTTCTGGTAAAAGGTTCTGCTCTTTTAAGTGCAAATCTAACCGCCTGAAGAACAGCTTTTACCCCTCTGCTGTCAGAGCCATCAATACTCAGTAGGCTCATTCCCCTAGGGGAATTCTTTATCCTATTTTGCCCAGATTTGTGTCAATCGGTGTGCCTGCATGCTCGCGGTCTTGTCAAGTCAAGTCAAGTCAAAATGATCTTTATTGAGGGTTAAAGAATAAGCTAACAAGGCTTTTTTTCATCCTGCCCTGTGTGAGTGTGTGTGTGTGTGCGTGTGTGAGGAGGTGGGACATGTATTGGTATAAAATGTGTATGCACACGTGTATGTGTGTGTGTTGATGTATGTGTAGGTGTGCGTCTGAGAGAAAGAGATAATCTGAGGGAGACACTGATACATGATGATGTAATTTGTCCATTCGATGTGCATGCTTTCGTTGTTGTTGGATTGTGTCTTGCGCAAAACCAAAACGATTTCCTTTGTATTACGGTGCATTGGCTGATTAAAGAATCTTGAATCTTGAATCATGAAAAGATTACATATTTTTCCAAACTGGGCGTTTTTGCCAACTGGAAAGAAAATTCTGACTTGTATTCACATTCTTTTCATATGTTAACACCAAATGCAGTTACTTTGATAAAGACCATTAATGTACACACAAAGCAAAAATACTACTTTCCAGAATGCTCGGCACATGCCTAAGGCGAAATGTGACACCGCACATGGTGTCTGGCATGGCAAGTTGGATGGAATTTCCAAGGCAGAGGCTAAGCGGTCTCCAGAGTTGCTAATAACTAGTTCCTGGGATCCAAAAATCAGTGGGGATTGGGTCCCTGGCGGGCTAACCCTAACCCTAACCTAAACCTAACGTAGTCTGATCCTGGACTGGCATCCTTGCCGACATGACGAGCATAGGAAACCCTGGGCCGGGGTAGGGCTGTGTGATGTTGAAGTTTTCCTTCTGCAACACTTGAACTCTGCAGCCTCTCTCCTGGCCTCATCGCCTTGTCTTGTTGACACTTCCGTCTGTCCCTGTCTTGGACCATGTTCTCCAGTCTTTATCTGGGCTACAAGCTGTGCCGAGCTGGCGCTTCAGCTCTGATCTTTGAAGCATTTTCATGGGGCTCCTCTGTCACATTTCCTCTGGCACAGCTCTACAGGTGCAGAACGCTGGCTTAGGCAAATCTGTGTCCTCCATGCGTGGCAGGTGTCCCGCCCAGTGGAGTTGTCTGGAAAGAGGCATGGCCTCAATGCTGGGGATGTTGCTACGCTCTAAGGCTTTGTTGAGATGAGTGTAGCGTGGCACAGAGTGTCAAGTAAACCCGAGTTCGAACCTGGGTACAGGGGATTTTTCCTATCACTTTGCACTAGGCCTTACGGTCTGAACGTGTAGTCTTTCGGATGAGACGATAAACCGAGGTCCTGTGTGCCCATGCACTTAGCACACGTTAAACCAAGTGGCAACGAAAAAGTTGTCATTTGGTCAAAATGTACACACACACACCCTCCTTTCCTTCCTCATCAGTCACACAAAAATTGCATGCATAAAAAAAAAAAAAATTGGGTGGCGCGCCTCTGGCTGCGACACGCTCTCCAGTCCAAGTGGGAGCAACCCGAATTTCAGAGATGCCTCTGTGACCATAAAGTACCTAATACCTAATAAAGTCTTGCCATTTGATACCCAGGATGAAGTTGTAATGTGTGCAGTCTCAGCACAGTAGTTCCTGGCATTAAGATGCCACCCCCCCCTCCCTGTGGGGATAGCGGTATAACTTTCATACAAATAGTTCCCCCACCTTCTGGAAATTCTGTGCTTGTAACTTCCTTTAATCTGTCACTCTCTTTGACTCTGCCTTTTCCCTTTGCTTACTATCATATCATCTACTATCTTTCTGTCTTACTGGTCCATTCCCCTGCCTTTTTTAAAGAAACTTTTACAAAGAATTTCTCCAGCCGAAGACAGACATTGCTGGGTCTAACTATTTTTCAGTTAGGTGCATAACGGCAGCATGACATGAATCTGCGCTCATAATTGACAGGAAACTGTCTGAGTGATTGACGAAGAACAAGATGCTCACAAACGTCATCCATATTTCAGCTGTTTTATAGGCCAGCAAGATAACAGATTCTAATGGACTAACACTTGGGTGACTCACCGTGTTCCACAATTCTCATGGCGGCGTAGAAAAACTGTTGAAAACCAGGGGGTTGTGGGGAACTGTGGAAATCAAAGTACCCCACCAGCACCGACTGTCCATGAAATAGAATAAAACACACACACACACACCATTGAAGTATTGAAGTATTTATGAAGCCACACAAGCATGCAAGCTCGTGTTCTGAAAAGCAGTCCCAGAAAAGCACATATATTCTTTTTCTCCTTTAGATCACATAATTCACTACCACCCAAAACTTTCAACACCACACTGCATGGTGTAGAGTGGCACAGAGGTAACGCGTTCGCCTTGTGTTAAGTAAACCCGAGTTCGAACCTGGGTACAGGGGATTTTTCCTCTCACTTTGCACTAGGCCTTACGGTCTGAACGTGGAGTCTTTCGGATGAGACGATAAACCAAGGTCCCGTGTGCCCATGCACTCAGCACACGTTAATCCCAGTGGCAACGAAAAAAATGTTGTCATTTTGGTCAAAATTTACCCCCTCCTCATCAGTCACACAAAAATTTGCATGCAAAAAAAAAAAAAAAAAAATGGTGGCGCGCCTCTGGCAACGACGCTCTCCAGGTGGGAGCAACCCAAATTTCACAGAGACACCTCTGTGACTATAAAGCACCTAATACTGATAATAAAACCATGCTACACTTATATCATAGTGACTTATAGTTATACCCCACCCTCTCAAGGAGGGTTGTTCATTTTTTTCAGGGAGCGATCCACAATGCATTACACCATAGCATACAGCTCCAGTTATCAGACCATAATGCACTGATCACACAGCACACTACAATACTCACGTCATGCTGGATCAGGAAGTCTTTAACGTCGCTGACATCACTCAGCAGCGTCAGAGGAAACAGAAGATCCTCCAAAAACTTGACCATAAACTCTGCTCTCTCTATGCCTGGAAACAAAGGCATTACCACCACCTTCAGAAAAAGTTATGCTATGTACAATCTGTACACCACATTACATATGATACAAAAAACAACAGAATAAAGAACATCAACTCGCATTCACCACTCTCCATTCTAAGAAATGTCCCCCAATCTTGAATTCAGGACATTCAAACCATCACCCTACCAACTGTTCAGTGCCACACGTATAGAAAATCATAACATTTTTTTTATATTGTAATGTGTGGTCAGTGCCACACATAAAGTCATAACAACTCTTTTTTTTTGCAATGTGAATGTGTTGTTCAGTGCCCCACATAGAAATCCATAACAACATTTTGTATTGTAACTTGTTGTTCAGTGCCACATATATAAAAGTCATAACAACATTTTTGATTGTTGATTGTTTTCAATGTACACATTTAAGCCCTATAACTATAAGTTGAGCATTTCATAACCAATCAGGTTTTCTTTGACATTCTTTTTGTTTTATGTCACTTCCTTTTGAATCATTTCAACCCAGAAGCAATCTCCTGTTTTTCGCTTATTCACTAACGTAAGGAACGATCACATCATGACAACATTAATAAAGCCCTTTAGCCGAGTACTTGAATTGCAATTCGGCGGTTAAAAATATTAAATCCCCTTTATTGAGAGCTTGTATGAAAAATGAAGACTTATCAATATTTGAAGTCTCTCACCTGTAAACCTGTATCCCTCATTGTTGCCGTAGTAAGCGAAGAAGACCGGGTAGAAGAGAAACTTGTACTGCTTCCTACATGCCCCTTCTGGGTACCAGCAGTTTACAGCCACGAACCTCACCTACAATTATCATCTTCATCATTATCATCATCATCATTTGCAGCAGCAGCAGCTGCAAAGACAAGATTGAAGGTCTAGAAATTTATTCTTGTCTTCTACTTATGAGTGACATGCTTCTTTGGAGTAAAAAAAAAAAAGTGAGCACTGCAAACATTTCACTGATACTAACCAGAATAATACTTAATACTGTAGTTAATAGATGTAATGCAGAGCTCTAGAACTAAGGATTTAATCCCTATTCTGCCTCCTCCTATCTCCATACACACACATGCATCACACAAAAACACTCACACACACACGTCTACACACACACACGTACGCACGCACACACACCGCTCTACAATCATGAACAAAATTTGTTTGTGCACTCAAGCATTCTGATCAGCATATATTCAAAAGCTCAATTAGTAAATACTAAATACGCTAAAACTGTTCCCTTGATTATCATTATGATTACCAGTGCAGTCTTTCCTATTATCTATATTGATTCACCAATTATACCTCACCTGTCCTTCCAAGAACTTTACACGTGTAGTTCGCACAGTTGCAGGCTTAGAAAAATGTGAAGTCACAGTATTGTTTTTTGCACACCAGAAATCGTAGCCTGTAACTAACGATGATGATGATGGTGATGATGACGATGGTGACACTGATGATGATAGTGACAATGATGATAATGGTGATGAAGATGTTGATGATGATGATGATGATTTACACAGTTTAACTCATCAATACCTGCCCCTCCATGAACTTTGCGGCCTTGGAGAACTGCAATGTTGCAGCGTTGGACTTGGCACACCAGGGGGCGTAGTACATGACGAAGACGAGGTCCTCCTGCTGCAGAAGGTCGACCACAGGGTCAAGGTCCCCCATGTGAAGGTCAAGGACACTGGACAGGCGGGAGAACAGTGGCTGTGGGGGCCTGGCCGGGATAACCAGTGGTTTGCCTTTGATGCTGGGAATACAGATAGACAGAATGCCATTAAGATTAATAATAATAATGCTTATATAGCGCATAATCTTGCTAAGCAACTCAATGCGCTTTCACTCACCATTCATACTATCAGCAACAAGATACACATCACACAAACATTTCTAAATGACTAGCTCACGGATCAACATCTGTTATGAAATTAATAAATAAAAGAATGAATAGCATTAATATCGAAAATACACCGCATGTAAACACAACACAACCCACTGTCCCCTCCCCCCCTCCCCTCCCCTCCCCAGGGCTCCCAATCATCCCGCAAAACAAGGGGTCCCAAGGACTCCTTCACTTACAGCATAGAGGGTCCTAGAGGTGGGATAGAGGGTCCCAGTGGCATTACGAATTGTTTGCATTGATTAACATTTGAGAATCACATTAATATGGCTTTTGCCAGTATTGGTAAAGGCAACAAAATGCTGGGCATAATTAGAAAAAGTTTTATTGGGTTAGATAATATATTATATAGTATTTTAAAAACTATATAAAAGTTTGGTCAGACCTCATCTAGAATATGGAAATCAGGTCTGGAGTCTGTTTTTAAAAAGGCAATCAGCAGCATTAGAAAGGGTCCAAAGACGAGCAACAAAATTAGTTAAAGGTGTTAGTCACCTTGATTACGAACATAGACTAAGGAAGTTGAAATTACCATCTCTAAAATATAGAAGAATTCGTGGGGATCTGATAAACACATACAAAAAAATTTCACAGTGATAACAATACTAATAAATCTTTGTTCCAGCAAACAACTGACTCAAGAACTCGTAACACTTAACAGTGATTTAAAAATACTAACCCAGTATAGCCGAACTAATAATGTAATATTAGAAAAACAAATTCTTTTCTAACAGAGTAACAAAGTTTTGGAATACTCTTCCTGCACATATTAAACGAGCACAGAATCTAACACAATTCAAAAACCTCCTTGATAAATACACCAACATATTAAAACTACAATTGTACAATATGAGCATGACTAAAAAGCAGATTTGCCAAAAACAAAATATAAAAACCTCTCACTAGTCTCAGCTGTGCAAAAGTTCAAACAAAAATGAAAGGACAGTGAAGAGGCAGCGAGGCCTAATGTCCTAACTACCTGACCTGACCTGGCCTATATTATGCAAAAGGCATTTTGTCACTGGACAGACACTGGACACTGGACAACTTTATTTGACAAGGATAAAGATTTTAGTCGCGTCAGATTGTAATAGCCAAAGAATGCAAACAATGCTTGAATTATATGATCTCTTTATGAGTGCATGAATTCAAACACATGCTTACATAACCATCCATATGGTTTGCATTGATAATACTCTTCATTTGGACAAGTGGATAGTGCATAGCTGTTCTAGCTTGTAAATATAAACTTGATCACATCAAAACTGGAAATAGTCACTTTTATTTGGCTTATAGCTTATTGAAGTAATTGTGGACCAGAGATTCTAGGTAGGAAGCGTGCTTACTTTCACTTCATGTTTTATTTGTGAATGATTAATCGAAAGTGTTTGTAGTGACTTCGCAAACAAGTTTACACGTATCAAAGTTAGCAGACAACAAACTTTACAAGCAGTCAGTAACCTCCCTTTAGGCCTAACTAGGTCAACTTTCACTCTTCACACATCAAACACATTTTCTTGGCAACGAGCCGTCTCAAATTAATACCTGGAGCCATAGTTGGACAGAAAGGTCACAAATAAACTAAACAAGACGATGAAGAGCTCTGGATGCTTCGCCATTCCACGCCAAACTACGTTTGGCTGCTGGTGCTCTCTCGTTATGCCATGTGCTACGATCTCATCCGCCATTGGTCGCACAACACGTCGTCTTCTCGCCTGATCACGTGACCGGAAAAGAAGGGTTTGGAGATGCGTCGTCTGCTAGGCCTATCGGATGCGTTTTGTAATCTGTGGTTGAAAAGAAAAAGGGGCACCCGGACGGATGAAGAATTTTGGCAAGAAACACGTCGAGATGAATGAAAAATTGTGTTTTACGTCATCTCGGTCTGGAACAGACACATATGGGACATTAATTTTGTAGATACAAAGATGGTGGGAACAATACTGGAGGCAATGCCCGGAGGCAATGCAACTCCAGTAAAGTCCCGATTTTTTAAAACAATACAGATAGGTGTAGCGGTAACCACGCCTCGGTTAAACCTCATCGGCTATGGTACACTATAACACGTCGAGATCACCAGGAAAACACCCTTTACAGAGATTGCAACACTCACTTTGCTCTGGTTTCCTAGAAATCAAACCGTCAAGATTTAGGTTTACGTTTAGGTTTAGGGACACAGTACTGTCGAGGTTATTGGGTCGTTAGTTCTACAAAATTGAAGAAATATTTTGTCAGCACGTACTATTTCTTGTTTTTTTCCCCATCATAATTTGATATTGTGAATAAGTCCTGTACATCTAGGTCATCAATATTATTAAAAAAATCTTAAAAATCTGAATTAGGTCACCCCTAATTCTCCTTGCCTTTAAATGTTGTTGAATGTGAAACATTTTGAAGACCTTGTACTAACTTAGTTGCCCTCCTCTGTACTCTATCAACACAGGCTGTCTCTTAAAACTTAGGTACGCAATGCAATTTCCATACTCTAAATGAAGTCTTACTAGTCCTTTTTCGAGTTGCTTTTGTATTACTTTTCATTCTGAGGACAGGATGTAAAAAAGCTGTCAAGCTTACTCCTTTATCCTCATGCAATAGATCTAAAGATCATTTTGACAAGCATAAAATTATGTCCTTGTCTAAATAAGAAAATGTTCGCTTAATTATACCAATTAGCTGATTTGCTTTACTTACAGCACTATGAATGTGTTTATTACATTTTAATTTATCATCAAATATCGCTCCTAAGTCTTTTTCTTCTGAACATTTCATTGATGACGCTATACACCATTATTGTTCATTGCATAATCTTTGCATGGATTACTTTTTCCCAAATGCATGGTTTTACACTTTGAAGCATTGAAAAACAAATTCCAAGTTTCTGACCACTAACTAATGGTTCTATGTCCTTCTGTAATATATTATAATTTTTAGTTGTATTATTTTTTTGTATCATCTGCAAATATTTTGCAAAAGCTGTTTATTTCCTGTGGTAAATCATTTTTAAAGATAGTGAAGAGGACGGGACCAAGAATGCTCCCTTGAGGTATGCCACAGCACTTAACACATTTGGCCTTTCAGAGTATGCATTCCCCACCCTTACAAATTGCTGTCTATCTGTTAAAAAGTCTTCAAGCCATGCTAATACTTTACCTGTTATTCCATAATATTGTAGTTTAATAATTAATCTTTTATGTGGTACAGAATCAAAAGCTTTTTTTAAATCCAAGTAAATGACAACAATATTTTCACCTTTGTCTATCATTTTTGTAAAGTCTTCCATCATTTGCAGCATAGTTGTGTCAAGCCGGCGATTCCTCCTTGGCGGAGGTGCTGGAAGTCATTTTTTGTCGTGACCGCCTGAGTTTAGACTAAATCGTTTGCACGAAATTTACACAATACAAACCTTTTTTTTTTTTTTTTACATTTTACTACAGTTTACCAAAATGGCTTATCTCTCCAGCATCTCCGCCAAGGAGGAATCGCCGTTTTGACGGTTTGAATTTTAGCAAACCAGTGCAAAATGAGTGATAGCTGAAGAAAATGCATTGCCGTACTCGTTTTTTAGAGACCATATTAAAAAAGTGTTCTTTATCACTATGAAAGATAAGATGTTAGAGAACACGAAAATACCCATAACTCAAAATTGACCAAAAAATGATATTTTTGACTTTGCAAGCCTTTTGTGAGAAACTTGCCCAGCGACTAGGTCAAATATATTCTGTATCTTTGTAGATTAATATGCAGATCTTTGTAGATTAATATGCAAAACAGATTAATTAGAATTACAAAATTTGCGATTTGGTGAATCTGACATAAAGCGCCGCAAAGAGACGACTTCAGGAACCATTTTAAGAAGTTTTGTTAAGAGCAGTAGTTAAGGCATTATGGAGAACTACCCTATAATCAAGAGGTTCATGCCAGAATGATACAGTTTATCTGCCTTCAGTGTTCCTCTTGGAATCAACCATTTTGCCACGGAACCCTTGACAGGCAAGATTCTAACGCTTCAACCAATCCACTACAGAAAATAAACACATGTCTAATCAAATGTATGTCAAGAGAAAGTCATCAGAGAAGACACCTTCCCCCAACCTCTCACTATCTCACCCCATCCCCTCCCTTCAAGTATTTTACCTTTAAACTCTTCGCACAGTCTCAAGGGGCTGGGCCGTATCCCATGACTTCTGGATCAGAGGCGGATTGTTGCAGGGGTAGGGGGTTGCGGGCCCCCCTCTTCTTCCAAGAGAGAGAGAGAGAGAGAGACTCGTGAGAGAGAGAGAGAGAGAGAGAGAGAGAGAGAGAGAGAGAGAGAGAGAGAGAGAGAGAGAGAGAGAGAGAGAGAGAGAGAGAGATCGAGAGAGAGAGAGAGAGAGAGAGAGAGAGAGAGAGAGAGAGAGAGAGAGAGAGAGAGAGAGAGAGCATGTAAAACTCAAACAAACAACAAACTCCCTATTTGTTTACATTTCGATTTGTCCTTCTAATTAGTCATCTTTGACTTTTCTCCGACTATAAAATTCAATAATATTCAAGCACAAGAATATGGTGAAACAATGTATGCTGCTTCACACACACGCTCGCGCGCACGCGTACGCACACTTGCACACCACACACACACTTGCACACACACACACACACACACACACACACACACACACACACACACACACACACACACACACACACACACACACACACACACACACACCCTCTCTCACAGCTCTGCTCAAGTTCACCACGATTCATTGTTATGCTTTGGGGGCACAGAGAGAGAGAGAGAGAGAGAGAGAGAGAGAGAGGAGAGAGAGAGAGAGAGAGAGAGAGAGAGAGAGAGAGAGAGAGAGAGAGAGAGAGAGAGAGAGAGAGAGAGAGAGAGAGAGAGAGAGAGAGAGAGAGAGAGAGAGAGAGAGAGAGAGAGAGAGAGAGAGAGAGAGAGAGAGAGAGAGAGAGAGAGAGAGAGAGAAAGAGAGAGAGAGAGAGAGAAAGAGAGAGAGAGAGAGAGAGAGAGAGAGAGAGAGAGAGAGAGAGAGAGAGAGAGAGAGAGAGAGAGAGAGAGTGCTATTGTTTTCCCACAAGCTTTCGAGATCCACTATCTGACAAGAGAAAACAAAAACAAATATAACTGATACCAATTAGATAGCAGCTTTTATCATCAGCGATGAATATTAAAATCAAATCAGCCCAATATAGCCTTCACATGCAGCACAGGGCCTGATTAGATTAGATTTCGTATCTTAGTATGTAGTACGATTACGTTTGAACTTACAACCACTTAGAAACTTTAGAAGAAGAAACATAATAATAATAATAATAATAATAATAATAATAATAATAATAATCATAATCATAATCATATAGTAAAAAGCCAACTGTCCGTCCGTGTGTGTGTGTGTCTGTCTGTCTGAAACACAAAACGGGCCTTATAACTCCGCCGTTTTTCGACCGAATCGCTTCAAATTTGCTGTGAGCAACGGCAACCGGGGCGGCCGTGTCATTTGCGCAGTTTCGCTATATGCGCTTCACCTTTTCACGAATAACTCCGCCGTTTCTTAACCGAATCGCCTCAAATGTGCTGTCAGGCTTGCTATGGCCAGGACAAAGCCTGGCAGCAAATTTGAAGAGAATCGGGAGAGCGCGTCACTCTCAGAGCAGCGCCAACGGGAAACGGGGCCTTATAACTCGGCCGTTTCTTAACCGAATCGCTTCAAATTTGCTGTACTCAGCGTTACCAGTACTTGGCGTTACCATTACTATGTACGGTGCATTGCCAGTACTAGGCGTTGCGCTAGTAGTAATAATAATAATAATAATAATAATAATAATAATAATAATAATAATAATAATAATAAGAAGAAGAAGAAGAAGAAGAAGGGGAGGAGGAGGAGAAGGAGTATGTGGAAAAGAAGAAGAAGAAGGCAGAGGATGAGAAGGAGGAGGAGGAGAAGGAGGAGAAGGAGGAGAAGGAGGATGATGGGAAGGAGGAGGAGGAGGAGGAGAAGGAAGAAGAAAGAAAAAGAAGAGGAGGAGGAAAGAAGAAAAAGAAGAAGAGGAGGAGGAAGAAGAAAAGAAGAAGAGGAGGAGGAAGAAGAAAAAGAAGAAGAGGAGGAGGAGGAAGAAGAAGAAGGAAGAGGAGGAGGAGGAGCAGAAGAAGAAGAAGAAGAGGAGAAGAAGGAGGAGTGAAGAAGAAGAAGAAGAAGAAGAAGAAGAAGAGAAGAAGAAGAAGAAGAAGAAGAAGAACTTAAATAACAACAACTTAAACAACAACAACAGCCAAAACTACTGTGAGCATTATTTTGAAGCTTAATAAAAAAAAAAAATTGCACAACCAAAATATTTGTCCCACTTACCTGGGCGAAACAACTTACGAAGAGATTTTACACTTCACCTTTTCCTTCCTTGTAGGCTATAAATTATAGACGCGCTCCCCATAGACCTACTTAATACTATACTATCGTCCCAGCTGCTGCGACAATAACCAGCCACGGCACTATAGTCTTCTTTATGTCTTTCCCTTTGTCGTGTATCTAGGGACGCTCTCTACGTTTCTGCAGCAAAACGTTTGCTACAAGCAGCGTTCGAGCGAAATAGCTAGAACTGTGCAGTGTATTACGTCAACCCTATTCATGACATTTTATTGGTAGCAGAGGTCACGTGGTCTTAGCTTTTTCCTCGCTTCACAGAGGCATGGCAGAGGGGTTACAAACAGTCTGGTGCCGCTTCGATCAGTTAACTTATTAAACTGATCAGTGTATGTTAGTGAGCCGAAAATGTGTTAGAAGCACACACTACGTCATATTATCAATGAACACTGCACATTCTAGTGCATACTCCATGTACTATCTAACTCAATGAAATAGTGAGAGGCAAAATGGTAGTCTATAAGAGCCCCCCTCATGCATGTTTACTAGGGGAAGGTGGGGTAAAAAGCCCATGGGCGGGTAAGACGCCCATGCCAATTATATCATGAAATAAAGCAAATTTAAGTCAAATTTGCCCATGAGACGAATGCTAAACATTAACACTCGTCTCATGAGGCAAAATGTGACTGAAATTTGCTTTATTTCATGAGATAATTGGCATGGGCTTCTTACTCGCCCATGGGCTTTTTACCCCGTCCTACCCTACTCTCAACCTCAAAGTCTGGATTCTTTCAGTTTCATGACAATAACCCTAGGCTGATACTAACCCTATCCCTTTCCAGGTCCCAATGGAAGTTCAGTTTAACGTCGCGTATCGGCTTTCGCCATGTACGACGGGCTGAACAAACCAACCAGGGTATAAACAAAAATTTATGTTCCTGAATCACTGTCTTAGCCAAAAGGCTGAGAAGCGATCAGAATATGAACAGTTGAGGTCCCAAGAACGGCAGAATGTTATTTCAGTGAACATTTTCAATGCCAAAATTTGAGGGGGCTGCTTAAAGTACAACATTGCCTGAAAATATCACAGAAAAAATACTTGCGCGAATTTCATTGTCAAAAGTTGTCCAGATAATGTTCGCAATTGAAGAAAGAATGCTTCTTCAAATGAGGCTTTATACCGAAAATTCTCTACCCGTCTCATGACCTGAGATGCGAACGCCACCTACTTAGCGCCCTTGCCTGTCAGGAACTAGTTATCTAAAATTATCTGCTCCTGACTCGTCACCAGCTAGGGGGCATCGGCAGTTCTGGCCTAAAATTATCGACCTTTTGTGTCAGCAAACAGTAGTACAAAGCCTCATTGAAATAAAAACAAAAAACAACCCAACTGTGGCTGCCATCGTGAAAATCGTTCAACCTTGCGATGCGCATTGCTGTCTAGCACAACTAAAGAGTAGGCTACAAAGCATAAGGTGTAAACTGCCTATATGTAACCACCTCTAGTAAATCCACCCGGAAATATAACACCCTTATAAGGTATACGCTTATTGGCCCCTAGAGGGATTCCAGAAAGAAATGGCCACACCCGGGGCACAAGTGCCAGGAATTAGCCCCTAGGCCTATGGCCACACCCGGGGCACAAGTGCCAGGAATTAGCCCCTAGGCCTATGGCCACACCCGGGGCACAAGTGCCAGGAATTAGCCCCTAGGCCTAACCTTCCTTCTCCCTGTGAGTCATAACAGTTCACGAAGATTCGATCAACAAATCAAAGAACATTATAGAAAGGTTTCTGTGAGTAAGTAGTGAGCCACCGAAAGTATGTGTGAACGACAAAACATAACACAAATTCAAACTCAAAATTCAAAATCACTTTATTATCTCTCAAGAAGAAATGTCGTCCAGGTGCCGTACAACAGAAACATTGACATTCAGCATGCATAAATATAAGCACAATTTTGGATGACAAGTCACATAAGAATTACAAAGATGAATGAGTATTACAAAGATGAACAAACTGCATAGGGATATTGACATTTGGCATGCATGAGCATAAAATACATATTTAAAGATATTTAAGGATTAAAACAGGGCACGTAGATACATACAACATAAGGATTAAGGTAGAATCTTTCAACACGCGCAGACATTCAAACACATTTTCGAAGATGATGTTCTGCTCTGCTAGCAATGTGTTGATCAACCAACGCAACGGTTTCACAGGCTTTGCTTGCCGAGTGTTCCGAAACGTTTAAAACGCTCTGTGCACAGAAACCGCAACTGGCTGCGACACTAGTCATTGACAAAATGGTGCAGTGCAATCGTTGGATGGGAGCTTAGAACACTGGGCCCTTACAAGACATTTATTGATTTGCAGAGCTTCATCACGCAACAGACTGGGAAATAGTGAACGAATAGAGACAGACAGAGGACATAAGGATGAGTGCGTAGGATATGGGAAGGGAGGGGGGGGGGGTGTGGGTGTGGAAAGAGAGGGAATGGAAGGAGATGGAAAATAATTATGTGGAAAGTAGATAGAAATATTGGCCTATTGTGTGAAATACACACAGAGAGAGAGAGAGAGAGAGAGAGAGAGAGAGAGAGAGAGAGAGAGAGAGAGAGAGAGAGAGAGAGAGAGAGAGAGAGAGAGAGAGAGAGAGAGAGAGAGAGAGAAAAAAACTTGAAACTTGAAAAACTTGAACTTTATTTTTCAAGGATAAAGATTTTAGGCAACGCCTAGTCTTCCAATCTGTCCTTGGTACATATACGAACATAGAATACAAACATGGCAAGGCATGATATTACACATACAGATTTAAACATAAAGGTAGCACCTTTGTACATATACGAACATAGAATACAAACATGGCAAGGCATGATATTACACATACAGATTTGAACATAAAGGTAGCACCTTTGTACACATACGAACATAGAATACAAACATGGCAAGGCATAAAATGACACATACATAATTGAACATAAAGGTAGCAAAGCAGGTATTGTGATAAAGACAGGTTGAAATACGAATTTATAGAATTACGTACGCACAGGTATAACTGATAATACTTGTGCCGGCATACATGCGTGTAACCATACACGCACACACCTGCACGTGTGCGCGGCACACGCAAGAATACATGCACATACACACAGATATGTTGAAGCACGTATAAAAGAACTATGCATTTTAGAACAGGGCAAACTAATGCAGCCTATGGTATGAAACCGGTAGCAATTAGCAATAGAGTGCAGACAATTTAAACATTGATTGTTGGAGAATAGTAAACAAACAGAGTGATGTGAATACATGACATCGTAATTAGCAATATAGCGTATCGGGGTATATGAAGAAAAAGAAAAAAAAAAAAAAATCATGGAGGGTCGAATGTAAGCGTCTCTCAGAGACTCGTTTTGAAGGATGAGATAGAGGAGCATAATCTAATGTCGGACTGAAGGGAATTCCATATGGAGGAACCCGAGAAAGTAAAACTTGACTTAAATTTATTTATTCTTGTCTGTGGTAGAATATAGTTACTTGAACCATAGCGATGTGAGGCTTGTGCAAGTAGATTTTTCAGGTATTGTGGAGCTAAGTCATAGTGTACTTTGTACATGAGAGAGAGAGAGAGAGAGAGAGAGAGAGAGAGAGAGAGAGAGAGAGAGAGAGAGAGAGAGAGAGAGAGAGAGGGGGGGGGGAGGGGCGGACAGTTTCAGAAATGGACAAAAGGATGAATCAGATACTCACAAAGAAAGAGGCAGAGGAAGAGATTGACAGGCATTAAAAATTAGACACAGTCATACGTATACTTATGTGTGGGTGTGTATTGTATAAGTAAAATTTAAATGATAGGCCCTACTTCAAATTCCCATTTTCTTTTTGACGTGACAAACGTTTGCTTTATTGTACACCCTCAGGTATACAGCAATTCTAATCATCACAGTGGTTGAATAATGATATGTTCTCGTCGTTCTCAACACTGCCTTCAGCCTGCAATTCCAAACCACTTACGTCACAGACGGATCCCTGCACCAACAAATCCTATTATGTCAGTCGATTCTCGGCCTTCTACGAGGGCCTCTCATTATATTTTGCAATGTGGAGATCATGTTCGTGTCACAACAATGTAAATAGTGTCATGACACAGACCATTGTCATAATACTCAGGCTGCAAATTGTCATTGTTTTCCACCATGTCATGACCGTTGAGCAAAACAAAATGTCCACCAAGGTGAACGTTGATCCTAATCTGTGAATATCTCCTTAACGCCGATATTTTCTATGTATAAACATGTACACTTATGCTCAAGGACATACACTCAAACAATGGTATTAGATGCTTATAAATTGTTTTTTTGAGACCTCGCCCGGTCAGAAATAAAAGTTTACAACGGGCTCAAGAATGTTCAGTTTGGCACAAGTAAAAGAACGTTAGGAGAAAGTGACCGTTACAATCAACAAGTGAGCATTGCGACAGTTAAATCCCTAGCCAGTGCAAAGCCTCTAGTAGGAAATCATATCTAGATAAGTGCTGACGAGATGGAAAACATAATGAGCTTTTCATCAGGAAGCAAGTCTGGATAA
The DNA here is from genome assembly GCA_017654935.2 of Phymorhynchus buccinoides. NCBI lineage: Eukaryota > Metazoa > Mollusca > Gastropoda > Neogastropoda > Raphitomidae > Phymorhynchus > Phymorhynchus buccinoides. The sequence goes on from CM065682.1 coordinate 26,208,025, forward strand.
AATCTTGCATGAATGCCTGGGTTTGTGGAAACGTTATAACCGTTGAGTGCCCCACTAGTTTACATAAGAGCAGATAATGGGGCATGGTTGAATAATGCACCCAAACTACACAAAACATTTCGATGGCTTGGAGTCAAAACGGACTGTCTTTAGATAATACATTGACATGTTATTGAACTTATTGCGAAAACTAATACCTTGTATTAAAAAAAGACTGCAGAAATATAAAAAGCATAACCCCCTTTTTATATTTCTGCAGTCATTGTTTGATACAAGTTATTAGTTTTTGTAATAAGTCCAATAATACGTCAATGGACTATCTAAAGATAGTCCGTTTTGACTCCAAGTCATCGATATTATTTTGGTGGCGAAAAGTCAGCTGGCGTCTAGGACATCATGACTGATAATGAAACATGTATCTGTCAGTATGATCCCAAAACGAAGCAATAAATGTCCGTTTGTAGGTTCTGGGTGAGACATCATGGGTAAACTTCTACAGAAAACAGAGCAGTATCAAAATGCATCAAACAAATAGTCGCCTTGATTTTTTTGGATTTTTTTTTTATACTGAATAGCCGGATCCATGGTCCCAGTTCCACTTCCAGAAAGAAGAGCTATCGCTGCGGATTGAAAAATAAGCATCCTTTTCAATTTGCCGTCCAAGCACTGATACCCGATTTCCCCCTTATTTATTGTGACAATGCAAGTGAGCACGCTGCTCCAGCTACTTGGGACATTTGGTCAGAAAACAGACTTTTGTAGAGTTCAGTTGGTCTCCAATCCACTTAGTTTTCCGACTTAGTCCCTTGTGACATTTTCCTATAATTGTATGTGACGCTTTGGCGAAGGGTGTGTGTGTGCCACTGTGGGGAGGGGAGAGGGAGGGGGGGGGGATGACGTTGAAGATGCTTGAGAGGTCGCCGAGGGAGCTATTTTTGACATACCCCAGTTGACCTGGACTGGAGCCATGACCGTTAGGTTTGAAAGGATACCAAAGTGCGTTTACGGAAACCTCTAAAATGTGGACAAGCCAGAAGGAGGGTGCACACAGCCAGTTTTCCATATTGCAAAATATAATGAGACCCTCGTAGGGTAAGACGGGGTAAAAAGCCCATGGGCGGGTAAGAAGCCCATGCCAATTATCTCATGAAATGAAGCAAATTTCAGTCACATTTTGCCCATGAGACGAGTGTTAATGTTTAGCATTCGTCTCATGGGCAATTTTGACTGAAAGTTTCTTTGTTTCATGAGATAATTGGCATGGGCGTCTTACCTGCCCATGGGAGTTTTACCCCGTCTTCCCCTATTTACGTCACCGCACCGTAATCGATGTCATCTACAACTACCTCACTCTCATCACCCTCCCTTTCCTCTCTCTCATCGTCGTCGTCGTCTGCACGACAGTTATCATCGTCAGTTTGAAAATCACTGCCGCCTGGCGGCAAAAAAGCCGCATCGCGTATGACGTCATTGGAGACTCAGGAAGTGAAAGTAACGCAGATGCTGGTGACGGTTGGCTGTGTCTACGTCACTAATTTGCATGATGCCG
>CM065682.1:26214573-26217073 GCA_017654935.2 Phymorhynchus buccinoides
TCTAAGTGTGCGTGTGTGTGTGTGCGTGCGTTCGCGCGCCCGTGTGTGCGCGTGTGTGTGTGTGCATGTGCGTGTGTGTGTGTGTGTTTCACAACATCTACACCATTTGGCAGGCAAAGAAAAACGCTTGTTGGTGGCATTCCTTTCATAACTAGAAAACGAAGTGTGATAGAACCCTCTGAGAACGAAATCAATTAATTTAGTAAATAAATAAAAAGAAGAAAAAGAAGAAGAAAAAGAAGAAGAAGAAGAAGAAGAAGAAGAAGAAGAAGAAGAAGAAGAAGAAAGAAAGAAAGAAAGAAAGAAAGAAAGAAAGAAAATCACATATCTTTATGCGATAAATCTTCACGCATGGACACATTTTGCCTACCAGAACAAAAAAAGGACAGGGCTTCAATCGGCACTAGGACCTAATCTTCCTCTGATTTAAAAAAAAAAGAAGGAAATAAATCTCACCAAGTAAGAATTTTCTTTTAGTTTTCCTCACTCCTATCCCTGAGAATTTCTTTAGAATGCTTGACGTGATTTCTGACTTCAGGTCCCCAAAGGCACCATGCATTAAAGACCCACCAGATCACGTGTCAAAATCACGGGTTTCACGTGTTTTGACGAGGACTGACTCCCATATAAATGCCCCCAAATTCAAACCGAAACATCAGTTTAAAGAGCAGCCTCAATTTGAAGTTGGGGACATTTGTATGTGGGTCACAGCTACCCAGAAAAAGCAACAACCAAGGGACTTAATCGTGGTGCGTCAGTGTGTCTTTAAAGATCCACTACACACTCAATCATTATGACATTTTGGATGAAACGCCGTGCAGTAAATTGATCATATTAATATGAATCCGAAGGAAGAGAGAAACGCTAGTGTTGTGAAAGGCGTGCAGAACGCTACTTCATCCAGGGACGATGAATGCATTTGCTGTTCTTGATATGTCTGTCTGTCTGTCTGTCTGTCTGTTTGTTTTACTGTGCGTGTGTGTGTGTCCGTTCTTTCTATGAACAACTCTCCGTGCAGAAACTTATATAGTTTGATACGATTTTTCGGCCTGTTACTATACCATCCAAAAAATACCCCATTGACATCCGATGGAATCTGGTTTATCATGGGTACAGGATTTACACACAAACCCCGAAAATCTCAACCTGTTCAACCCTCCGCTCCTCCATGGAGATGGGGGCAATGCAATTATTCGTGTCAGTGTTGGTTAGTTGGCTGTTGCTTTTTCTGTCTGCCCACAAAGTATTTTATTACCCACTTTTCAAGTTCAGTTTATTTGCCTTTGTCCGCTCAATATTTTGTCATCTTTTAAAAAAAATGGAATGTCTTCAAATTGCGTACCAAGGTATGAATATGATGTGTCCTTCCGAATAACTATAGCTTTGCTAACCTTAAAGACCCCCCACGTCACGTGTCACATTCCCTCTTATGCTTAGAAGATTTCTTAAAGACCCACAGAGCCGGCTGGATTAAGTCGATTGTTTTTTTTTCTGGGTCGGTGTGGCCCACATTCAGACTTTCCTCGTATACGATCGAGGCTGCTCTTTAAAGTGATGTCTCGTTTTCGTGCAAGAGGCAATTTGTATGGGAGCAACACTTGGTCAAAATAAGATTTCTTACCAGCTATAAGAGGGAAAACACGTGAAAACCGTGATTTTGACACGTGGCGTCGTGGGTCTTTAAGATTTCTTACCAGCCATAAGAGGGAAAACACGTGAAAACCATGATTTGGTCTTGTCACGTGACGTGGTGGGTCTTTAAAACCTTGACCTGAATGGTCAACCTATGGCGATATTTTTCACGCCAGAGGGCAGTCAATGCACTAGGGGCTTATCACGCGATTTTCTTACTTGGGCGTAGTGAGAGAGAGAGAGTGATGGTAGGACCACTCACTGTCTCTCTCTCTTTCTTTATCCCCAACTAATAATATAGAGAGGATTAGCCCCACACGAGCGTCATGCCCTCTGGCGTGAGAAAAATCGCACTAAGTCTCTCATTACGGAAGGGGAAAAGTGGCGGATGCTTATTGAGCGCTACATTGCGCAACAACTTTCAACTTGTATCAATGGGTTCACGCCCCAATGTTATAACCGATTCCAGTTGTGTTGCTGCAATCCTGTGCTTCATGTCCATGATTTACAACTGCAACGCTTGTCTACTTTCTTTACTCCTTTCCAGTAAGAAGGGCTGGTTTGATCATCCTCGAGAGCCTGGTTTTCTAGCATAAGTCTTAGGGTAAGACGGGGTAAAAAGCCCATGGGCGGGTAATAAGCCCATGCCAATTACCTCATGAAATAAAGTAAATTTCAGTCACGTTTTGCCCATGAGACGAGTGTTAATGTTTAGCATTCGTCTCATGGGCAAATTTGACTTAAATTTTCTTTATTTCATGAGATAATTGGCATGGGCTTCTTACCCGCCCATGGGCCTTTTTACCCCGTCTTCCCCTACAGATAAAGAATTCCAGACACCTGCAGTTTTAGAGGCCTGCTACACTAC
>CM065682.1:26222073-26227073 GCA_017654935.2 Phymorhynchus buccinoides
TTTCCCTCTTTGCTGGAGCACTGCAACACTATCAGCGGTGTTCCAATCATCATGGGCGACTTCAACATTCATGTTGATGTTCCCACTGACCCCCTCACCCTCCGCTTCACCGCACTGCTGGATGACTTCGACCTGCACCAGGCTGTGACCTTCCCCACCCACCAGAAAGGTCACACCCTTGACCTGGTTATCGTCAGGCGTGACGACGAAGATGTCCTGCGGTCTACTGCTCCTGACTCCTTCCTGGACTTTTCTGACCATCTCTGTGTTCTTTCCTGCCTCCGTTTATCTCGCCCTTCATGCCCTCCTGTGTATGCTGAGACCAGGAAGATCTCCTCCATCGACATCACTGCCTTCATGTCTGACCTCAGGGCCAGACTTGACTCTTCTCAATTACAGCCTTCTGCCGACCAGCTCCACCACCTCCTGACCAGTCTACTCGACCTCCACGCCCCTGTCATCCGTCGCAAGATCTCCAGTAGGCCTCCATCACCGTGGTATGCTTCTGTGGCACCTGAGGTGACTCAGGGTAAACAAGAACGCCGCCGTGCAGAGCGCCAGTGGGTTAAGACTGGACTTGAAATTCACAAACAGATTTTTCGAGCCATGAACAAAATTGTGTCTGACATTATAGATAAGGCCAAATGCTCTTGTTTGAATGCCCAAATTCTCGCTTGTACCACTTCACGTCAATTGTTTAGTTTAGCCAACTCCCTCCTTGGTAAACCAAAGTCCACACCTCTACCTTCTTCTATCCCTGTGTCTGAACTCCCTCAACGTTTCTCTGATTTCTTTCACAGCAAGATAGCCACCATCCGCCACAATCTTGATTCTCAATCTGCTCCACCATCAACTGACTCTGTCCCTGATCCCTCCTTTTCTGGCAGTATGTGGTCTGAGTTCCGTTCTGTTTCCACTGATGAGGTTAAGAAGATTTTGACCCGAACTCAGACTAAAACCTGTGAACTAGACCCTCTACCTTCATCTCTCTTCTCCCAGTGTCTTGATGATCTCCTTCCTTACTTTACATCCATCATCAATGAATCTCTATGTTCAGGCCGCTTTCCAACTCATTTCAAATCTGCAGTTGTCAAACCTCTCTTAAAGAAGCCTAGTCTTGATCCTGAAAATCTAAAGAACTATCGGCCTGTCTCTAATCTTTCATTCCTTTCTAAGCTTACGGAAAAGGTGGTTCTTAAACAGCTGTCTGACCATCTTCAGGTAAATGATCTCTACTATCCAAACCAGTCTGCTTATCGAGCAGGTCACAGTACTGAGACAGCCCTCTTAAAGATAACGAACGACCTGCTCACTGCCTTGGATGAAAACAAGGTTTCTCTTCTCTCTCTCCTTGATCTTTCTGCAGCGTTTGACACTATCGACCACTCCATCCTCATTTCTAGACTTCACACCTCCTTTGGTCTATCTGGGGCTGTTCTTTCCTGGTTTTCTTCCTACCTCTCTGATCGCACACAGAAAGTTGTTGTCAATGGTTCTCCATCTCTTCCAAAAGGTCTTCAGTTCGGTGTGCCCCAAGGTTCAGTCTTAGGCCCTATCCTTTTTGTTCTTTATACCCAACCTCTCTCCGCCATCATCAACCAGCATTCTATTCTACATCATAGCTTTTCTGATGACAATCAACTGTACATTTCTGCCCACCTGAGTCAATTAGATCAAATGATTTCTTCTTCTAAGTTGTGCATCTCTGCTGTTAAAACATGGATGTTTTACAACAAACTGCAACTGAATGCTGATAAGACAGAGATGATTCTTGTAGCCTCTAACCACACAATTAAAACTCAGGTTCTCCCAGGTTCTGTAGACATTGATGGCACTGAGATCAAGCTATCGGCATCCGTCCGCAATCTAGGTGTTACTTTGGACCAAACCCTTTCTTTCAAACAGCATGTTTCCAATGTTTGCAAGGCTTGCTATCTAGAACTTCGAAGAATTAGTTCCATCCGCCGTTTCCTCTCTCAGGATGCCCTGAAGACTCTAGTATGTGCTTTTGTCCTGTCTCGCCTTGACTACTGTAACTCACTTCTTGCTGGCTGTCCATCAACTCTCATCTCTAAGCTCCAACGGGTCCAGAATAATGCTGCTCGTCTCATTTCTCGCTCCCCTAGGTACGATCACATCACTCCGGTTCTTCGTTCCCTACATTGGCTCCCAGTTCAATCACGTATTGACTACAAAATTCCTCCTCCTTCAAGTCCTTCAAGCTCCCCTGTATCTCTCTGATCTTCTTCATCTCTATGTCCCAGCTCGCCAACTACGTTCGTCTTCTGATTCTCGTCTCCTTTCCATTCCCTCCATCCGTCTCAAATCTGCTGGCCAACGTTCTTTTTCTTGTCAAGCACCATCTCTGTGGAATTCTCTGCCTTCTCCTCTCCGACAGTCCAACTCAGTCTCCTCATTCAAAACCTCTCTTAAAACCCATCTTTTTCCTGCTGCGCCCTAAATATTTGATCAGTTGTCTATCGTTGTGTGCACGTGAGGGAAGATTGATTTAAGAGGTTTGTGCTGTGTTTTGTGGTGCGTGTGTGTGTGCGTGTGCGTGTGTGTGTGTGTGTGTGTGTGTGTGTGTGTGTGTGTGTGTGTGTGTGTGTGTGTGTGTGTGTGTGTGTGTGTGTGTGAGTGTGTGTGTGTGTGTGTGTGTGTGTGTGTGTGTGTGTGTGTGTGTGTGTGTGTGTGTGTGTTGTGTGAGCATGAATGTGTGCTTGTGTGTATTTTGGTTTTGTGGGTTGTGTGTGCATGCATGTGTGTGTGTGTGTTTGTGTGCGTGTCTGTGTGTCTGTCTGTGTGCGTACGTTGTGTGTGAGGGTGTTTGTGTATGTGTGTTGGTGTATGTGGTCAGTCCATGCGGCTCAGTTGCTGTGGCTTACCGAATGGGGTATGAATGAGTTGGCGTCAATAATTGTGTGTTTATGTGTGTGTGTGTGTGTGTGTGTGTGTGTGTGTGTGTGTGTGTGTGTGCGTGCGTGCGCGTGTGCGTGCGTGTGCGCGTGTGTGTGTCGTGTGTGTGTGTGTGTGTGTGTGTGTGTGTGTGTGCGTGCGTGTGTGTGCGTGCGTGCGTGTGCGTGCGTGTGTGTGCGTGTGTGTGTGTTAAAGAGAGAGAGAGAGTTGCTTTGCATATGCGCTGTTGGTGGTTGGTGTCACTCTTGAATCTTGTTTTTTGTTATCTGTTGATGAATAATTGATTGTAAAGCGCTTTGGGCTCATCTGAGGTAAAGCGCTATATAAATGTACTGTTATTATTATTATTATTATTATTTTCTAGTGACGTTTCACAACAAAACAATACTGAAACCCCCACCCGATCACACTATCAAAAATAAAAACAACAACAACAACCAAATAAGGAAAAATAAACAAAAAAATCCCACACACGTCAGAACAAACTCATTGTAAAAAAAAGTAATACAACAACAACAAAAAGGAAAAATTAAAAAAAGAAGCTTCAAACGTCTTTACTGCTTCAAAATGATTCTGTGCGACTAGAACAATAACAAGACAAGGGCGTCGCCGAGCGGCAGACATGTCCGTCACCAGCAATACCACGCACTTGCGACACCCCGTAGAGTGTCACATCCTGACACAAAATTGGAAGGGATTCTGTCTTCTAGTTCACGAGATACAGCTTGAAGAAGAAACATAGAGCGCAAAGAAGGAAATTTCGGTTTTCAAGGTCACACTTCAAGGTCAAGGTCAGCATGGTGATAATTTATGCTCGGATGTTTTCTTCTCTAGGGTATACAGTACCACACACAATCTGAAGCGCTTCTGTCAAGTACCAATGTGGAAAATATGGCTTAAAACCCAATGTGTAGACCCCTACCACTTTCAAGGCCTACGGATCGCCCGGACCGTGACCTTGACCTTGATCGGTATGCCACCATCAGAACGGGCATAAGCCAAAGTATCTTCATGCCAAATTTGAAGACTCTAACACTAACGGTGTGGGAGTTATGGCCCTTGAAAGATTTTCGGTTTTCAAGGTCGTACGCCAAGGTCAAGGTGACGACGGCAATATGGTTTGCGCGGATGCCTTCCTCTCATGGTGACACACCAGCACACACAATTTGACGTGATTCTGTCAACCCGTTCGAAAGATATCCTTGGGACAGACAGAAGGAGAAAAAATGACCCTCCGATTTTCAGGCTCCAGCGATCTTTTTGACCTTGACCTTGACCTTGATCGGTATGCCATCATCAGAACGGGCATAAGCCAAACCACCTTCATTCCAAGTTTCAACATCCTATGTTGATCGGTGCCCGATATATGGCTAAAAATAGATTTTCGGTTTTCAAGGTCGTACGTCAAGGTCAAGGTCACGACGGCAAAATGGTTTGCGCCGATCTCTTCCTATTAAGGAGGCACACCTTCACACAAAATGTGACGCGACTCGGTCAAGCGGTTCGGGAGATATCCTTGGGACAGACAGAAAAAAAACAAAAAAACAACAACAAACAAACAAACAAAAATACAAACCAGCCCATCGCAATAGTCCGGGTAGGTAGCGTTGTGTCCCCGTCTCTTGGTGACGGACTAAAAAGAAAAAAAAAGATACCGAGCCCATGACATTGAAAGCGCATTTACTACTACTACTACTACTACTACTACTACTACTACTACTACTACTACTACTCTACTTCTGCTACTACTACTACTAAAAAAACAAGCGCTTACAAAATAATAAGATACAAAATAACACTAATGATAATAATAAATAGCATAAATAATTGACAAAATGGAGATCACTAGCAAGAACACCATACGCGCACACGCGAACACACACACACACACGCACGCACGCACGCACGCACGCGCACGCACACGCACACACACACACACACACACACACGCACACACACACACACACACACACACACACACACACACACACACACAGACGCGCACGCACGCACGCACGTACATATCCATACACACACACACACACACACACACACACACACACACACACACACACCACACACAC
>CM065682.1:26229573-26235475 GCA_017654935.2 Phymorhynchus buccinoides
TTGAGAGCAGTGTTGGAGTTGTTCAGGATGGCAATTGCGGATGAAATGAAGGAGTGCTTGTATTAATGGTTCTTTTTTTGCCAGGGGCGCACGAAGGCGTCGCCCTGAAGGAAGTATTTGGAAAGAATCATGAAGGGGGTGAGTGGGATCCCTGAGGATTGTGCCTGCCTTACGTCTTGTGAACTCTATGTGAAGATTAGAGAGTTGTTTCTGTTCTTTGTGAATTATTTTAGAGGCTTGTTTGACTATGCGGGTCAGTTGTGATTTGCACTTGACTGTGACATTTCCATACCAAGCAGAAATACTGAAGGTGAGGATGCTTTCAACTAATGATCTGTACACTGATTCTAAGATATCGGTGTTCACTTGAAAATATTTCAGCTTCCTAAGAAGAAAAAGTCTAATTAAGACAGTTATCATGTGACCTTAGACGATGAACGTGAAGGTCAGAACGACGTGAACACTGAAGTTTTGTAAATGATTAAAGATTAAACAGGATTAAAAAAACACGCGCGGCGCGCACACGCCACACACACATACACACACACAAAAACACACACAAACACACACACACCACACACACACAAACCACACACACACACACACACACACACACACACAATACACCACACGCACGCACACGCACAAACACACGACACACACAATACAGCACACACACACCACACACACCACACACACAACACACACACACACAAACACACACAATCACACACACACAAGATACATTACACACACGCGCGCACACGCACGCACACGCACACGCGAACAGCGCACGAGCACGCACGCACAGGCACGCACACACACACAACACGGCCACGCACACCACACACACACACACACACACACACCATTACCGAATCTGTGTATCTCTGTGCTGTGTCTCTTATCGTTCTCTTGCTCTCTTTCCCTCTCTCTGTCTCTTTTTCCCTTGACCTGTTTTTCGTTGCCTGTATTATTCTGTCATGTTTCGTTGAGAGTTGAGTGTCAATAAGGATCACAGCCTACCCTTTTTTCCTCATTAAAAATGACTTTTATTTCCTCCCGTTTGTTCATGCATTCCTCTGTTCTCTCTCACTTGCTGTGGGGGAAAAATTGCTAGTGCGTGTGCGTGTGCGCGCGCGCGTTTGAATCTTCACGCAAGCGCACGTGTTTAATCTTTGGTTTGTTTGTTCTGTCAATAATCACGGATCCACAAGTGTGTCTTCCTTTCTGCAATTTTCGCTCTTTTTCTCGTGCTCTTAATATGTTCTTCATTTGATTTGATTTTCTTATCATTTTTGTAATTGACAAAATCAAACTTTTCCAGGGTGAAGAAACTCGGCCATTAAGCCCCATTCATCAGGGGTCGCTGAGGCGTGAGCAGCCCACGGTCAAGCACAATATCATTATTTTTTTATTCTGTTCCGTGCCATGAATATGTCGGAATTGGTTTACACTTTTTGGAGTAGAGATTTCAGTTCTTGCCCCTTCTTCCTCTCTGTCTGTCTGTCTTTCTGTCTGTCTGTATGTCTGTAGGCCTATTGTGGCAATAGGTCTGTGTGTGTACATATATGCCACAGTCACTTTCTTTTCCAGTCTATCTGTTTGTTTTGTCTGTCTGTATCCTTCTTTGTTTCATGGTCCGCTCTTTAGGTCTGTCAGCATATCTCGTCATAACTTTGAATCCATTTATCTTCGCCTCTGTCTCTGTCTGTATCTCTGACCTCTCCTTCTCTCTCTCTCTCTCTCATCTCTCTCTCTCACCTCCTCCTCAGTCATCTATCTCTCTCTCTCTCGCTCTCTCTGGCCTTCTCTCTTACTCTTGTGGGGTCTCTCTCTCTCCAATTGTGTGTCCTTGTGCTCTCTGTGATACTTTGTCCTTGTCTGTCGTCTAGTCTTGTCACTTTGGGTCTCTTTCTCTTTCGCTCTCTCATCCTCCCTCCTCTCTCTCTCTCTCTCTCTCTCTCTCTCTCTCTCTCTCTCTCTCTCTCTCATCTCATGTCTCTCTCTCCCATGTGCTAGTCCTTGTCTCTCTGTCTCTTTGTCCTTGTCTGTCTTTCTTAGTCTGTCCCTTCTGGATTCTCTTTCTCTCTCAGTCCTTCTCTCGCTCTCTCTCTCTCTCTATCTTCTCCCTCTCTCTCTCTCTCTCTCTACTCATCCCAACCACCCATCTTCTCATCGTCGACCAACATTTATTCCCCTCTAGGAGAATCATCATGTGGTTAACGCCAATGCTTTCTTTTCTTTTTGAATTGTTTTTCATCAGACAAACCGGACGCAACATCAGCAGCAACGACCCACTCTCCGAAAATCATCCTCAGATGCCTGCTTCTTCTGCTACTTCTACGCCACATTCACCACACGCCCTACACTCCCATCCATTCTGCACCGATAGAAGAGAAGAATCCACAGAGAGTTCCAGAAGGATTCCACCAGAAACCGATCTCCCTGCTTACTCTGAAGCTGATCCTGGTAACGTTTCCAGAACCGAGCCTTTAGCTCCCAACGAAAATGTTAGCGATAGAACCACACCTTCTCTATCTTCTGAAGGGAATGGAAGCACACAGAGAGGTTTGCAACTCAGCGTAGAAGATGAGGAAGGGGAACATGCACGAAGAAATGTTGAACTAGCGGTAGAATCCTCAAGGGAAGAAGCATCGCAGAGCGGTGATTTAAGCACAGAAAATGTAAGCAAAAATGGATTTCAAAGGAATATTCCGCATGCAAATGATTCACGGAGAAACGAAGCACAAAGAGAAGAGCTTCCCATACAAGAAGTTTCAGAGAGTGATAACGTACACATAGGGACTTTAAGTGAAAATAAATGGCACAGAAATCGTTCCTATGGTCCTGCTTTGAATAGGGGTGGCAGTGTAACACGTGATATTGGTCAGACGTCTTCAGCAGTGAGTGAAAGGGAAGGAAGGGGTGTAGGATCCCCCCCCCCCCCCCCCCGAAAATGTACAATTGTTCGTGATCTATGGACGGACAACGATAGCATATCGGAAGTGAGGTCATGGTCGTCTTCTCACAAATCAGACTCTATCTCGGAAGTGACGTCAGATATGTTGTACAGGGATGGCTTCAGAATGCATCACCATCAGGGTGAAGGTTCAAGGACGATTGATGACCCTACCACAACCAAATGTGTCTTCCCTCTACCGAGAGTGATTACTCCCCATTACTTAGAATCTTCCACAACTCGGAGTTTGTCCAGTCTAGCGTGCGAGGAGACCTTAAGTGAACTGTCGGATACGTATTACAACAGAAATCTTTGCAGGACTATTTTAAGGGACTCTCTCACAAAAACACACGAGTCCGACAGCAGCTTAAAAGAACGGCCCAGCACATCTAGTAACAATCGCCCGTGTGGAGAGACCTTTAGAACTGAACGCTGCGCCGCGAGATATCAGACTACCGAAAGTGAATTATCCGATACAGACAACAAGAACCGTCAGTGTGATAATACCCTAAGTGGAAAACGAAATCAACGCATCGGGCTTGACCAGAACTCTGTAAAAGAACACAGCGACAAAAACAAAAATGGCGAAATGACAAGACAGCATCAACCTGACTCCTTCCCAAAAAGGCAACGCAACGACAATAGATCACGTCTCCACCAGCAAACTGAAGACAGTTCTAGGGGGCCTTTGGTTTCAGATTCCAGCATGGGTCCTAGGACTCCACTAGGTCCTGGTGGTTGTAGAGATGCTGCTGGTTCGCTATGCCCCAGGAGGCCTTTCGGTTCCAGGGGCGTTTCCAGGACTTACCGGGTGCTACTCATGGGCTCCTTTGGTCCCCGCCCGGTACGTACCCTGTGTGATTGTGAGGTCATTATGTATCCGACTTTAGTCACCCCACCCCCCTCCCGCTCACATTTGTGACACCAGCACCACGAATTAAGTCGCTGGGCTAGTGGTCATAACAGAGCTTGACAAAGTCCCACATTAATAACGAGTGGCTAGTTTGCAATAAACAGCTTGCAAAGTCCCACCCATTAAGCCGCTGGGTACTTTGTTGCCATAAACAGGCTTGCAAAGTCCCACCATTTAAGTCGCTGGGCTAGTTTGTCACAACAGGCTTGCAAAGTCCCACCATTAAGTCGCTGGGCTAGTTTGTTCACACAACAGGCTTGCAAAGTCCACACATTAAGTCGCTGGGCTAGTTTGTCACAACAGGCTTGCAATAGTCCCACCATTAAGTCGCTGGGCTTAGTTTGTCATAACAGGCTTGCAAAAGTCACCACCATTAAGTCACTGGGTAGTTTGTCACAACAGGCTTGCAAAGTCCCACCATTAAGTCGCTGGGCTAGTTTCTCACAACAGGCTTGCAAAGTCCCACCATTAAGTTGCTGGGCTAGTTTCTCACAACAGGCTTGCAAAGTCCCACCATTAAGTCGCTGGGCTAGTTTCTCGCAACAGGCTTGCAAAGCGTCCCACATTAAGTCGCTGGGCTAGTTTGGCTCACAAACAGGCTTGCAAAGTCCCACCATTAAGTCGCAGGGCTAGTTTCTCGCAAAAGGCTTACAAAGTCCCATCATCAAGTCGCTGGGCTAGTTTCGCGCCAACAAGGCTTGGCAAAGTCCCACCATTAAGTTCGCTGGGCTAGTTGTCTCGAAACAGGCTTGCAAAGTCCCACCATTAGTTCGCTAGGCGTAGTTCCTCACAACAGGCTTGCCAAAGTCCACCATCGTCGCTGGGCTAGTTTCCACAACAGGCTTGCAAAGTCCCACCATTTAGGTAGCCTCGGCCTAGTTTCTCACAACAGGCTTGCAAAGTGCCAACCATTAAGTCGCTGGGTAGTTTCTCGCGAACAGTGCTTTGCAAAAGTCCCACCATTAAGTCGGGCTAGTTTCTCACACAGGCTTGCAGTCTTACGTCGTGGGCTAGTTCTCGCACACAGGCTTTGCAAAGATCCCACCATTAAGTCGCTAGGGCTAGTTTCTCGCAACAGGATTGCAAAGTCCATCATTAAGTCGCTGGGTAGTTTGTCACAAACAGGCTTGCAAATTACCACCCATTAAGCGATAGGCTGAGTTCTCGCAACAGGCTTGCAAGTCCCATAATAAGTCAGCTGGTAGTTGTCACACCAGATTCAAAGTCCCGTCGCGGGCTGTTTGTTCACAAAGGCTTGCAAAGTCCACACCATTAGCGGGGTAGTTATACAACAGGCTTGCAAAGTCTAAGTCGCGGGTGTTTTCTCACAAAGGGCGGCAGATCCAACATTTCAGTCGCTGGGCATTTTTCCACAACAGGCTTGCAATTCAAAAATTTTATTTTATAATTCGTAGGGCTTTCGTGACTCTCTGGAATATACTCTTTCATAGTTACCACAAATACATATCTTTGATGTTCTAAAACACTCAAAAAGGGGTAATGGGATAGGGTGTAGGATTTAAGCTATAATATTATAAAAGCAGGAATAGAACTTGAGATTGAGGGCGTGAACGAGCTGGGGCGGCTAAAGTACAAGACGCCCATTTAGAATGTGTGAAATTACTACAGGCGTGCATTGAATACTAATCGAACACTCCCATGAAAACAAGAAGAACATACCGTGCGAATGTTTGGTGTGTGGTGTGTGTGTGGTTGGTGGTTATGGGGGTTCAAGCAAGTCAAAAATTATTCCAGATGGGAACATGTATAAGCAAACATCTTTTTCAACCATCCACATAAAAAAATGATTATTAAATAAAAATAAATAACTAAACATTTCCAAATGTAGCGAACAAGAAAATTAACAACCAATTAAACAAAATTAAAGAAACAAGCAAATCCCCCCCCCCCAAAAACATTAACAAATGATTTTGTACACTTCTACAATCATAATGTACAATATTATCATCAAACACAAAACTAAACATTAAAACATAATTTCTTTCCCAAAAATATCTTCATGTATT
>CM065682.1:26235975-26255975 GCA_017654935.2 Phymorhynchus buccinoides
AGGCAAGCCTTCCTTCGCATTTTCCATTCTTTTTAATTTTTGATTTATCACAAATAATAACAATATACTCTCCATCCTTTCCTCCAGCATGCGGCCATACAAAGGGTTGGAACAACTGTCACGAGGTTTTATGAATCCTGCTCGATCCTTACTGGCCGGAGTTCGACCCCCCTGTAAGCTGTGACTCTGGCCCAGTGTGATGCGGTCCAAGACGAGACCGCTGCAATCCACCAGCTGCGCTGATCTGTTCTCCGTGGACGGGAGATGTTCTCCTGACAAGGACCACTCACGTACGCTGCTTTGCCTGAGACGGATCTGCGCGCCCTTTGTGTGCCACCTGGTGGAACTTCAACACGCCTGTCCGAATGTAGAGAGTCTTGGCGGTGATGTGGGAAAAACGAAAGTTTCCCTTTCCAACTGCCTGCAAGACTGACATCCCGGCTTCACAGTTCATGTATGTACCCATTTATTTCATTTTGCAGTAGTCATCCGCAGTATTAGCAGCAGCATTAGTTGTACCATTAGTGTGGTGGTAGCGATGGTGGGGGCCGTGGTATAGAGTAGTAGTAGCAGGTGGTAGTACTAGCAGGCCTCCAGTAGCGCAGCAGCAGCAGGGCATGTAGTATAGATAGTATTGGTATAGTTAGTCGTAGTATCGTGTAGTAGTATAGTAGTAGTAGTAGTGGAGTAGTACGTAGTACCCGATAGTAGTAGATGAGTGCAGGAGGAGAGGATAGCTATATTTTATCCCTTGGCTTCAAACCATTCACAGTGTTTGTGGTTACCTTTCCGAGACTTCAATGTCTGTCCTTCTGAATGGTCTCCCGGATATCTTCCATTTTTAAGGATGCAGACTCATGCCTGCTGTCAGCTGACGTGGCGTCTTCAAGCGTAGTTGCGATTCTTCAACTTTCTCTGAGCATTCATTTGGTGGCATCGATTCGTGTTTCCCAACTTGTTTGGTGCAATGATCATCTTGTCGTAACTTTCACATCCGAGAGTGGTCAGTGTCACAGTCCTACAATGGGTATATGCGGTGGGAAGGAGCACTTGCTTACAGGCTTTCTCCGACTGATGAGGATGAAATGTCCGTCTGGTGCCATTGCTTTGGCGAGGGTGTCTTCATGACACTTTGGTGCTGTGACTTTTGTCTGTCTTGAAGTTGAGTTGGTCACAGTCAGAGGCCATAATAATAACAAAACTCCGAACAGGCGCTATCCATTCTCACTGATCTGCACTTCATGTTTCTGATGCATGTGTCTGGTTGGCAACCTTCTGGCGATGAGTCCTCCAGTGAGGACGATGTGTTCACTGATGGATGTTCCTGAGTTGTCTCCAAGGCTGGAGTAGAATTCATCCTTTGACTCGGTGGGGTGTCAAGGTTGGAGCATAAGCATTACCAGTGTGACAGGACCGGCCCGAGATCTGGAGTCAGGAGTTGTTTGCATTGCTTCAGATCCTTCCGCCTAGTTCGAACCACATTTCATCAATGGAGCCTAACCTGCAATCATATTCCTGTTCTCTGCGCTCCTCTTCCTTCCCTAGAGGACTGCTCTCCACGGCTGACGAGCCCCATTTGCCAATACTAGTGGTTTTGATCAGGGTATCCTTCCCCTAGATTGACTTCTCTCCAAGGTGACGAGCACCATTTGCCCTATCTAGTGTTTTTTGATCATGGATCCTTCCCCTAGATATGATTGCCTACCTGGCTGCGAGCCCCATTTGCCTATCTATGGTTTTTGATCGGGTATCCTTCCGCTAGATGGATTGTCCTACCATGGCTGACGATTCTTTCTACCCCGTGAGTAATCGGTAGTACTATCATTATAATACACTGCTCCAATTTTAAAGATATTCTTTTATAACCTTGATTACCAAGAGTGATCAATTGTAAGCAATACATTTTATGACGCGAACGAGCATCAATCCCGTGAACATCAGTTTTACTCAACTTGTTTTATATCCAACTTCCTGTTCACGTGAATTATCCAATTCCGTTCACGGTGAATTCCAGCACTGACACACCTAACTGTCATTTCACTGCAATGGCGTGAAGCCTAAAGTGGTAAATTGCCAGAATCAACATTTCTAGCTCCCCGTAACGTTGAACATAAGACAGTTTCATGTCCGCAGTGATATAATGTACGTCGATTTGACACGCAAAGAGTTTGTCTTTCGGTGTTGGTATGCGGAGAATAGTTGTACCAGACTCTTTTGTCATTTAGTTTTTGGGAATCTAGGCATGCAGTGCCTCCGAGCTTGACTCACTGCCGATTATCTTGGTACTGCTGAATAGTCATCGGAAAATGGCAGCATTGGGCTACGGTTAATAAAATGGCCTTTGCCGGGGGGGGGGGGGGCGTTTTCAGACTACCAAAATCGTTTTCACACACACTCTCTGGCGTAATTTTGATTGGCTCAATGCCTCAGTGCGTTACTTTCAATTCAACTCAGTGTGGAACAGATTCCATGATGCATGTCTTCATTCCCCCTGGGCAAGTTTGGGCTCCTGTTGTTTCCACTCATAAGCACGACTGTCTTTTGAGAGCGAGGACCACGTCATCTGAACATTATGAGACTGACATGAATTCTCTTCACCACGAGTTTAGGATTGCTTTTATTTTACTGATGGTCTGGCCAGGGTGGTGTTGGTTCTCGAAAATGCGTTACTTTGAAAAATGAGTCAGAGAGCATGCAGATCTCTGGATGGGTCTTGGTGGTTTGGTCCTGTATCGAGCATGGATCGGAAAACCATGGTTAGAAATTTCTTCAAATGTAATCTCTGGTAGCTGTTTTTATTACAGGATGAGTTCTTTGAATGTCCTCAGCCAACCCTGTGCGTATACGATCCGAGATGACCTACTCTGCATGTATGCTAAATTGCACACTTTTTTCATCGTTCAAGTGTCGTTTACACAACGTCCTGTAGCAAGAGACCATTGTCCCATGTGGGTACCGTTCCGATCCATAACCTCAGTCTGATAGACATGTTGGACTACTCCAGGCGCCGTTGGTCAGCCCCTCACAGCAGCTCAGAAGTCCTACATAACCTGGAACAGTTGCTGTAGAGTGAGTGGAACCCTGGTCAGCAGGAGCTTCAAAAGCTTCACCCGAACACAAACTGGCGTTTCAAGCTGGAATTGTCAGTGAAGGAATCTCGCACATGCTTATCCATGACTTTTCTTGTCCAAAGCAAAACATAAGAAATAAATTTCGCCCATTTGGTTTTTTTTATGCTTTGAAGGGGTGAGGGGTGTACAAACTTCCTTTTAGTAAGCAATCAAATCATTCTTGGACCTCGTTTTGATCAATGTAAAGCTGAAATTTAGATTGAACTAAATAGAAAAATATGAATGCTTTATGCTTATCTTTAGGTATTTGCGTGTTTGAATAATATCTTAGTGCAATCTTGAGCGCATAGTATCATTAGCTTTGTAACTTGTACGTCCTGTCTCAAAACAATTTAAAGGTTTGCTATTGGCATACCATAAAAACCCTGATTGTATTCAATCATTACAGTTTAACAAAGCTTTTGTTTGTATATTTTCTTTTTTAATTTTCGTGACATACAGACAACAGCAGACATCAGCTTTCTTGAAAAAAATTCAACAAAGGTCTCCCAAATTAAGTGTGGAGGGAATAAAGGGGTAATGTGGGCTTGCATGAAGATCCTTACTATACTGCGATTGAAGTATAACGTTTCCATAGTAATGTGAAATTCTTAAGTGGAGTGTAGACCATTGCCTATGGGGTAGTCTTCTTCCCTGACGATAACACCTGCTACAGACTGTGTGGCCTGGGTCCATGACTGAATTCAGTACGAGTTTTACATGATATGTTTCCATAATCAGCATTCAGAACGTGTTATTCAAACGTCATAACATATACATGAAAGCTTTTTGTTTTTCTTTATGTGAACTTGAAACGGAGGAAACGCAATCAAAGCATATCTGGTTCAGCCAGGGAAACCCGCCATCAACAAACAACATCAGCCTATATTAATTTTGTACATGTCATTTCACTCAAGCTTCTTGGCTTTCGATGGAGAAGCACATTGTTGGAATGAGAACAAAAGGAATGGAATTTTTGTAACCCCCCCCCCCCCCCCCCCCCACCCCCCACCATCAGGAAGAGCTTCCTTCTATGGGATGCCAGCTGCAGTGGAGAACGATTTTACCGCAGTTTTTCTGCAGCGCAGTACTATCTCCTTTTCTTACACGTGGTGTGACCATCTTCAGAGCTGTTTGGGACGGGCAGTGATGAAGACTTATGTGTGTTTCCTCTTTGCCTTCCCAAAAACGAGCTTCAGTGTGGCAAACAGTAAACAGGTAGTGTAAAGGCACATTGTTAGTTTTCACATTTATTTTATACCATGTACTACCTACGTATTAGCCTAAGTTTTATAGGATGCAACTTTCAGTGTAGCTACAGTAAAACAGTTAATTAACCCTTTCAACCGCCAATGTCGCATTTGTGCACCACAGTGGTATGAACACTCATGTATTCAAAGTTTGAAATGATGTTCCCAATGATCTGGTTCTTAATTTTGCAAGGTAGGATAGTCCTTATTTCAATATATCCACAAAGATCCCCAATATTTCAGACCCAAAACTTTTTTTTCTCTATCCTATGTAAGTTCCAGGAAAATGTGGCTTAGAGAAAAATTCCCTGGCGGCGAAGGGTTAAACATGTTGCTATGATCGAAGTAATTGTTACATTAATATACGTTTTTTCGTTTGGTATGTAGTTTTGTGAGACTGTACAGATTACTGGGGTTTCTACATTTATAGTAGAGTCAACTCGACACCGATGTCTATTGTTAGACCTACTGTGGCTAGCGTACTGCCTTTACTATATTAAATGCAACATTTTGTTGTTCAAATTCATCGACATACCAAGTCGAATGTGGCTATTATATGAATCTAACATTTTTTTAAAAGACGGACATGAAACTAGCTGGACCTTGATTCCATTATTCGTTGTACTATGTATAGCGGAATTTCACAAGTAAAAATATTAAAAGTCAGGGTCTCCTAAACCTTACTTTCTATAAGCAATAATAGCCTACATCAAATATTGATCATGTAGGGCTACTTGAACACATTATCGAGGGACAGGCTGGGTTCAATGGGATGGTAGAAACGAACAATCAGAATGTAGTATTATTTATACGATATTATTTTTTTTTAACAGTGCTATCCAGAAGCTGAACATTGCATAAAAGTCATATGGTGTTTGAACTTATTGACGGAGAGCCTGTAACGCCTGGTAAACAAGTTCTACCATACCCCATTCAACTCCCGTCTTCAATCAGTTCCAACGGTGCAGGAAGACTATTTCCTACGTAAAGAAACCTGACATCCAGCTCTCAGGAGAAAGCCAGTGGCCTTGCCCAGAGACTCACTTTTTGTGTCCACCGATGTTTCTGTCTGCCGCTGTTTGTGCGCTGCAACGAGAGTCTTTGATTGTCCTGGAAGGAGATGATGTTGGCTGTGATGATCTGCCTGCCTGCTTGTACCGATGTCGGGGATTCTGCAGTGTGCCTCACTCTCCTCATCTGTGTGACAGATTCCTCAATGCCCTCAACAAGATGATGAACGGGGGTGCAACTGTTTTGGCCCTGATGATTCGTGTGTCTTGGCCTATCGTTTTAAATGTTCCATCTCTACTTTTTACTCTATCCATCTTGTTGATAAAATCCGTCTTTGGGACGTAAGTCACACAGATGTTGCTTTGAAAATTCGTGAACTTCTCTATTTGTCTTTTTTGACATGAGTAATTGCCAACCTCAGCACTGTAAATTCGATCTATTTACAAACCTTCAGACGCTGGACTTGAGTAGCATAACATCCATTTTCATAAGTTTTTAAGAGCTTGGCCGGTTTCCAGAACTTGCAACATATTTCCTTGTCACAAATCTGTCATGTTACTTGTTTTCCACAGTTTAATAGCTCATTGAGTTTTTTGGACTGTGCAGATTATTGATTTTGTCGTTTGTGGATCTAGATTGACGTAGACATGATGCTTGCTGGTTTTCCAAAATTGCGGCTATTATAAACTTATCTGGGTGTGGTTCTGGAACGATGTCCATTCCCATATGGATTTTTACCAGCTATTGATTATTGATTTACGTAAAGTCCGCTGTTACGGTTTCTCCGAGAGTTGTTTAGTAACATTGCACGTCTGCAAAGATTATGTTTGACACTTTTCATGCTATGTTGTCTACAAAACGTTGCTTCGTTTTACCCTAATGACTTGGTGAAGCTCCAGAAATTGACATTCTTCTGCTTGATCTTCTCCGTTCGAATGTCTTCGTGTGTATTCTTTCAATATTTGCCATCTTGCTTTGCTATGAAATGCCCAGTAGTCTGATCATCAACACGTCCTCAAAGTCCACAGTCGGAAAGGGGTCCGTTACGGCGTGTTTGTCACCCTTGTGTCTGTCTGATTGTGTTGGAGTGTACCTGTTCATAGTTGGTGCACAGACAGATACTATCACAACTCGTACAAGTACCATACGTCGGCTGGAGGTCCAGTGTTGTGTGTCGGATGTCGTGTTATCTGGCATCTCATGTCCAAGCCGAAATGTCCTGCCTTCATCATCTTGCCCTCATTACCCTGGACAGGTTCTTGTCATCCGTTTTCCTTTCAGCAGATCGCGTTTCAAACAGATTCTTCCACACGTGGTATGCTATGTCTACTGCTGGTGTCATAATATGGTCAGCGTCCCCTTCTTTCCCAAGTAATGCCCACTGGAACTTCTAGAGCAGCCAACAGGTATCTGCATTCACTGCCCGTTCACCCTCGCTACTTTTGCTGGGCCAGGTTACGGCCTTTGGCGTGATGATTTGTCTTAGAATATGGCCCTGTTTTCTGGCCATAGCGGCTGACAACAGCAAATCTACCTTGCCATCAACAGTAACTCCAGACCACCTCCGTTGCTCTGATAGGAGCAGCAGGATCTGAACATCGCTTCGCCGTCTCATCACCGTGGCGCAACAGACTTTTTGTGCTGGTTTCCTGTGGGACTGCTGGGGTGTTTAGCTTCGTTGGGCCCCACGTTCCTGGTGAGGTGAACTTGCCATGCGACCGCTGGTGAGTCCCCTCACTCTGCCATCACCCGTTCCTCTACACCATAGTGGTGCTGGAGAGAGGCGTCAGGCAAAGAGCGTTTCTTTGGAAACAGCTCAACGCACTAGCTGAGAATTAAGAGTGGCGCGATACAAACTTCCTATGCATGATGCTGACAGTATTATTGATAATAACTGAAATGTGATTATAGCAGTTTCTCATTTTAAGAAAAGTGTCATTTGGTGTCGTTATTTCATCTTCATGCTGTGTTCAACATTCTGATTAGTAACAAAAGAGTAGCTA
Source organism: Phymorhynchus buccinoides (assembly GCA_017654935.2). Lineage (NCBI taxonomy): Eukaryota > Metazoa > Mollusca > Gastropoda > Neogastropoda > Raphitomidae > Phymorhynchus > Phymorhynchus buccinoides. The sequence goes on from CM065682.1 coordinate 26,243,350, forward strand.
CAATGCATCTACATGCATGCAAGGATTTATTTCTTTTTATCTTGAATCTTAGGGTGCAGTAACATGCAATATTATCATAATAAATAAGATGGTGGAAAACTTTTGATCGTCTATTTGCAATCAATTCTAAGTAACAATCGAAATCTTTTTAAAACATTCATATACTTATCTTTTGATTTTGAAGAAAAATGAAACTTTTCTTCTCTTAATTATATCTGTGAAATTTTTTTTTCCTTTTTCCCTGTTTACACTTTACCGCGATATACTTCTCCTTGTCCTCAAGCTAGCATTCCCTTTGAGGTCCTCTTTAAACTAGGCTAACCGAACTAATTTGTATTCGACTGTTTACACGTCCTTTTCTCTAATAAAGGTGTTCGGGGTGTGGAAGCTGCGAGGTTTAGAATGTTTTCTGTGTGTGTTAGTGTTTTTGTTTTTCGATCATCGTCTAACTTTTCATTGTTTTTCGCAGAGTTTAATATTTTATCAATGCAGGCGATAATATCTATCCAGAATAACTGCCACAGCATGTCCAGCGGGTGCTGAACATGGCCTGGCTCATATCATGCCTTGCAGACTCACACTCGTGTATAATCAGCTATCCAACTCCCTTCATATAGTGGCAACCGACTTTGTTTGCTGATCAAGGTCTCAGGAAATTCACCAGACGGAGCTGCCATGTGCAATGTTCGCCAGACTTCAGCATTGAACGACAACCGCGTCTCGATACCTCGTTTACTGAAATCTACGATCGGGGTTTTTTCATGAAAAGGCGCCAATGGAAAAAGATATGTTGTAAAGGTTTTGAGCCTTTGGAAGACCCGATGTCCCGATTTTTATGCTCCCAGAACAAGCGTTTGTACTCGAATTCATGTTCAGGACACTCAGCGCGAGTACTATTCTGTTTCTGTGAACGTTGGCCTTTTCCAGCATTCAATAAAATTTGATATGGACACTGAGGTGGTTGTTGGGAGGCGGGAGACAGACACGTGTCATCGTTTCTGGTAAAGTTTAAGTGTGTATGTAGCCTATATATTGGATGTTGAAAGTTGATTGGCAAATTTGTGTTTAAATAGTCACGAGTCGGTTTAAGATGAAAAGCAAGGAAAACTTTTTAGTAAGCTTTTGCTCCCTTTATTACCTTTAAGCCTAGGGTAAGACGGGGTAGCCCATGGGCGGGTAAGAAGCCAGGCCAATTTCTCATGAAATAAACCATTTCAATCAAATTTGCCATAGAGACGATCTTAATGTTTAACATTTGTGTCATGGGCAAATTTGACTGAAATTTGCTTTGTTTCATGAGATATTGCATGGGCTTCTACCGCACTCATGGCTTTTACCCCTCTTCACCTACATATTTAGTAAGATGCCTCCCTGTCCTTCGAGACTTAACCTTCTTTGACATTTTTTTGTGATTAGGGCGGCAGATATTCTCAATCTATCTGTACGAATAAAAAGAATTGTTTATACATTACCAAAGGCCAGTAGTACTATGAGACGTTACCACTATCCTAATCAATTAATATTCGTGGCTGAAATATTTGCATACAGTGGTGTATACGTAGTTCACTCCTCCAAAGTTTCCCTTCCAATTTGCTTCCCCCACATATAATAAGCTCTCTCAGTTTCAGAAAGAATGGTCGGTCCTCCACATAAATCCTTTTTCTTTGATCCCAGCGCGTGCAAGACATTTACGCCTGTTTTGTTTTGAGCGAATCTTGTGTCAAACTGCAGAGTATTTTCACGTTTTCATGGTACGTGCAGACCTCTGATTTCCCCCGAATACATAACCAGGGTAAAATGGGTTCACCAGGGGCTCTGCTTAGTGGTACCGAGCGACCGTCCTCATGGTCAGGATACCATTTTATGGACATTCAAAGTCCTAATTTTCTGTGTCCGCCCTCGCTATTGACTGAACTTCACTTCCGAGAAAACTTCTGATAACGGCGCACATAACAATGCCAAATATCCGAAATATTGAGGTATCAGTGTTCTGTGAAGTATACTGACAATGAGTGGGGTCCTTTTGATCTCTCAGGTAGCTAACTTTCCAGAGAATGGAGCGGATGGTACAAGAGTGTTAACAACAAGCGCATGGTTCTGCCATCCTTCCCTGTGGACCTTACATCCAGCGGGTATGCTGTGCCAATGACCGCCCCTCGTACGCCAACAGTTCGGAACCAACCTGGTCCTTATTGATGAATGGAGGTCCAGAACTTTTGAGGAACTACAAATGGACAGGTTTCAGGTTGTTTTTACCTATTCACAATTTAAGTGTAGTAGCCCTTATACTTTTTTATATACAAACCAATGACTGAGAATTGTAAATGTGGTTGTTGTCTACCTTTGTTATTTAAACTGCTAAGAAATAACGTGCCTTTTTGTATACACTAATCTAATGTGCAGGTACTTTTATAATATGGATACTTATTCTGCTCAGTTTTTGACATATGCTTCCATTGGCTAAGTTAAGAAACGTCTGGTCGTAGTATCCTCATACTGCTTGGCAAACTCTTATCTCATTATTTTGGAAGGGTGGCAATAATTATTGTGCTGTGCTCTTGCCTTCGTCAATTTTACTGTTTAGGATGTACTGTTTTACAAACATTGTTGATATTCTCTAAACGTTTTGGCCACAGGTGGCATAAAGCTAAGATGACGCAGGGAAATAAAACAATGACAGCGGGGAAATAAACCACACTTTGATACTGCTCCAAACGGAAAGACTTAGCGCTGAAACGTCGGATGTTTGTTGTTCCGCAAATTTCTGCTAGACTTTTCCCCTAAGGGTTCTTTATTCGTAAAAGTATTGGGTTCATCTAGAATGTTCCAGGATTTCAGGATCCAGGAATTAGGCCCTGTGATTTGCACGCAGCCCTTATTTGGCTTTTAAATATCCCATCATTTTCATAGTTAATAAGGTCATTTAAGTCATGTCTAGCCTAGTCTTTAGTGACGAGCTTATCTCATACGTATATTATGTAAATGACATATTTCTAATTGTCCGACTTGATCTTTGAAGGGGTTAATTCTGTGTACACTTGATTTTAGTATGTGGCAGGTTCCATAAAGGTAGCAACTCCGTTATAAACATAATTTTCTTTGTTATACTGCTGTATTGTATGATATTTTTGTTAGTACTATTTCTGGTTAGGTTTTATAATATAGTAAATTTAAAACGTTTTGTACAATTAGGTCTCAATATGATTGAACGTCTTGAGCGTGACTTGAATAAGATCTCCTCCAATTCTTCTTGCTTTCCGTGGTAAAGGAATGTACGATATTTTTTCTTCATAACTTAATACGTTGTATTCACCATGGTACTAATGTGTTGTTGCTCTTCTTTGAACCTTTGTCACAAAAAGGAAAAAGAAAAAAAACCTGGAAAATTACCCTTTAAGACTGGATGCAGATTATATTACTATAACTCTAACTGAGGTCTCACAAGGGTCGATTTAATAATAAGATATTGTTTTGATCTTATAAAAAAAACAAGAGAGGAGAGAGATCGGAGAGAGCAGACAGACAGAGAGAGAGGATAAGGAGAGATAGAGAAGAGATAGAGAGATTTCTTAAATTATGCGAAGCATTTCTAATTACAACCCTTGGATGAATTATCAAAGTTAAATCTTTGTCAAAATTACACCAATCGTTCTTTTGATACCTTGAACTAAATTATAATATACACCTTCCATTTTTCACAGCATAGTTCATTATGGTCAAGGGTCATATTGCATACCTGTGCACTTAGTGGTATTAACAACATAGGTTGCGCTGTTTATGACCCTTAATTTGATGTATCTACATCTTGTAATGTTTTACTATTCTTGAGATGTATTGTAGCTTCTAGTATCATCGTCGCATATTTGTGCAGTTACTTTTATTATTTTATATACAAGATACAGTTCTTATTTTCTATAGTCTGCATTGTGCATTTTCTGTGTACATGTCACAATGTGGTAGGCCGGAGGCTTCACATTAAAATTTGAATGGCGTTTCACGAAGCTCTGGTAAATCATATATAAAGATTTGTGAAAACCACTGTTCCTAATACCTAATAATAATAATAGTACATTTTATAGCGGCTTACCTCAGATGAGCCCAAAGCGCTTTTTACAATCAATTATTCATCAACAGACAACAAACAGCTTCAAGAATGACACCAACCCGCAACAAACGCCATATACAAAGCAACTATCTCATTCTCTAACACATACCACACACACACACCCGAGACGACACACACACACACACACCACACACAACGACACAAGTCCCACACACACAACACTCACACACACACACACAACAAACACCCACACACACACACACACACATGCACACACACACACAACACACACAGCACACACACACACACGCGTATCGACGCCAACTCGTTCAATCACCCCATATCAGTAAGCCACAGCAACGAGCCGCACGGACTGACTCACATACACCAACACACATACACAAACACCCTCACACACAACGTACGCACGACATACAGACAACACACGACACCACGCACACAGACACACCACACACACAGCAACCACCATGCGTGCACCACAACCCACAAAACCAAAACACACACAATCACACATGTATGCACACAATTTGCATGCTCACACACACACACACCCCACACACACACACCACACACACACACACCCTACACAGCCACACAGCAGTCCACCACACACACACACACCGACACACACACACACCACACACACACATCAAAGCAGACGCGCGCGCGCTGCGTCACCTACAAACCGGCACAAACCTCTTATTCATCTTGCCCTCACGTGCACACACGATAGACCACTGAGTCAAAATTTAGGGTTCAAGCAGGAAAAAGATGGTTTTAAGAGAGGTTGTGAATAGGAGACTGAGTTGGAGGAGTTCGTCGAGGGGAGAAATGCAGATAATTCCAAAGAGTATGGTGCTTGACAGAAAACAAGAGACGTTGGCCAGCAGATTTTGAGACGGGATGGAGGGAATCGAAAAGGAGACGCAGAATCAGAAGACGAACGTAGTTTGGCGAGCTGGGACATAGGAATGAAAAGATCAGAGAGATGCCAGGGAGCTTGATCTATTCAGTGGGTCTTGAAAGACGAGGAGGAGAATTTTGGTAGTCAATGCGTGATTGAACTGGGAGCCAATGTAGGGAACGAACCTTCCGGAGTGATATGATCGTAACCTAGGGAGCGAGAAATGGAACGAGCAGCATTATTCTGGACCGTTGGAGTCTTAGAGATGAGAGTTGATTTGGAAAGCCAGCAAGAGTGAGTTAGAAGTAGTCAAGGCGAGACAGAACAAAGCACATACTAGAGGTCTATCAAGGGCATCTTTGAGAGGGAAACAGCGGATGGACGCTAACTTCGAAGTTTCTGATAGCAAAGCCATCAGCAAACTTGGAAACAGCGTTTGATCAAAGGTGAAGGGTTTGGTCCAGTAACCTAATTGCGGACGGATGCCGATAGCTTTGATCGCAGTGGCCACAAGGTGTAGACAGACCTGGGAGGAACTGGAGTTTTGAATTGTGTGGTTAGAGGCTGCCCCAGAATCATCCTCTGTCTTTTCAGCATTTAGTATGCGTTTGTTGTAAAGACATCCCATGTTTTTGACAACAGAGACTGCACGAACTTAGAAAGAAATCATGTTGATCAACTGACTCCGGTGGGCCTAAAATGTGTGTACAGGTGATTGTCATCAGAAAAGCTATGATGTAGGAAGAGAATGCTGATTGATGATTGGCGGAGAGAGGTTTGGGTATAAAGAAAAAAAGTAGGGCCTGAAGATCTGACCTTGGGGGCACACCGAGCTGAAGACCTTTTGGGAAGATGAATTGAAGAACGCATTGACAACAACTGTCTGTGTGCGATCAGAGTGAGGTAGTAAAAACCCAGGAAGAACAGCCAGATAGCCCAAACGGAGGTGTACGTCTAGAAAGAGGATAGAGTGGTCGATAGTATCAAACGCTGTAGAAAGATTCAAGAGAAGAGAGAAGATAAACCTTGTTGTTTTTCATCCAAGGCAGTGAGCATGTCGTTCGTTATCTTTTAAGGGGCTGTCTCGTACCTGTGACCTGCTCGACTAAGCAACTGGTTGGATAGAAAAAGATCGTTTACCTGACGATGTCAGACAGCTGGTTAAGAAACCACCGTTTTTCCGTGACGTTAGAAAGGAATAAAGGATTAGAGACAGGCGAGTAATTCTTTAGATTTTCAGGATCGAGTCTAGGCTACTTTAAGAGAGGTTTGACAACTGCAGATTTGAATGAGTGGAAAGCGGCCAGAACATAGAGACTCATTGCTGATGGATGTAAATCTATACGTACGCACTAATCATCAAGATACCTGGAAGAAGAGAGATGAAGGTAGAGGTCTAGTTTCACAGGTTTTAGTCTGAGTTCGTCAAAATCTTCTTAACCTCACAGTGGAAACAGAACGAACTCAGACCACATACTGCCGAAAAGGAGGGATCAGGGTGACAGTTGATTGTGCTGGAGCAGCTTGAGAATCAGAATGTGGTGGACTCTGGCTATCTTGCTGTGAAAGAAATCAGTAGATGTTGAGCGGAGTTTCAGACACAGGGATCAGAAGAAGTAGCGTGTTGACTTTGGTTTCCAAGGGGAGGGAGTTGGCTAAACAAACAATTGACATGAGTAGTTACAAATCGAGAATTTGGGCATTCAAACAATCGCATTTGACCTTTTTCTATAATGTCAGACACCTTGGGGTCAAATAAGATCACAATACATTCTGGGACTCTCTTCTGATGCATATAGGACCGAAAGGCTGTTGGCTTTTGTCTGGAGACTGCACTGGCCTCAGGCCTGTCCTTGTGGAGGTTATTGGATGCTGCTGGTTGACTAACAAGATAGTAACTTACATTTATAACCATTATTCACAACATTCCTTTCTGGTATCCATAATTTCTAGAAGGCCACAACATTTCCCAGTTCCTGTGGACTGTTCAGGGTCGACTGTCGAGGTTCAAGTCCCACGTCTGTGGCAACTTGATGTGCTACAGTGTGATGGGCAGGTAGGAATGCGGAGCAGTGTGTCGTTATCTCCTGTGTCCAACGGAGGCCTTCTCCTTAGATACCATGTGGAAGTGATTTGGGATTTAGGATTTGGTAATGGTAAAAATTCAAATTTACCATATTTCGTGAACGAAAGATCTGCCGTACGGTCCTAGCGACGTTTCTCTTGAAATTCTGTTTTTTGCAGCCTCTATTATCCACATTTATTCATTCCTTTCAGACCAACTCCTGCGTGAACTATAATTCCCAGTTCGAAGTCCTTGCTGACATTAATTATGTCATCAACACGATCACAGCTTAGGATACCCAAATTGGTATTCATGACAGATGCTTTTGGCTGGAAGCAGCACCTGAAATACATTTTGGCACAAGCAAAAAAAGGGGGGCGCGTGTGTGCACATGTGGCATAGCGTGCGCTGTGAAAGATTTTAAACGCATGTTGACTGTATTTTGCGTTTTTGCCCTGCATTTTTTGTTAGTATTCAGATGCTACATGACTGAGGAGGTCCCAGTCTAGTTCACACACAAGCCAGAGCCGCTGCATAAGAAATGGGAGCCGGCTGGGCCGCTTCAACAGCCACCGCTGGGATTATGGCGGCTCCTCATAGGGATGTGGCTTGTGGGCCAGAAACAGGGATGTTTCAACTAAAGAATTTCACTTTTTCGTAGGAGCAAAAGTCATTCGTTTGTATGCTGATATTGCCAGGCCCAGTGGTGTGTACCCTTGTCCTGTTCATGTGTCATGTGTCTTGTATTTACACCCCTTAGTGCTGTCTGTTCCTCAAATCCTTTCTGTCTATGTCTCCTCAGCCGAAAAAATGTGTTCTCAGTCTGGATATGACATCTAAGTGTTAAAGCCGCTCTCTGTTTTTCTGGTTCTGACTCTGGCAATATTAGATTTAATATATGATCAAGGATGAATGGACATCAGTGATGTACGCAGCATATTCACGACAAATTATGTGTGTGAATGCCAGACACACACATGAATGCTAACTGTCCAGGAAGATTCTACATCGCTTACCACCTGAGTGCCGCCTGCAAATCACACATGACATAAAAGAAAAAAAAGGAAGCCCTTTACTGCGCTGCCATTGGCACCGAACAGTGACGTGGGTAGTGTGAACCTCTGTGCACGTCGCACTCTCGTTATCCAATGTTGGATGTCAGTTATCTTCTGCGGTCGTACCCAGACCTCCATTCTCTTCTTCCAGTCCCCGCAGCAATCTCCCTAAGCTTGGACAACACATCTGTCCACGTATTCTCCTCTCAACACCTTCACACAGTAACACTTGTCCCAAAGGCCACATACTATATCCAGTGTCGTTTGTCTAGGGCCTGTGATGTTCACACCGATTGCTGGCTTCCCAGCAAGCGGCCGGAGAACAGGAGAGGCTCTCGGTCCAAGAGCCGTCTATGTCTAGCACACTTCGCTCACCGCCCCTTCTTTCGGCTGTGGAGTTAAAGGACAGTACGTGCCCTACACTGCTTGTGTGTGACCACCTGTCGGACCTCTGCTTGGACAGCAGTGTGATGTGAGAAGTGCTGTGGGTTTCACGTGGTCGTCACAGGACTGAGCTGTGCTCGCCCCCGCCTCCTCCCCCCCCTCCCTTTGTCTGCCTTGAGCCCGAACGCATGCAGTGTGGCCATCAACTCATCCATGGTAAACTATGGTCACTCTGTGCATGAGCTTCCTGGTAACAAACTGTCTGATAGTTCCTGCTTCGCCGTAGCATCACCTATGGTGTGTGGTGTGTAGATTCAGTATGCCGAGAGCTACTGTTCAAACATGAAATAATCATTGCCTTAACCTTCATGGTAAGCTTGCACAGGAAAAATACCAAAACATTCTTGATGCCGATATTCTACATTTTTTCGCATGTTAAATTTTTGTTTAGTGAAGGCGCAGGGCTGCACAGTATATTTTGTTAATTGTAGTAGTGATAGCCTCATAACTATATACACAGATTTAATTAGAACACGTATATGCAATCTGATATTAAATCGTTTTACATGCATCTCCATGAAACACTCTGTCCGTGTAAATGTCCATTTAGTTAGGGTGTTTTTTTAAATAAACGTACTGTATTATCACACCTTCGTGTCTCCACATTCATCTGTGCATATCACTGTTATGCTACTATAAAGCAACGTAAGATCAGCGATTGTGAATTAGTGTTGCCTTGTGTAATCACCCTTTCCTGTGCTATTTGTCAGTGCATTCCGTGGATGAGTTGGGTGCACGGGCGGAGGATTGCATGAAAGGAGAGGACGAATTTTTGCCTGCAATTGGGATTCTTAAACCTTTGCCATATGGAAATCAGTCGCGTACCAGATGTTTCTACAGACGGCCCCGCCCTGCCTGCTCTCGTGTCCACTTGATGGTATCGGGTTGACTTCTCCTGTTCGCTTGTCCACTGATCTTTCCAGAGTCCTTCATTATGAGGTAAAGCCGAAGATGCGTGACGACGTACAATTGGGAGGCAAAATGTCACACCTTGTACAGAATCTATATTTTCCAAAAACAAAGACTCTGGGCTTTTTACTTGTGTGATACCTACAGAACGTTTTTTTTGAACTTCCCAAGCTAATTTTTTGTCTTATCCTAGGAACCTTTTTCTTTCTCCAAATTTATGACCTTTTTTCTTTCTGTTATGATAACTGCTTTTTTGTTACCGTGCTTAATAATGTCAACGGCTAATATGTAATACACTAATTATTGGTAATGGTTGTGTCAGCCAATTGACATAGCGCTAGGGAAAACAAACACCAAGGCCACATCAAAATGTCTAATATGGTCCTTGCATGGTTATGCGGGGATTGTCTTTAGCCATGAGCAAGCTCATCATACACTTTCAGTCTCCCTAATCTCCAAATAGTCGGTGCTGTTGGCTGCCCACGTGGTGATTAATTCAACACGGTTCGCAACCACGTTCATGTTCTCATCCCTAAGCTGTTGCATTTGTACCATACTGTTCAAGTGCTTCGCTGTTGGGTAGGATCCCTGGAGTCTTGTTAGCCAGGGTGCGACAGTGCAACAACATTGGTAATGATTATAATTATCTCTGTCTGTCGTGTGACTTTGCCTTAGAATGAGCACTACCACATGACTTAAGAGTAACCGTAGCAAACTAATCGATTATGTCTGTTCCGTTCAGGGCGATTGTTCTCTACTATGTGGGGGACCCTTCAGGACCAGACCTTTATTTCTAAGCCTAACCAGACGTCGAAAGACAGACGATGGTAGGATCTCCAAAACCCCGTCCTGTGTGCACGATACGGTTTACTGCCTCGCCTCTTCCTGCTCTCGTAACGATGTCCACGACCTCACGCCCCCACGAAGGAGGATGAATCGTGCAGTGTGATGCCTTTGTGTGTCCAGGGGTATTACCGATGCCATGATTCCCAGGTCTGTCTCCATTCCCTCGTCAGTGTGTTGTGATGACAGGTTCCAGTGTCCACAGAGGGATGACAATTGTGTTGTGTCCAGATGACAGTGTCCTGACCACATGCCTTGCCATGGTCCTTGGCTTTCACAGCGCACCATTTTTTAATATTGCGTCAGACTACTTGGATTATTCGGTATCTAGATGCGCAGGCAGTCGAGATCATTCCTTGATTATTTATCCAAACATGATGTTGTATATTGTGGTCTCTGGGGGGGGGAGGAACAGTGTGTCTTAGTTCCAGATTGGGTGAGTATAACGTAATTTTCCGAATTGATCATCCCTCTGATCTCAGCGATAACCGTTTACAATCCTTACGATCGAGCATTTTCTCAGTCATCATATGTCTTAGTATCTTGTAATCTTCTACAACCCTCCATCAGGGTAGTATTAACTCAACAGCAATGTTATTTGCCAACTTTGAAATATCTGAAGTTGTTGGATATGTCCGGGGCGAAAATGACACTGCCTACTGTAAATATGTCATCGTTTTCCCATTTCGAAGTTTTCAACTTGTCTTATCCCAGTGGTTTTGAACGAAATACTTGGATCACAAAAATTTTTTCCCCCCCCCCCCCCCCCCCCCCCCCCCCCCCCCCTTTTTTTTCCAGGAAGCTCAGAATGTTCGTGTACTCTGACTTCAGCGGGATGTCCTCTCAAGAGATGTTGTCAAAAACATGTTGAATAAGATTAACAACACTACAAACAATGTATTCTGACAACTACAAACTGTTGCCTGTCCTCAACATGCTTCCAGAGACATTTTAGTGCTCTGAAAACTGTCGTATGGGTGACCCTCACAGAGGCACCTCCTCTCTCATGCCAATATTCCCTCTTGGGAGTCGCAAACTCAACCAGGATCTCTTATTCTAATGCTTGTCATCTCTCAGTCTTTGCCTTTGGACAGCGGTGAATGTTCGCTGGTTGGTTATTTCATAATCGTTTGTTACAATAAAGAGCGTCACAACGGTCACTTCCATTGCTTGTGGACTCCATGCTTGGCAGCCTGTGACATCGTGATGGGAGTATAGCATGGGCCAGCAGTAACAATGAGCAGATCTGTCTAGTAACCGGGGACGTATTGTTTGGGAGGACCAGCGGAATGAGACACAGGCGTCTCTCTCTGTAAGGCTGGTGCAGTTTCCTCTTTGTCTTGTAACCAACGTGTCCTGGCCTTCTGAATTTGTCTGATAATCTTTGACCGGTATGTGCATGTTACAGCACTCTGCTGATTGCCTCACAGTGTCCGTGCAGGTCATCTGCTGCCTGGTTTGTGGCTGGGGCAGGGGCTGCCTGGCCGCGGTGCATTCCGCTCTTGCCGCTTTGGGCTCACCACTGCGTGGAAGAAGTGCACACAGCCATCCACAGGGTCCCTGCCAGCCCTCTGTAGCTCTGCTGAACGACAAGGGCTCAAGTGACAGTACGTTCAAGGATCTTTTCCTCCATCTGTGATCGTCTCACGACCTCTGGCTGGGAGTTGTGGTCCTGCTGGACAGGTATACGATACCTTGCAAAAATTGTTCGCCATCGGCACGCAGCTTAATACTGTTGTGTTGCAAAAAACAAACACAGTTACCTTACGCGTCACTCTGGCCCGCGTTCGACTGTGCCTATGCCTGATGTTTGACACGCTGGCGTATTGTGGTGATTCGTGCTCTGCTGGATCACGAAGGAATCTGGTTTTCAGCAAGTGCAAACGGTGACTCTCATGTTGGCCTTGCCTTTGAATCGGCCCTGCACCCTTTTTCCTCTTGCTCCTGGCTCACATCCGGAAAACTAGAGCATGACACAGAGCAAAACGGCTGTTGAAACGGCTGAAATATTAGCATAAAAAAGAATAGGATTTGTGCCTTTGAAATGACGCAACTCAAACTAAAGTGTGTTTGTTTTACCTTAACTCACGATGCTTACAACTGCAAGACTTTGTTTTTTGCGTCCACAAGTCATCATTCTTCCCTGTGATGGAGTTTCAAACAGAGAGTAGACAGAGAGACAGAGAGAGAGACGAGCAGAGAGAGAGAGAGAGAGAGAGAGAGAGAGAGAGAGAGAGACAGAGAGAGAGAGGAGAGAGAGGAGAGATAGATGAGCAACGCAACAAACAAGCCAGTTGTGTTCTATTTAAATGAATGAAA
>CM065682.1:26260975-26264287 GCA_017654935.2 Phymorhynchus buccinoides
GAGAGCATTTTGCTCTTGGTAGACCCGGCCGTGTGTTCAGTACATACATTTTATGTGTAACGACCGTTATGCACTTTGTAGCGACCGTTACCAAAGAATATTATGTCTTTTTTTAAGCCTTCGAAACGTTTGAATATAAATTTGAATAGATTATTCGTCTCTTGTAGACGGCCGTTCTCGCTTTATGTACGACCAATCAGTGATTGTTTGGGTTTGACACTCCACTTAATAAGCCTTAAGCCTTCTGTTGTAGCGACGTTACGCACTGTGTATCGACCGTAACTTATATACATATGTCTTGCCACACACACCACACACAAACACGCCCACACACACACACACACACGACACAAGTCGCACGCCCGCACGCCTACATGCGCGCGCTACTGTGCACACCTACGCGCACAGACATACAACACAGACCGCACACACACAATCGACTTTGCGCACGTTACGTGGGCTTAAGCACCAAACTCACATATTATGTCATACACATAATTTATACATCATTCGCCCTCACCACTCAACGACCTATCTCACTGTATCCAGCTCTTAGACCCCTGTTCTAAAGACCGTTACGCCTGTGTAATGATCACTACTATATGATTACATTATGTTAACGACCGTTTACGCCCTCTGCCAAAAACCCGTTACTAACAGAATATGTGTCCAGCTGCCCTCAAAGCTTTATAATAGACATGTTTGTGGTTGTAATGACCGTTACACATTAGTTTGTAACGACAGTTAGCTAAGATAGAATTTGGCCTCTGTAAGGCCTTAGAAACGTTTGAAATAGAGAGTATTCTCTCTTGTACGGCCGTTTCACTTGATATAACGAACGTTACGGGACACGCGCTTTGTAGCGCACCGTCCGCAGGTTCAACAATGATCGTTTGGAAAGTAACAACACACACACACGCACATAAGCACTACACACGCACTCACACACGCACGCGTGCACACACAATGCACGCGGCACGGAGGCCACGCCGCACGCACATCGCAGCCGACGCACCGCGCACGCAACGACGCACACCGCGCACGCTTCACACTAACACACACACACACACACACACACACACACACACACACCACACCACACACGACACACCACACAATAAACCACAGACACACTTGCACAAAGCGGTTTTTTTTCCTGTTTGCCACGCAGCCACTGCGAGCAGAACCTTTCGGGGGGGGCAGCAACTAGCCTAGCAGTCTTACATGATCCAGGGATTCGGTTGTTTTCCCCTTAAAGCACAAAATGCCGCACGATAGCCAATACACACACACACAATCACACACCCTCCAATCACTGACTAATTAACGACTGACTAATAACTGAACAAAACCCTTAAAGCCCTCTGTTGTGTAACGACCGGTGTACGCGAATGTGTAACGACCGTTAACTGATATAGAGTGGTGTCTTAATCACATTCGTGCGCACCATGCACGCGCAGCTCAAAACGCCACGCCGCACATCGCGCACACGCAGCGCACACGCGACAACGCACACACACACACGTGCCACACACACACACACACCGGAAAACACATGCACACACACACGACACACACACGAGAATTGCGCGCAATGTCTTTAAAACACATCACATAGTCATGAGCAGACAACACAACAAATCACACACAACTCAGCCATCTAACTACTTTCAACTCGATTAAGCCATTAAGTCTCGTGTTATACACACACCACTGTGTAACGAACGCGTTACTTATACTGTGTGGTCACACACACACACACACACACACACGCAACGACACCAACGCACAGCGCACACTGCACCGACTCACACACACACACACACACACAATATGTGATCTGCTGCGCTCAAAGCTTTTGATATGAGATTATTGTGGTGTGGGCCGCGGGTTTGTAACGAACCTGTTTACTAATATAATATTGTGTCCCCCCCACACGCCACCCTACAGACACTGCGTAGACACACAGACACCACACACACGCTACACAGCACTACACACACAGCACACCGACACACCACACCACACCACACACACATACACGCGCACGCGTTACGCACACACGCTCGCACGCACACACACCACACACTCGCGAACAACACCTCATTCACCGACATCGGAGTGCACCCGTCCACACACACGACTGCTCCCGTGCTTTAAAACCGCGTCAAGTGTACATATAAAGTAGAGCGCTAAGGACGCTAATCACCAGCCGCGCGGCATTATATTCGTGGATGCTGCAGAGGAATTCACCTGTGTTGCGGCAGACTCTTGATAACGGAACCTTATTTCACAAGGGTAAGAGAACAGAGACAGAGATAGGGAGAGCTGGAACAGCTGCTGGCAGCCAACGTATTACGTTTGACGCGTGTGTTGCACTGGGCCTTAGTGCTGCAAGCTCGATACGTATTAGTTGACCTTTGCACTGGGCCTTAGTGATGTAAGCCAACCTATAGTTGACCTGTAATGCAACTGGGCCTTAGTTGGCTGGGCAGCCACACAGTAATTAGTTGAGCCTTTTTTGCACTGGCCCTTAGTGCTGCAAGCCAAACCGGTACTTAGTTGACCTTTTGCACTGGGCCTTCAGTGCCGTGCAAGTCCAACTGTATTAGTTTGACCTGTTGCACATGGGCCTTAGTTGCTGGTGCACCAAACAGTATTAGTTGACATTTTGCACGTTCGGGCCTTAGTGATGCAGCCAACAGTATTAGTTGACCTTTTCGTTGCACTGGGCCTTAGTGGCTGCAGCCAACAGTATTATTGACCTTTTTGCACTGGCCTTAGTGCTGGGCAGCCAACAGTAAATTAGTTGACTCTACATTTTGCACTGGGGCCTTGTAGGTGGCAGGCCAACAGTGTTAGTTGACCTTTTATAACTCGTTAATGTTGCAGCGAGTTCTCCGAGAGGACATTGAGTGATACCGTCAAGTAGGGTGCTTTGATAGGTGGTGTCTCTCGCTTAGTTGGCTCAAACAGGCTCCACCGAACACCACCGACGGTGACTCCAGTAGGGAGCTGGGTATGTGGGTGTCCTGCCGTATGTTGGCTTCTGGAACAGGCTCCACTGTACTCCACCAAAGTTGACCCCATGGGATCCTCTGTCTATTTGTCAGTCCTCGTGTATGTTAGCTCAGAACAGGCTCCACTGAACTCCACCGAATGACTCAGAAGGGTCTTGGTAGGTGGTGTCCTACGTGTGTTAGCTCAAGTGACAGGCTTCACTGGACTCACACCAAAGTGACCCAGTAGGAAGCTGTGTGTACGGTGGTGTCCTGCGTAATGTTAGCTCAGAAACGGGCTCCACTAAACTCC
>CM065682.1:26264787-26267287 GCA_017654935.2 Phymorhynchus buccinoides
AGTGGGGTTGGAAAGATATCTGGCAGAGCTAGCTGGCACAGTGGTAACGCGTTCGCTTCGTGTCAAGTAAACCCGAGTTCGAACCTGGGTACAGGGGATTTTTCCTCTCACTTTGCACTAGGCCTTACGGTCTGAATGTGGAGTCTTTCGAATGAGACGATAAACCGAGGTCCCGTGTGCCCATGCACTTAGCACACGTTAAACCCAGTAGCAAGGAAAAAGTTTTTATTCGGTCAAAATTTACCCCCGCCCCCTTTTCTTCCTCATCAGTCACACAAAACATCGCATGCAAAAACAAAACAATGGGTGGCGCGCCTCTGGCTGCGACGCGCTCTCCAGGTGGGAGCAACCCGAATTTTACAGAGATGCCTCTGTGACTATAAAGTACCTAATACCTAATACTACCACAACAGCTCGTGTGCAGCACACAACAGAGTGAGGCCCAACGTCTCCCTTGCGCAGTGGGGTTGGAAGATATCTGGCTGGGAGCGTCACCCCAGCCAGTTTCAGCCAGTCATATCCCTTCTATGTTTAGCCGGTGGGTCTGTCCCCAAATCTGGCCATGCCTGCAAGCATGTGTAAGGTGGCAGTTATTCGCTGCACTCCGAAATGCATACACGCCTGCATCGTTTATAATTATAATATGCATATATTATGCGTAAGCAGTGGGACCAATGAATAAATGCATGCACATTAGCATGTAAATGCATGGCCGTACAGGTATTTTATGTTCATATGTGCATGCACACAACTGATGCAACAAATCCATACAGATTCGGGCAACTGCGCCAAAGCATAAAAAGGAATTGCAAGCTTGTCTGACCCCACTCCCACCCCCACCCCCACCTCTCTCTCTCTCTGTCTCTCTCTCTCTCTCTCTCTCTCTCTCTCTCTCTCTCTCTCTCTCTCTCTCTCTCTCTCTCTCTCTCTCTCTCTCTTTCTCTTCTGTCTCTATCTCTCTGTTCATCTCTGTGTTTGTGTGAGTGCGCGCGCGCGCCTTCGCGCACACGCGTGTATATACATATATGTGGACATACGCGCGCGCGCGCGCGCGCGTGTGTGTGTGTGTGTGTAAGTGCGCGTGCGTGCGTGCGTGTGCTGTGGTGTGCACTGCATTTCGTAGCCTTCCCCAACACCAAACGAAGCATCAGCCTTTCCATTAAGCCGGCGACAGACTATGTAACTGCCTCATGTGACTCGATCAGGTCGTGACGTTTCACCTCATTTGCATACCATGCTGCTCGATCAGTCTGACTCAGTCGGGCCCAGTCAGGTGACAGCACCGAATAGGGCGGGTTCTAAATTTCACTGATCGAGTCTGATCGAGTCAGATGGCTCGTGACCTCTTCTGTGCGGGAAACAAAATTTGATCTACGTCATGACCTGATCGTGTCATATGAGGCAGTCGCATAGTCTGTCGCCCGCTTAAAACATCCTGTTTGGCGACTTGCCCAAAGCAGTGACCTACTGAGGAAGGGTGGTTTACTTTTGTTTCACATTGTTGTTGCTGTTTCAGAGTATAGTCCAAGTGAGTGACGGAGACGTAGGGGGGGAGTGGGTGGGGGTGCAGGGTAGGTTAGATATAGATACACATTAACATAATCAAACATCTGAGAGAGCAGAGAGAGAGAGAGAGAGAGAGAGAGAGAGAGAGAGAGAGAGAGAGAGAGAGAGAGAGAGAGAGAGAGAGAGAGAGAGAGAGAGAGAGTTGAGGGAAAAGGAGAAAGAGTCATACAGAAAGCTAGACAGACACTGGGACTGACAATCAATCAATCATTCATTGACCAATCAATCAACTGTCCTATGGACAACTGTCCTATTGTCTTGACCCATGACAGGACAACTGTCCTATTGTCTCGACCCTTGACAGGACAAATGTCCTATTGTCTTTACCCCTGACAGGACAACTGTCCTATTGCATCACTGTGTAAAACAGCAAGTTCAGGACAGTTGTCCTATTGATAATGCTGAGTCAGGACACATTGTCCTATTGCATCACTGTGTAAAACAGCAAGTTCAGGACATTTGTCTTATTGATAATGCTGAGTCAGGACACATTGTCCTATTGCATCACTGTGTAAAACAGCAAGTTCAGGACATTTGTCCTATTGGTAATGCTGAGTCAGGACACATTGTCCTATTGCATCACTGTGTAAAACAGCAAGTTCAGGACATTTGTCCTATTGGTAATGCTGAGTCAGGACACATTGTCCTATTGCATCACTGTGTAAAACAGCAAGTTCAGGACATTTGTCCTATTAATAATGCTGAGTCAGCACACATTGTCCTATTGCATCACTGTATAAAACAGCAAGTTCAGGACATTTGTCCTATTGATAATGCTGAGTCAGCACACATTGTCCTATTGCATCACTGTGTAAAACAGCAAGTTCAGGACATTTGTCCTATTGATAATGCTGAGTCAGGACACACTGTCCTATTGCATCATTGATAATGCTGAGTCAGGACACATTGTCCTATTACATCACTGTGTAAAACA
>CM065682.1:26269787-26272287 GCA_017654935.2 Phymorhynchus buccinoides
TCTTTGTCTACGAATTGAGTCCTCCAAATATTGCTTTGACGCATATTCCAAACTGACTTAGAAAGAATATGAATCACTTCAGATGTTAGAAAGAGGCATTATCGAGGGCTTGGAGTCAAAACTCTTTAGATAGTCCATTGACGCATATTCCAAACTGACTTAGAAAGAATATGAATCACTTCAGATGTTAGAAAGAGGCATTATCGAGGGCTTGGAGTCAAAACGGACTATCTTTAGATAGTCCATTGACGTATTGTTGAACCTATTGCGAAAACTAATAACTTCTATGAAAACAAGACTGCAAAAGTATAAATAGCATAATCCCCATTATGTAATAGTTGCAGTCTTTTTAAATACAAGTTCTTAGTTTTTTCAATAACATCAATAATAAGTCAATGGACTATCTAAAGATAGTCCGTTTTGACTCCAAGCCATCGTTATACAGTTTAGGACATTGTGTGACATTTGTGTAGCATCGTTGGCACAGACATCAGCTAAATCATTCCCATGTATATTACGGTGCCCAGGAACCCATAACAAAGTTATGAAGAAGCCTCTTGTAGGTAACTGGAGGACTAGGAACAAAATATCACATATTATATTCTGGACGATTAGAATTAGAACAGGCTGGGAAAGCCATTAACGCATATTTTGGGTCAGACAAAATGAAATGTTTTTATATATCAGAGGTGGCATATCTAAGATCAATAGCTTTCATAATAGCATATAGCTCAGCTGTAAAAATGGAACAACCTTTAGTTAAATGAAATTTATTTTTTAATATTAAGATCTGGAATAACAAAAGCAGCTCCAACATCGGAACTATCCGATGCTCACCCATACACGCCCCCCCCCCCCCCACACACACACACATACACACACGCACACGCGCGCGCGCGCACACACACGCGCGCACACACACGCACGCACGCACGCACGCGCGCACGCACGCGCACACGCACGCGCACGCGCACACGCACGCGCACGCACGCACGCACACGCGCGCACGCACGCACACACACGCACACACACACACACACACACACACACACACACACACACACACACACACACACGTGCACGCGCGCACGATTTGCATAGCTTTCTGTGTTCATATCAAGCTACAAAAAAGCACAAGATAACAAAAGGTAAGAATAAGCGTAATTGGTTTATTTGCAAATCACCAATCTGCAAAAATACCAGAAGGGTTATAGGTAACTCTCACTTAAAAAGTGTCATAACTTTTCAAGAATTCGCTTTGCGGTTTTTTCGCTGAATGCGCTTATAATTACTACGGTTTCCGTCCTGTTTTTAGCGATAGCATACAGAAGAACAATGGCGGCCTTTCGTCACCACGTATGGAGGTCAAGAGGTCATCAGGGGCCAGTACTCTGCAAGCAGTGGTTGTTTCCGCACGTGCCGGTCTGAGTGACGTCACTGGGAAGACAAGCAGCCTGCTGTGGGCTGTGAAGTATATCCGGCCAACACTTGACACAGTGAGGCTGCACACTACTCCCATGGCTTTCACCATTGGCTGACATATGTTGGGGCTACCAGTACAGTGAGGCTGCACACTACTCTGATGGCTTTCACCATTGGCTGACAGATGTTGAGGCCACCAGTACAGTGAGGCTGCACACTACTACCATGGCGTTCACCATTGGCTGACATATGTTGAGGCCACCAGTACAGTGAGGCTGTACACTACTCCCATGGCTTTCACCATTGGCTGACATATGTTGAGGCCACCAGTACAGTGAGGCTGCACACTACTCTGATGGCTTTCACCATTGGCTGACATGTTGAGGCCACCAGTACAGTGAGGCTGCACACTACTCTGATGGCTTTCACCATTGGCTGACATATGTTGAGGCCACCAGTACAGTGAGGCTGCACACTACTCTGATGGCTTTCACCATTGGCTGACATATGTTGAGGCCACCAGTACAGTGAGGCTGCACACTACTCTGATGGCTTTCACCATTGGCTGACATGTTGAGCCCACCAGTACAGTGAGGCTGCACACTACTCTGATGGCTTTCACCATTGGCTGACATATGTTGAGGCCACCAGTACAGTGAGGCTGCACACTACTCTGATGGCTTTCACCATTGGCTGACATGTTGAGCCCACCAGTACAGTGAGGCTGCACACTACTCTGATGGCTTTTGCCATTGGCTGACATATGTTGAGGCCACCAGTACAGTGAGGCTGCACACTACTCCCATGGCTTTCACCATTGGCTGACAGATGGCTGGAGTTTGGGGCCACCAGCACAGTGAGGCTGCACACTACTCTGATGGCTTTTACCATTGGCTGACAGATGGCTGGAGTTTGATGCCAGGAGTACAGTGAGAGCTGCGCAATGCATTAATTTATACAAGGAAAAATCATGGCACAGTGTAGTCTGTTGTCAATGACTCCGACTCTCACACTAGTAGGCTTTTGCACCGGGCCTTAGTGCAGCCAACAGTACTAGTTGACCTTTTGCACTGGGCCT
>CM065682.1:26279787-26294787 GCA_017654935.2 Phymorhynchus buccinoides
CAAGTGTAGAAATATCGTTACCCGATCCTGGTGTTTTGGCTTTAACCCGTTCAGTTAATGCACACTCAACGTACGTGTGTGGAATGTTATTGAAGGCACAAGAAGTCTGAAAGCAAGTAGGCTGGTTGTTTAGCGGTAGTCCATTTATCTGTCTTTTATTTCAGTCTTGTGTTGTTAACACAATGTTGTATCTTTTATACATGGATGGGTTTCCATCAGACAGACAGGTAGAAGACGATATACGGAGAGAGAGAGAGAGAGAGAGAGAGAGAGAGAGAGAGAGAGAGAGAGAGAGAGAGAGAGAGAGAGAGAGAGAGAGAGAGAGAGAGAGAGAGAGAGAGAGAGAGAGAGAGAGAGGGAGGGAGAGAGAGAGAGAGACAGACAGACACAGAGAGAGAGAGAGAGAGGGAGAGGGAGAGAGAGAGAGACAGACAGACAGAGAGAGAGAGAGAGAGAGAGAGAGAGAGAGAGAGAGAGAGAGAGAGAGAGAGAGAGAGAGAGAGAGAGAGAGAGAGACAGACATAGAGAGACACAGAGAGAGACAGAGACAGAGACAGAGAGACAAATGGATAGAGACAGATAGAACAGCCAAACAGCTTAGTTATATTTTTACATGCAAAAAACAATCACACAGTCGTTTACCAATGTACTCGATCATTTCGCCTGCTGTTTCTTGTTGACAGCCATCCTGGCTCTCAGGACCTCCATCAGCCGTCGTTCCCGGACCTGACTCCTCTGCTGCAGCACCAGACTGCCCAGGACCAGGACTGGACTCAGGGCGGAGCTGAGAGGCAGCAGGAACACCACCATGGCACTGTAGACCCCGTGGAACACTGTGCTGTGTGACACCTGCACCTCCATGGCACTGGGGAACTCTGTACTCTGTGACACCAGCATTCTGACCAAGGACATGAGCACCCAACACAGAGCGTGCGTCCCAGCCACAGCCCTCGTCAGCTGCACCGTGCGGTACACCGGCCTCCTGCTTGGGTCCAGAGCCAAAGCAAAGCGGGGAGTGCGTCTGTGTATGACGACTAGGCCAGTAAGAATCGTGCCTGATAATGTGAAGTTAACTGCGAGGATTGCCGTGAACCATTGGAAGTGGTGGTGGAAACGATAGTGGTCGAACAGCGCCATGCGGCACAGACCGGACTGGGTCTGGACACCCCAGTGGGACAGTGCAGGAAGGAAAGGTACCGCGGACAACACGACTCCAACAAGCCAGGCTAATACACATAGAAGGCTTGTCAAACTGTGACTCCTTTCACACCAGTGTGTAGGGAGGTAGAGAGCAACAACGTGGTTCAAAGTGATGACGAATATGATAAGAGTTGACACCACACTGGACAGGAGAGAAAGGAACCCACTGACTCTGCACGTCACACTGGACGTCCACGTGCGTTCCACTCGGACATAGCTCCCTAGAAACAGGCGGTCAGCAGCGAGGATGACGCTGACGTGGCCACCCATGGACAGGTGGGCAGCGTTCAGTTGGACGAAGGTCAGCGGGAAACGTGCGCCCGCAGTGTCCTTCAACAGCACAGCCATGCAGACCACGTGACCCACAATGGCGCACAGTGCGGTCAGCCAGAACACGGCTCTGTACAGCCGGGAAGGAAGCAGCCTGTCGCAGGAATGGAGGAGGCCTCTTGGAGCGAAACAGTTCACTCCACTGACATCTTTATGAGTTCCGGGAAAGATGCTTTGGCAGCAAAACCTGTAGTTTGACGAGAAAAGAGTTTCCAAATGAGTTAACCGTGATAGAATGTCAAATGAAAAGTGCTGCACTAAGTTACCCCTAATGTCTAACACTTTGAGTTGTGGTGCGTTCTTGAAAACGAGAGGACCAAACACTTCTATGGCGGAATAGGACAGGTTGAAGGCCTTCGTACGAGGTAAGTACAAATCAGTGTTATGTACACTTAGATGCGTTCCTGATACATCCAGTTGTTCTAATGAATGAAAGACGATTTCCTTAATATTATTTGTCACTTCACTCAGTGGATTGTTTGACAACAGAAGAACTCTTAAACTAAGCGATTCTCGAAAAATGCTCACATCAATAGATTTGATACCGTTACCGTACAAATCGAGATGTTGTAAATTTCTAAGGCTGATTGCAGACACATTCACTAAGAAACAATGCGACAAAGACAAAAATACAAGATACCAGTTTTGTGTGAAATCAGCTGGGGACATTCCTGATCCAGAGGCATAGACCTGTTGAAGGTTGGAGAAGACTTCAGCAGGGAAACGGTGCCTGCAGTGGACAGAGAATCCACGACACACACAGCCCTGGGGGCAGGTCCTGTCACACAGCAGTTCATCATCCCGCTGTGGACACTGCCCCCAGCCGTCACACAGCTGATCTCCGTGCACACACACAGTTGAAGATCGACAACGATACAACCCGGGACACGTCGGTCTCTCACAGCCTTGTTCATCCTCTCCGTGAACGCAGTCAGAGAATCCATTGCAGCGAGTGTAGAGAGGCAGACAGTACGTCCACTCCGCTGTGCACTGGTAATGACTGCTGGGACAACAGTGCTCACTGGTCATAATTCGCTGGGTAAAGTAACCAGTGCCATCCAGGTTGATGAACATTCTTTGCCCGTAACTGATTTTCTGTTCCGGAGCGATGTATGTGCTGCCTTTATCCAGGTAGAATTTCTTTTCATCAGAGTGGTCCAGACAGTCGGAATGTTCGTTACAGCGTTGACTCCATGACACACACTGGCCGTTAGCACAGCGGAAAGCAGAGCAAGGTGCATGCTGGCAGAAGGCCTCGTCAGTGCTGTCAGGGCAGTCCTGTCTGAAGTCACACACTACAGTGTAGGGAACGGTGTTTGTGTCAGCATCGTCACAGCCAAACATGGCGTACACAGAGTTCACTGTTCGTTTTTGTGGAGCCACCGCACTTTTCTTCTGTGCATCAGTTTTATTAACAAATAAAGAACAATGGATGTGTTTTGTTTTCTCACAATGGCTGTTCACATCGCATCTGAAGAGTGCGTGCATAATAACGTCATCACCTGGACAAAGAAATAGAAACTGGAGTGTATTTCTCAACATGCTGTTTGAAGACAACTTGTGATAGGCACACTGCACGGAAAACGTACCACGTGATGGCAGGTTCCTCTCACACAGCGCTAATCTATGCTGAATTAGCTGAACTTGAGCCATGTTCATTGACATCATGTAGATATACGGCCTTTCCTTAAGAATAACAAAGTAGGCCGTCCTTTCAAACGAATATGTAGCAAAGGTTGCCACGAAATGATTGACGTTGTAGATGAGGGTACCATCTGACCAGTGACGGAATCTGCTGTAGAGAAAAGACACACCACTCCAGCCTGACTTCAGACCAAAGAACATTTCCATTATGACAGTGTTTTCAAACATCGGTTGAGAATCTCGCTGTTCTCTTTGCGTTTTTATCGAAGCTAAATCTGCTCCCATGCTTCTGCACTTGTAGATAAGAAACGAATGATAATTCGATATTCTAAAGGAAACTAGCGTGAAACACTTGCGGACAGAAGCCACCATCCCCGGGCATTGAGGGCTGCTGTAGGGACAGTGTTCCGTTTCGTCCTGACCTTGGTCACACTGCACGTGCAGATTGCAGTGCACGTGACGCCGAAATGTGACGTAATGCTCCACAGAGCAGTTGAGTGAACCAGTAGGCAGCACCTGGGGTTGATGTGTTTCAGGAAACACAGAGAAGTACAGTTTCAGGCCTGCGTGAGAGTACCTATCATACGAGAAAGAGATTTGAAGAAATGAAGAGAATACTCTTGGGTTGGCAAACAGCTCAACATACAAACTTCCAGAAATGGTGTTATTTGTGTTAAGGTTTGTGGAGACAATCTGTACACGTTTTCTGTTAAAGTTGGATTTGTGCACTTGCTGCACACTAACCACAGTGACGTACCCTCTGGGGGCATTCAATGATTGCGTGAAATACACGCCTTTAGGATAAAGCGGCGCTATCAGAAATCCAGAATGTTTTGATAAATATTTTAATATAAAACCGATATCTTGCCCAACTAAAATAACATCGATTTTTGCCATAAAATTGTTCGTGCTGAAAATGAACAACCTTTTGAAAGATTCAAAAAACGCTTCTCTCAGAGTATGATAATTGCATCTGATCTGTACGCTGAAGTATGGAGACTCGGACACTGTGTGACTGACGAGAGAGGAATCGCACCAGTATACCAGCCGCCTGATGCGAGCACGTACACGCAAGCCATGCGGTGCTGTGAGATGAAGCTTGCAGAAGGAGGTGGACTGTCCGCAGAGGCCGGTGATCACCCCGGGTAGAGCTGAGAACTGGGGCAGGCTGTGCTCACAGTCTGAGCCGTTGGTCTGCACCGCAGTGAGGTTGGGAAACGGATGGTTCCTGGGACACGCCACTCCAGGGCACAGGGCACAGAGGTTCTGGGTAGAACCCGTACTGTGTAGGCTGTTGGCTGTTTTCACTGTGGTGGCACCAGTAATGTGTGAACTGTTTTCAGTGTTCTGTGCAGCACTAGTAGAAGGTAGACTTGGGATGTTGTCGATATTCCTTTGCTGTGCTTTAGCAAAGAGACAGAATATCAGTTGATGCGTTTGCAAGAATAAACCTAGAGCGTTTTCGGCTCCAGTGACTTTTGACCAATGACCTTCATCTTCAAACAAAATGGCCTAGTGTGGTGCTTCAAGTGAGGAAGCATCTGCATCACGGCCCCAAGCCCACACTGACCCGGGGCCGTGGAAGACACACCTTGCTCGTGGCATACTCTTCCATGGTTCAGTCATACGCCGTGGGTGCAGCCTTGAGCTGTACTCAGGATCGTGTGCACTGAACTGCCAGTGGCCTTTTCAGCAGACGACGCCGACGAAGAGAGCAAGATAACCCTGAAAGCTCCGAGGTGAGCCTTATGTTTTTCTTGTTCAATCGCCTTCTTAACTTGGCCTAGATACTACGCATCTGCATGCGAAATTTGAGGATCCAAGGTCCCTTCATTCAAACGCTATCGTGTTAACATAATCCGTCAGCCAGGAACAAACAGACAGACAGCTGTGAAGACATTAATCAGCTATTGCTTTGCGGATGATCAATGAACATTTAGTTTTTGCATGAAAGCAAAATATTGCGCAGATAGGTTTTTAGTTGTTTTCATTATTGACTTAAATGCTAGTTTGATTTCCAATGGTGACGAAGAAACCGATTGATCATTTAACTTCTGAAAGCATTTAGACTAGAGTAAGCCCTCTTTATTCCTATCAGACAAGTTTGATAGTTTATAGGCGCCTTTCACTTTCATTTCTATATAGTTTAAAGTAAAAGATTTTAAACAAACAAAAATATGTTAAAAAAGGACAGAACAGGGTGGTGACCAACTTCATCCAACAGGCTGGTGTCGTCAGGCTTGTTTGGCCGACCTGCAGCCCAGATCTCAACCCCATAGTGCATGCATGGGATGAACTTGTTAGGTGGGTGAGGGAAAATCATCCTCCCCCCCCAGGAATCTCCAGCACCTACTCCAGATGCTTCGTGCCGAGTGGCAGGCCATACCACAGGAGTTCTTCGTGAAGCTGGTGACACACACACTACTGAACATGTCGAAGGACTTGCAATTTTTGTTTTGAACCCCTATGTTGTTTGAGCGCTCGCGGAAAGCAAACGGATAATCAAATCAGAATGAAATTTGGTACTCTGATTGACGAGATAATGAATTAAATGCTTGCCCAAAAATATTGCATTGCCATTCGTGGTTGGAAAGTTGTGCATGTGTGATATATATATATATATATATATATATATATATATATATATATATATAGATAGAGAGAGAGAGAGAGAGAGAGAGAGAGAGAGAGAGAGAGAGAGAGAGGGAGGAGACTATACTGGGGGATTTTGTTTTTTTTTTTTTTTTTTTTGTAAATTATGTGGACTCAATAGTCCAAACGAATTATCAAACACACACACACACACACACACACACACACACACACACACACACTGCAACACAATCTAATTATACACACAGAATGTGGGTCACAACAATGACGTCAAGAAAAGTTACGTGTTGTATTTGTTACGTCAAGTTTGTTCTACTGTCTGTCCCGCGTCCAAGGCCAAAAGCCGAAATATTGGGAATAGTCTACATTCTTTCTTGTTAGTTTTCATTCTTTTTTTGTTCTGATATATATATATATATATATATATATATATATATATATATATATATATATATATATATATATATATATGCCGATGTGCTGATGTCCTTGCATCGGGCACTGTCCCTCCCCCATTGGGAGAAAAAGTAAATCAGCACATTTTATTGTTAATAATTTTTATTTTTTTTTTTTATTTTATTATTTTTATTTTATTTTTTTTGGAAAACAGAATATTTCATAACGTTAACTTGTTTCTGAAGTTCACAAATTCATACATTAGATACAGAAAAGTTTCATCAATTCGGCATTTCAAATGCAACAACTTTTTAGTCCTACAGAGTTGTGTGGAGTGGGAAGTTTGGCTTGTGCGGCTGTTATCTCTCTCTCTCTCTCTCTCTCTCTCTCTCTCTCTCTCTCTCTCTATATATATATATATATATATATATATATATATATATATATATATATATATGACATGCACAACATATGACATGCACAACGTCTAACGTTGTGTATTTGTTGTATTGCCGGAAATGCCCCAGGTCACAATACATTGGGGAGACGGGCAACAGCCTGAAGACTCGCTTTGCTCTACACAGGAGCCACATCAGGCAGAACGTGGGAACCCTGGTGACTCTGCACTTTAACCAGCCAGACCACTGCCTGCAGGACATGAGGTGTCTGCCCATTGAAAAGCAGTTCCTGGATGACAGGAAGCGTAGGGAGGAGCGGGAGAAGTTCTGGATGCATAAACTAAGATCAGAACATCCAACTGGACTGAACGACAAGACAAAGTGAAATCAACAACAAAATCAAAAGAAAAAGAAAACGTGATGGCCAAAAAAGGCGAACACGGAAACATAAGGGGGTTGTGTGTGTGTGTGTGTGGGGGGGGGGGGGCAGGATAGGGGGAGGGGAGGGTTGAGAGAAGGTTGGAAAAAGGGGGGTGGGTGAGGGGGGGAGTGAGGATGGTAGTGGGGGAGGATATTTGAGGAGTAGGGGATAGGGAAGAAGATGGTGAAGAGATAAAAAGATAGATCATGTACGTCGTTTCATTCAGAACAAGTGTGCCGCCTATTTCGTCATACCATCACGTCATTCAAAACTTGCGTCATCCATTCATTGCTTTTCTACGTCACTCCATTCACTAGAGTCATAGACTTTTTGCTCAGTCCTAATAATACCTTTTGTTGATAAACAAATCGTGTCTTTAGTTTTAGCATAATTATTGGTTTTAATTTAGAAGAAACATTTCTTCATTAAATAGGGTTTAATTGTCACTTCATTTTTCATAATTGTATCGACTTATCCTACATTTTCACTTTTTATAGAGAGAGGAGAGAGGGTAGGGAGAGGGTGATATGTGTGTGTTGGGGGTGGGGGGTGGGTGGGGGGGGGGAGTGTTGACAAGGCAATGATAAAGTTTAAGGATACGTCATTTTAGTTGGCTTAGTTTCTATGTAATGTCATCGTTCTACGTCATACGTCTTTTTTACGTGGTGTTTCTACCTTTGTCAGTTCTGTACCTTGAAAAAGAGGGGTTACCCCCTCGAAAGCTTGGATAAAAAATTAGAACTTACAAAGGATTTGTTGTGTTTTTTTTTCTTCAGATGTATTATATATATATATATATATATATATATATATATATATATATATATATATATATATATATATATATATATCATCATCATCATCCTCGAACAGGTCTTCGTCCAGAGCAAGGAGTCCAGACTCCGTCGTGAAAAGTTCTGGATGGACAAGCTGAAGACCATGGCTCCGCTGGGTCTGAACTCTCTCTTTAATGAATTGTCTGAGAGGGCAGTTATTTCTCCATCGAACTGTGTTATTTGTTTATAGTGGAGATGCTTTACTCAGGATCCACTCTCTTGACCTGTTCCTAGGGAGATGCTTTATTTGTTTATAGTGGAGACGCTTGGCCCAGGTTACACACCCACTCTCTTGGCATTATCATAGTGGAGATGCTGAATTTGTTTATAATGAAGATGCTTTACCCATGATACATGCCCACTCTCTTAACTAAAGGGTCTTAAGACATCTGGCGTTAGTTCTACATAGTTTGGAAGTGATAACTACAAAGATGGACAGAGCGGACATGGATATGAGAGAGAGAGTGAGAGTGACAGAGAGAGAGAGAGAGAGAGAGAGAGAGAGAGAGAGAGAGAGAGAGAGAGAGAGAGAGAGAGAGAGAGAGAGAGAGAAACGAAAACGAAAACGAAATTTTATTTAACCAGGGAAACATGAGATAAGCAATACAATGCTTTTTTCCACCCAGCCCCTTAAATGTTTTAGATGAATTTGCAGCCATATCTGGCTTAACTTAAACATAAGTCAGAAGCCATGTGGCTCGGTTGCTTTAAAAAACACGACAGCACGCATTTTCTCACTTCCAATGGACTAATAAACTTAAAGTTTTAGGATTAATATTTAGTAACGATAAATGTGCGTCTCGAAGAAAACTGGCTAAGTAGGATAGAACAATGTAAAAGGATAATTTCAACATGGGAAAAGAGAAATCTTAGTATAATGGGGAAGGTTTGTATCGTGAACACTTTTATGAAAGCAATACATGTGCCGGAACATGTCGTCACTGAGGTTACTAGGCTTTTTTATAGGTTCATCGGGAGGAAACAGGACAGCAATGGTAAGGCCTTTGAAAAAATTAAAAGACTAGTGCTGTGTAATGAAACTGAAAAGGGGGGGGGGGGGTTAAAATGATAGACCTTAAAAATCTGCAAACTGCCTGCCTACTTCAATGGGCGGTTGAATTACGTAGAAATAATGATTAAAAAAATGGTCGTACATTGCCAAACGATTTTTGTCATATTTTGGTGAAAAATGTGTGTGCTTCGATGCCACTTCTCCTCGCAAGCTCTTTAGAGTAGAGTAAGCAAGACATAAGAGGGATTACAGGGGACGCTACATACTTATAACACACACTTCACTGGCAACATCGTAACCTTACACCTTTATAATCAGTGTAGACTTGTTTGATTTGTTGATGAACTATAAACATACTTGCATCACAACACTTACAGTAGAGTAAGCAAGACATAAGAGGGATTACAGGGGACGCTACATACTTATAACACACACTTCACTGGCAACATCGTAACCTTACACCTTTATAATCAGTGTAGACTTGTTTGATTTGTTGATGAACTATAAACATACTTGCATCACAACACTTACAGTAGAGTAAGCAAGACATAAGAGGGATTACAGGGGGCGCTACATACTTATAACACACACTTCACTGGCAACATCGTAACCTTACACCTTTATAATCAGTGTAGACTTGTTTGATTTGTTGATGAACTATAAACATACTTGCATCACAACACTTACAGTAGAGTAAGCAAGACATAAGAGGGATTACAGGGGGCGCTACATACTTATAACACACACTTCACTGGCAACATCGTAACCTTACATCTTTATAATTAGTGTAGTGTACTTTTCACGTCAAAACACTTTCTATCAAGTGTCATAAGTAATTGAAATTAAAATAAAACGAGACATTGAATTTCGATGGGTTTTTTTAAATTTTTATTTTAACCGACATGCTTATATCTTGTTTTCAATTTGAAGCCTCCGCCAAAACGGAACACTGAATTTCGATTTTGTTTGTTTAACCGACACGCTTATATAATCTTGTTTTTAATTTGAAGCCTTCGCCAAAACGTTACACTTTTAGAATCAAATTACTTTTGAGACTTCGTATTTTCATAGACAGTCCATTTCTTACTAACAGGACTGTTGACTCAATAGCACTGAAGAGTAAAATGGAGGGTAATTTCCCCTGCGTTAATGTAGATTGGTCTTTGTTGACTCACTAGCACTGAAGAGTAACATGGAGGGTAATTTCCCCTGCGTTAACGTAGACTGGTCTTTGTTCTGTAGACCTTTTTATGTTTTCCAAGCTCTCTTTTTTTCTTTCTTCGTTTGGGTTTTCTTCTTTTTTTCAGTGTAGTATTTTCTTGTTGCCTGTTGCTTTTCTATTCTCTCTCTCTCTCTCTCTCTCTCTCTCTCTCTCTCTCTCTCTCTCTCTCTCTCTCTCTCTCTCTCTCTCTCTCTCTCTCTCTCCTCTCTCTCTCTCTCTCTCTCTCTCTCTCTCTCTCTCTCTCTCTCTCTCTCTCTCTCTCTCTCTCTCTCTCTCTCTCTCTCTCTCTCTCTCTCTCTCTCTCTCTCTCTCTCTCTCTCTCTCTCTCTCTCTCTCTCTCTCTCTCTCTCTCTCTCTCTCTCTCTCTCTCTCTCTCTCTCTCTCTCTCTCTCTCTCTCTCTCTCTCTCTCTCTCTCTCTCTCTCTCTCTCTCTCTCTCTCTCTCTCTCTCTCTCTCTCTCTCTCTCTCTCTCTCTCTCTCTCTCTCTCTCTCTCTCTCTCTCTCTCTCTCTCTCTCTCTCTCTCTCTCTCTCTCTCTCTCTCTCTCTCTCTCTCTCTCTCTCTCTCTCTCTCTCTCTCTCTCTCTCTCTCTCTCTCTCTCTCTCTCTCTCTCTCTCTCTCTCTCTCTCTCTCTCTCTCTCTCTCTCTCTCTCTCTCTCTCTCTCTCTCTCTCTCTCTCTCTCTCTCTCTCTCCCTCGGTCTGTGTGGCGTTCTCTTCGACAGGTCGTGTTTGTTTGCTTGCAGCGTTAATGGCAAATAACTAGTGACAGTCGTCGTTTTGCCTCCAAATTTTTTGCAGAGGATATTCTAAAGGTTCTGTGACAAAGATGGTGCACATAGTTTAGTTGTGTGTTGTACGGTAAGACCGAAAATTGACAATTAATTTTCTATATGGATTAATGAAGGGAACTGTAACTGGAAATGTATTCACCATGACAGCAAAATTTGAACGGCAAAGAGTTCGCTTTGCACGTGTGTGAAACAAACTTTTCGTTTATCACGTGCGTGGAGCTAGGTGTTAGTTTTGGCACGTGCTGGAGGCGCGTGTTTTCAATGCTGTTTCGTTCCAAATCAGGTTTCTGGTTAGGGCATGCATTGTTCGTGCATGGTGTGACTGTTATGTGATATACTGACGACGTGTACAGTTTCTATCACAGTACCCAATTTATCGAACTTTTGGTTTATGGTACGAACAGTTTAGTAGTCGATCAAAATGGATCGCCCACCTGAACATTTCTTACAAATCATGGATTGGAGATTCAGCCAAATGTTCCTGAATTTCCAGGCGTGCACTACAAACATAAGTAGACAGATTGAAGACAAATTTGGTTCCTTGGAAAGAGATCTTCGTGTGTATACTTCTGAAATGGTGAAGTTGAAAGAATTGTCGCATCAGTTTACAGAAGACATTCATGATCTTAAAGAAGGCAGGGACACAATCGTAGAGCGCTTAGAAAAGCTAGAAAGGAAGACTGAAGCAATGGATAGGGAAAGCAAAGTAAACAATCTGAAGTTCATTGGGATCAAAGAGTCTTCTCGTACAGACAGAACTGCAGACACTGACGTCATCATTGACTTACTCAATGAATATTCGTCTTCCTCCCAGTGGTATCATTCTGACATCAACCGTGCTTTTCGCGTTGGATACGCGGGACAGTCAAGCCAAAAACATCGTCCTCTCATTGTGCAGTTCTGCAGATGGGCTGATAGAATGGACATTCTAAATGACCATGCTCTTCGGAACAGACTCAGACAACAAGGGATCAAAGTGGCAGCTGATCTGACTTCTTCCCAAAGAGAAACTATAGATTTCCACTTCAAAGAAGGAAGAATCGCTTACTATAGAAACGGACGTCTACAGTTTGCAGACAAGAGGTCTTCCAACCGAGAGCAGTATCAGGACAGAAGATACAGACAGCCAGACAAGGGTCTTCTGGTCCACAGCGACTGGCCCCAGCTACCAAGACATCATCTCGATAGTTCCAGGTCTCAAAGATGGGAGCACAGCTATTCCCCAAGAAGTTATGACAACACAGATGATGAACATAGAACAAAGAACACCATGGCAGCCCAACCACAGGGTGTCCAGGGAACCCAGTCAAAGAAAGTCACACTCTGCGGACACAGATAACCCTCATCAGCAACCTGTTGCTCCTGGCAGTCTTTTGTACAGTAAGGCAGTGTCGTATGACCACAAGAGACCACATCTTCAAGACTCTGGTAGGAAGCAAGTGGCCAACAGTCTCAGAGACCAGAATCAACAAAACTGTGAAAGAACATTGCATGAGAAGAATGAACTGGACAAAGGGAAGAATCAAGAGAAACCCGTTCATAATCACGAAACTGAAGAACCATCAAATAGCAAACACTCTGACATGACCATAATCTATGATTGAGTTGATTACGCAACATGATTTTATTTGTTTGACCGAAACATTTATAGATACATATTTTGACTTAGATGTTTTTGGTGATTAGTGTATTTTTGTGTCAAAGGCAAAGAAGTTATCTTTTCATGGAAGGAACTCTGGGGGTGTAATTGTATTAGTTCGTAAAAAATATGAATCTTTCGTTAAGCACGTTAACATCGATACAGATAATATGATAGTGCTGAAAATGGATAAATCGCTTCTTGGAACATCTAAAGACATATTGTACATTTCTTGTTATATTCCTCCTAATGATTCTCCATTTTGGCAAACGTCTCAAACTGGATATGGTATTGAAACCTTGGAAGAGTCCTTAATGAATCTCTACAAGAGTTTAATGATTTTTATGTCCTATTGAATGGGGACTTAAATTCTAGAACTGCCTGTCAGAATTATTGTCAATCATTCAATGATTTAGAGAACATGTCTATCGATGTAGCAAGTGAGTTTACAAGAAATTCACAAGACAACAATAACAATATGTTTGGTGGTCAGTTGATTGAGTGGTGTAACTTATTTGATTGCGTTATTTTGAATGGTTTGTGTGAAGGGAGTTTTGATAACAGTTGTACATTTATTTCGAGTTCCGGAACCAGTGTGGTAGATTATTTTATCATGTCCTGCAATATGTTTGTGGCTGAATGTAAATGTTGCCTTGTTGTTGAAGATGAAATTGAATCGGATCATTTACCTGTCACTTTAACATTTGAAACCACGGGCCTTAAGAAGGTTGATGTATGTAGTTGCAAAAAGAAGTATCGTAAATACATAGATAAATGTGTTTGGGAAAATGACAAAGAACGGGAATTCATAAATGTATTAAACAGTCCTGAAATACAACGCAAGCTTCAGGAAGCTACAGATGAAGTAGAAGCTGACGTTGATGGTGCAATTGCAAACTTTGTAGACTGTGAAGATTTCCAGTAGTTCTATGATCAAAAGATGTTATTATAGTAAAAAAGTCAAGAGAAATGGTTGGTTTGACGAGGAATGTGCTCAAGCTAAAAAAGAAACTCGTCATAAACTTAATTTTTTTAGATCTACAAGATTTGAAGAAGACAGGAAGGAATATGTAATGGTGAAAAAGAAATATAAATATCTCCTAAAAAGAAAGGCTAGAGTCTTTAGACGTGCGAAAACAGAGCAGCTTGAAAATAACATTAAAAACACTTCTGCATTTTGGAAAGAGCTAAAAACCATTAGTTGTGGGAGTAAGAGGGTTTCTAATAATAATAATATTAATATCAATGAATGGTGTGACCATTTTAAAGAAGTATTCAAAAGCAACGAGGTAGACAACTACCCAGGATATCCTAACGAGATAATAATTACAGAGGATTCAGATCACATTTTAAACGAGGATATTAAATACGAAGAAGTAAAGAAAGCCATATCTAAGCTTAAGTCAGGCAAAGCAGGTGGGATTGATGGCATCTCTGCTGAGATGCTGAAGGCAGGAGGCGACAATGTTGTGAAGTTCCTTGTTAAGTTGTTTAATGTCTTGTTTAGTAAGGCTATGTATCCTAAAGATTGGGCTAAAGCAATAATTATTCCCATTCATAAAAAAGGTGATCGAAACGAGTCAAATAATTACAGAGGTGTTTCACTTCTTAGTATAATCAGTAAATGTTATTCATCTATTTTGAACACGAGACTATACAAATGGTTAGAAGACAACAGGATGATATCTGAGAATCAAGCAGGTTTCCGTAAAAATTATTCTACTGTAGATCAAATCTTTAATCTCCATTCAATTGTCCAGAAGTGCTTAAACAAAAAGGGTCAAAAGTTATATGTTGCTTTTGTTGATTTTTCAAAAGCTTTTGATTCTATTCGTCATGACAAACTACTTGAATGTCTGAGAAATCAAGGAATTAAAGGTAAATTTTTGGGTACATTAAATGCTATGTATTCCTCATTGATATCTTGTGTTAGAGCAAATTTTGAGTTTTCTGACTTCTTTGAGTGTCCCATTGGCGTTCGACAAGGGTGTGTTTTAAGCCCTACTCTATTCTCCGTCTTCATCAATCAGCTATCAGATCACATGTCCTTAAGAGGTAGACATGGTATTCATTTAATGCCTGATTTAATGGAGCTCTTCCTACTTCTTTTTGCAGACGATGTGGTTTTGATGTCTACTACACCTATCGGTTTGCAAAACCAACTTAACTGTTTAAAAGAATGTTGTGATAATTTGGCACTTAACGTTAATAAAGAAAAAACAAGAGTGATGGTTTTCAGGAAGGGGGGTTTCTTTGGGAAAAACGAACAGTGGTTTTATGATGGTAGTAAGCTAGAAGTTGTAAACAGTTATTGTTATCTGGGTTACATTTTTACTACGAAATTGAGTCATAAGAAAGGAACAGACCATTTAGCAGTTAAGGGTAGGAAAGCTGTTCTATTTTTGAAAAGAGTCCTCCAGAATTACAAAGAAATGTCTTCTAAAACATACTTTGTGATTTTTGATGCTAAGATCAAATCAATTCTTCTTTATTCGTCG
>CM065682.1:26299787-26317287 GCA_017654935.2 Phymorhynchus buccinoides
TCATTCCTTATTGTAGGGGAGACTTAACAACTGGAAACGGAAAAGTTTAAAAATCGTTTTGCTGCCCTTTACATCCATTTAGAGCTGGGTGTAGACTTAAAAGCTTCTCGCAACTTAGTTTGTATCGTTTGAAAAAATCCTCACAAGGAGCGAGTGACAAGGGCATGATGGCATGTGGTACGTTCTGTTAGCTGTTTGCGTTACTTAGCATTTCGCAATGGTGCCACAGCAAAAGAGAAATTTCTTACAACGTGAACGATGTTCTTTGACTGTTCACTTGAAATCCATTGCCAGCAACTCCTGCTGTTAACATCGTTTACGATTACCTGTCTATTGGAAAAGAACAGTACACGTTTGTTGCATAAAACTGAATTTTGATTGAACAAAAAACAACCACCACAACGCTACTAGAACACAAAAGATGACTACTGAGTCAAAAACAAACAAGAGAAACTAAATTTGTGTCTTAAGAAAAGGCTTTGTCAGGGTGTCATAGCAAAATAACTGACCGTACACACATGTAGTGAGTGGATGACGCTAGTATGTATGCTAGGTCTATGGATTATCTTACAAACGAAACTGAATGTCTTAGAGATAAGTCATAATGTTAAAGTTTGAACTGTTCACTGACTGCACATGTAACTCGCTGCATGCTGTATGGATCATAGGACGAGCTGGACAACACAAGGCTTTCTTCTCTGAAGGCCTTTTCTTGTTTTGCTTTTCCTTGAAGATTCTTTACGAAGCACTTTTGTTGCCGGGGGCGCGTTTTCTGAATCTGGAAGCATCCATCAGCATGTCCTGAATTGCATGGAGTTCCCTGACCCCCCTTCCCAGGTAGGCTACCTCACAGGGGGATACAAGTGGAAGGAAAGCACTCCCATGTCCTGAATGGTATGGAGTTCCCTGATCCTCCTTCCCAGGTAGGCTACCTCACAGAGAGATACAAGTGGAAGGAAAGCACTCCCATGTCCTGCATGGTATGGAGTTCCCTGATCCCCCTTCCCTGGTAGGCTACCTCACAGGGGGATACAAGTGGAAGGAAAGCACTCCCATGTCCTGCATGGTATGGAGTTCCCTGATCCCCCTTCCCTGGTAGGCTACCTCACAGGGGAATACAAGTGGAAGGAAAGCGCTCCCATGGTGGACAAATGACATCGACGTCCAGTTATCAGGAGAACCGGTACAAAACGTTCCAGCCTGGCGCACCCTGATCAAGGAGGAGGTGTCTGACTTTGAGGCCAGGCGAACTGAAGCCAAGGAACTGCAACGGCAGCAGCAGAAACCTGGAGAATGACTCATCTCTGAACCTTCCCTGTCCCCGACTGCAAAAGGAAGGTCAAGGCGAGGATCAGCCTCACCAGCCATCTTCGAACTCGGGCAACAACCACGTGGGGGGAGAATCGTGGACCTACTCGCAGAGCGACAGTCGAACGTCATGGGGGGAGAATCGGGGACCTACTCGCAGAGCGACAGTCGAACGTCGTGGGGGGAGAATCGTGGACCTACTCGCAGAGCGACAGTCGAACGTCATGGGGGGAGAATCGTGGACCTACTCGCAGAGCGACAGTCGAACGTCATGGGGGGAGAATCGGGGACCTACTCGCAGAGCGACAGTCAAACGTCGTGGGGGGAGAATCGGGGACCTACTCGAGCGACAGTCGAACGTCGTGGGGGGATACCTGCCTTGATTTCCTCTCCCCTTCTCTACCCTCTGAAAATCTTCCAAACTTCAGCCAACATCCTGCAGCACGGCCCTACCTTCTACATTCTGAGATGCAACCATGACTTAGGCCTGTGGTGTTCCTGCACAAGGGTCCTGTTGCTGAGCTGCCGTTAGCACGTTACCCAAACCAGTGGATATAGCATAGTGGGTGGCATCAACCATGACTTAGGCCTGTGGTGTTCCTGCACAAGAAGAGGGGTCCTGTTGCTGAGCTGCCGTTAGCACGTTAACCAAACCAGTGGATATAGCATAGTGGGTGGCATCAACCATGACTTAGGCCTGTGGTGTTCCTGCACAAGAAGAGGGGTCCTGTTGCTGAGCTGCCGTTAGCACGTTAACCAAACCAGTGGATATAGCATAGTGGGTGGCATCAATGGAGAAAACTGTGCAAACATTTAAATTGAACCGAGGGGTGCCTGCAAGAAGTACTTATCTCAAAAGGAATATAGAAGGCAGATAGGTAGTCTTGCAAGTACCCCTCTAAATGACATAGAGTTGTGTGCAGCTATGACAAACTAAAAAGTTCAAATAGAGGGATGGGTACTGGTAATGGCAATAACAGTTATATTTATGGAGAGAAATAAAGCAGTTTATTAAATTTTCACCATGGTTCACTTAATTATTCCACTTTTTTTCTCCCCTTTTCTCTTCATTTCTTCTTCCCGTTTCCTTCTTATTTCTGTCGTTACTTTCATTTCCATCTTTTCTTCTTTTTCTTTCTTCCTTTCTTCCCTTTTCGCCCTTTCTTCCTCCTTTTCTCTGTCCTCTTCTTCGTATAAGTTTTCCTTAGTCTCTTCATTTTTTTGTTTTTTTTCTTTCTTTTCTTCTTTTCTTTATCGTTTCTTTTTGGATGATTTTTTTAATGACTGATGATAATGATAATGAGTCCTGATGAAGACGATGCTGTGTGGTCCATTCCGGAATTGAGACACCTTGACAGGGCTGTCCTCCACTCTCTCAAATTTATCCTGGCGTCAACTAGGCCTGGGAGGAACCGACACATGCAGTGTCGGTCAGGAAATTAGAGAAACATTATCAATACACATCCGTAAAGTGGATGAAGCTCGACTGTGTGGTCCCAGTCTTCCCATTGCGTCCACAGCACACTCACTCTGGGTAGGAGCCAGTCTGGGCCGAAAAACCCAAAAGACCCTGAAGGGATTCGAACCCATCACCTCCCAGCCACTAGTCCGCAACTCTAGCCATTGAGCTATGGCGGTTAATGCCACTCTACTTTTAATTTGAATCAATATTCGTTTACATCTTCATATACATGAAATAAATTAAACTATGCTGAAACCAAGTCACTCAAAGGTTAATTTACAAAAGTACAAAGCATGAACATTTTTCATAAACAAAATGCTAAAATGATATTGTAATAGAGTCAAGGATCGTGACTGTGATGACATCGCCAAAGTCTGGTTACATCATGCTTACGTCGAACTTCAGTAGACACGGGTCTGGTTTTGCGGAGACGAGTTTACATGTACCACGTGCACATGCAGTTATGCTGCGCTACATAGAACATCACTCTCACATTAATACTGTCAGCAGATTAGTGGCTTACAGAAAGAACAATGACTCCATTGATCAGAAAAGCTATGAGTTTGATGTTTACGACATTATACGTAGCTTACCGTATGCGGTTCACAGAGTATCGAAACTAGATATCAACATTCACAGACATACTGGCTGGTGTCTCTTCAGTTCCTGCTTTCAGCTGAACTTTACGGTCGTCCCTGAGCACCACCTACCTAAGACGTTGCCCGGTGGTCTGTGGAACTGCTCTGTGGGTCACTATGCCAGCTTCCAGCATCACGTGCACTGCACCCTCAACACAGAGTGTGAAGATGGGAGAGACGAAACCGAGCACTGCCCCTTCAGCAGCGAACAGTGTCAGGGCCTGTTTGCGCTGTGTGACAAATGCTACGCGCTGATTGACGGGCTGAAAGGCACACCGGATTACCTCAACCAGTGGGCTTCAGCCAACTGTAGATCTTTAGGCGGCTCCTTGAGTGGACCTATGTGTGTACAAAACTGGCGCGATGCGCTGTTGAAAAATAAAAGAATTTCATGGAAAAGGCTGATTGGAGTTTTGGTCGGTTTACGGTACAACGACATGTCTCTGCCGAATATTTACAGACACGCCATCGTCGGTCACAGAACTGTCTATTACCATTCCGTTTTCCTGAATCAAATGAGTTTGACAAATAAGATGTGTGTGGCAACGCAAGATGGACACGACTACGCTTCTCACCAATGTAAAACAGGGTATGATTCTTATCCTACGTCGGCCATGTGTGAATTCCAGACAAATAAGACTGATAGTATATTTAAGTCTGTTACGTTACCTTCGTCAAATTCAATGTTGATCGCTGATTCTCAGTCCCTGGTTGTTTGTCTCAACAACCACACAACACACAACTTTCTGGTGTGTGGCTCTAACCGCTACAAGGTGTGTGGCCAGGAACAGGTCAATTCCTGTGATCCTGACACTAACTCTGTTCACCAACAGATGTTGGATTCCAGACATGATGTTCACAGCATGATTCCAGTGTTCATGTGTGACAACGGTCTGTTCACGTTGTCCTACACTTTGGTCTGTGACTTCACAGTGGACTGTTCTGATGACAGTGACGAGCTGTTCTGTCTTCACCCTACGTGTGTGAACACCTTCACCTGTGATGACGGTCAGTGTGTGCCCTATGAAAACCGGTGTGATCAGATAACTCACTGCATTGACGAATCTGATGAATCAGACTGCGTTTTACATGTGAAAGCAACACTTGAAAAGTTTTACTTTCTTTCTTCTGCTCTAATCCAGTTTAACAACGTCAGATATTTCATTTCCACCCCAATGCACCTGAACGAGTCGTGCCCTGACAGCCATTACCGTTGTCCTGGAGACCTCAACGACTGCCTGCCGGTGTACACCCGCTGCAATGGAATGCACGACTGCATTGGCCAGCATGACGAGGCAGGGTGCCAGGACCCGGTGTGTCCAGGGTTCTTCAGGTGCAGGTCCTCCACAGTGTGTGTCCACAGTGACCAGCTGTGTGACGGCTGGCCGCACTGCCCGCTGAACGATGACGAACTGCTGTGTGAGGCAGTGTGCCCTCTGGGCTGTGTGTGTCAGGGCCACGCTCTGTCCTGTCCACAGCCCTTCTCACCAGCAGCAGTTCCTGCGCTGCGCTTGTTGGACGCCAGCGGTTCTGGAATGACGCTGTCCAGTGTGGGTCATCTCACCTACCTTCTCCACCTCATCCTGGCCAACTGTTCCCTGCAGTCCCTGCCTCAGACAGCGCTGGTCAATCTCAGAGTGCTGGACTTCAGTGACAATGATCTGCAGCACGTCAACATGACTTCGCTGGTGAATTTACACAATTTACGATCACTGTCCCTGTCCCACAATCCACTGACCTCCCTGCACACTGACATGTCGTCCTCTGGTCTGCAGAAGGCACTGACAACGTTTGACCTGTCCCACACCTCACTGACAGAGTTTGACACTTTAGTGTTGGCCCAGTTTCCTCAAGTAGAAGAACTGAACTTAAGTCTTACTACAGTCCACACTATTGGGTCTGCTGGCTTTAAGTTTACACCATCATTATTAAGGTTGTACATGAAAGGCAGCCCAATTAAAAGTTTCCCCCCAGATGCGCTCAAACATCTCACTGATGTACAAATGATTTTAACAGACAATTATAAATTATGTTGTAAAGAAATGTTACCTAATAATTTCTATGGGTCGTCTTGTTTTGCCCCCAGGGACGAAATTTCTTCGTGTGAAGATTTGCTGCAGTCATGGACCTACCGTGTGTTCCTGTGGCTGATCGCCTGTCTGTCTCTGTCTGGTAACCTGTTCTCCTTCTGTTCTCGATTACTGGCAAAGAGCATGGCCTCGTCCCATGGGTTCAGTGTGTTTGTCACCAACCTCACTGTCGCTGACTTCCTGATGGGTGTCTACATTGCCATCATTGGGTCGGCTGACGAACAGTTCCGCGGCAAATATCTCCATCGCGATGACTCATGGAAGGGCAGTGCTTTGTGTAAGATGGCCGGTTTTCTGTCCCTGCTATCCAGCGAGGTGTCAGCGCTGGTCATCTGGTTCATCACACTGGATCGGTTCATCGTTCTTCGCTTTCCATTCAGCAATGCTCGGTTTGAGAAAAGCTCAGCATGGGTAGCTTGTCTGCTGACATGGCTGGTAGGCTGCTTCCTTTCGGTGTTGCCTTTACTTCCTTTCACTTCGCACTGGGAGTTCTACAGCCAGACGGGTATCTGCATTCCACTTCCAGTGACGAGGAAAGACTTCAAGGGTAAAGCCTATTCCTTCAGCATCCTGATCATTTTGAACTTAGTGTTGTTTTTACTGATCTCACTGGGTCAAAGTTTCATCTACATGTCGGTTCAAAAGAATATCTTGAAAACCAACACGACCAAGGCGTCCAAAGACATGACCATAGCCCGACGGCTGATCACTGTTGCGGTGTCAGATTTCCTGTGCTGGTTTCCCATCGGACTGTGCGGCATTCTAGCACTTGCTGACACTCCCATTCCTGGCGAAGTGAACGTGGCCCTGGCTATCTTCATCCTGCCCCTGAACTCCGCCATCAACCCCTTCATGTACACGTTGAACGTGCTTTTCGAGAAACGGAGAAGAGCTAAGGAAACCAAACTTTCACAATGGTTGGAATCTCAAGGTGAAATGTTCACACCTTGATATAACAGGGGCATAGCACGCCCTGTAAAAGTGGTCAGGCTCTATTTCCCAACAAACTACTCCCCCCACTAAATAAAGATGCACTCACACATCAATTACTATCATCTTGCGTGCTGCGCTGATAAAGTAACGAGGGAAGAAGATGGTGGCTTTGAACGATTTTGTAGAATAGTCCACACTACTACCCGTGTTGATTTCAAGACGCACCCTGGAGAGCAGGGCGATGTACAAAGCAAGGGATATAACTGTTGCTATCATTAAGTTGGATGAAATACATGGATTACTTCCCTTGCACCAAGACATTAGGCCAGGGGGGTAAGGAGGGAGAGGCGGCGGAGATAGGGGGTGAGGGTACTGTTCAATTGATAGCGAATTTTGATGAAACAAAAAAAGAAACACATGAAGGTGCTGATGGGACCCAGAGATGCACCAGCCACGTCTGCCCTATCAACACGAGAGCAGTTTTTTGTTTTGTTTCCTTTGTAGTCAGCTAGGGCATTACACAAAAAGACACTTCATAAGCTAGTCACAATTAGTCACTTAATCTTTTTATTTTACCTATTTGTGCTCTATGGGGGGGGGGGGGGTAACTATTATTTCAAGTGCCGTGTTACTTTAACAGAAAAAAATCACTGACCTAAGCTCTAAGGCTAGATAAACCTATGGTGAGAGTGAATGTCTGTGCATTGAGTGCAGGGCAATGTACGGGCAAATATATCTGTGCATTGAGTGCAGGGCAATGTACTGGCAAATATATCTGTGCATTGAGTGCAGGGCAATGTACGGGCAAATATATCTGTGCATTGAGTGCAGGGCAATGTACTGAGCAAACATATATGTGCATTGAGTGCAGGGCAATGTACGGGGCAAATATATCTGTGCATTGAGTGCAGGGCAATGTACGGGGCAAATATATCTGTGCATTGAGTGCAGGGCAATGTACGGGGCAAATATATCTGTGCATTGAGTGCAGGGCAATGTACGGGCAAATATATTCACCCATGGTGCTAGAAGAGTTCAGATTACTGTTACGTTGTATTTGTTTGTGTGCAAAACGTTACAAAGCCATACAAACTCTTCGTTCGCGGCTGGTACGTAAACATGTACAGTAGGCCTACTGATCCCAATTATAGCAACGATAGCAAAACTTATAGCAAATGTTTTTACATGTTCTCTTCCCACAGTGCCGTGCACATACACATGTACACAGAGACGCACACCCATGCACACACACCCACACATTTTTTCACACATTCTTTATCATACATTATTTATAATTTACAAGATTGTTTTTTCACATGTCCTTTATATGTTCTTATGTACAACATTTGTTTTTACAACATGCTCTCTATTTCACATTAAATGTGTGTTTACTTCATTAAACTTATGGACATCATGCTCTCTTTTTTCACAAAAGAATAACTTATTTACAATACGAGTGTACATTATGTGTTTTCTTTTAAACATTAAATGATGTACAGTGCTTGTGGATAGCATTTTCTTTCTTCCACATTGTTATTTTATTCATTATGATCCGGAAAAGCATAATCCTTCTTTCACATTTTGGACACATTCCATAGTTATTTGCAACAGTTGATTAGCACATGATATCACTGTCTTCTGGTCTCTTTCCTAATGTCTACAAAACTGCCATTGTCAAACCTCTACTCAAAAAGCCCTCACTTTAAAAAGTTTCAGACCTGTCTCAAATTTATCTTGGAAAAGATTGTTCTCTCACAGCTTTCTGACCATCTCAATTATAATGATTTATTCAATCCTTTTCAGTCAGCTTACAGACCAGGTCACAGTACTGAAACTGCTTTAGTAAAGGTTGTAAATGATCTTATTATTTCTCTTGATAAAGGAAAACTCTCAGTTCTGACTCATTCAGCAGCGTTTGATACAATTGACCACAACTTACTTCTTTCTCGTTTGGAATCTGTCTTCGGCATCAGTGGCACAGTTCTCCAGTGGTTCACCTCTTATCTTTCTAACCGTACCCAGATTGTTTCCATTCAGGACACCAACTCTGCCCCAGCCTCTGTTTTCGGTGGTGTGCCACAGGGATCAGTCCTGGGGCCTGTTCTATTTGTTCTCTACACTTCTCTTTCAGACGTCATGTCCCAGCATTCAGCTCTCCATCACTCATTCGCTGATGATACCCAACTGCAGAAGTCTTCTAAGCCTAATGAATTTTTTTTTT
Source organism: Phymorhynchus buccinoides (assembly GCA_017654935.2). Taxonomy (NCBI): domain Eukaryota; kingdom Metazoa; phylum Mollusca; class Gastropoda; order Neogastropoda; family Raphitomidae; genus Phymorhynchus; species Phymorhynchus buccinoides. The sequence continues at coordinate 26,308,440 of CM065682.1, forward strand.
TTTTTTTTTTTTTTTTTTTTTTTAGCCTAATGAAATTGATGATCTAGATTTGTCCATGCAGGATATTGTTTCAGATGTCAAGTCATGGATGACCTCCAATAAATTGAAACTCAATGATGATAAGAGTGAGACAATGATCGTTTCCACTCAGAGAAGTTCCACCTCTGTTCAGTTTCCTGACTCTCTTGTCATTGGCGATGCTACTGTCCCTTTCAGTCAATCAGCTACAAACCTTGGTGTAACCCTCGACTGTCAGCTAACTATGGTCATTCATGTCATGACTCTGATTCGTAATGTGAACTGTGAACTCCGTCATATTAGTGCCATTCGTCACTATCTCACAGTTGAAGCCACCAAGACTCTAGTGTCAGCTTTTGTACTGTCTCGCATCGATTATTGCAATTCCCTACTTGTAGGCTGTCCTCAAACCCTCCTCAACAAACTTCAGAAAGTTCAAAACAATGCAGCTCGGTTAATCCTTAAAGTCCCTCGTACAGGCCACATCAAACCCCACCTCAATACCTTACACTATTCCACACTATTCTAAACCAGTTTCGTATATCACAATTAGGTTGATATATGAGAGAGAGAGAGAGAGAGAGAGAGAGAGAGAGAGAGAGAGAGAGAGAGAGAGAGAGAGAGAGAGAGAGAGAGAGAGAGAAAGACAGACAGACAGACAGACAGACAGACGACAGAGATACGTAGTCAGAAGAGAAAGACACGAGGGGAAAAGACTAAATGAGTTGCTGAACGGACAGACGATTCAAAGGCTGCTTATGAATGTGGCAGGAAAAGATGGGCCTCCTACACTGCTGGCTACCAGTAGTCCACTGTAGTGGTGCACTGTGCTCCGCTTTCTGTATCATCTAACCTTCAGGAACAGATGGGCCTCCTCATATAGTTCTAGTATGCGTCATCCATTCACTGCCGTGATTGTTAAGTTTAGTGTATTGTATTCACCTCGTCAAAGTCTTTTTAAAGACGAAAATTTGGTTTTATTCACCGTGTTTATTGTTTATTGTTTATTTCACCTTCATGTGCTTGTGTGAGTGTAGCGTTTTGATGTTTTTAGTTCAATTATTAAGAAATGATGGTGTGAAAGAAAGATTATGTTGAAAAGTGTGGTCAATAACTAATGGTGTGAAGAGAGATCTTGGTGTGAATACGGATTGTAAAGAATTATTATATCACATACGTTTTATATGAAAACAACATGGCATTAATTGGTATTCTAATTAAATATAATGATGCATTTAAAAAAAAGAGTTTGTACTGTTTGAATGAATAATTGTGATGTGAGTTACACACATACACACACACAACACACACGCAAGGACACACGCACAGAGAGAGAGAGAGAGAGAGAGAGAGAGAGAGAGAGAGAGAGAGAGAGAGAGAGAGAGAGAGAGAGAGAGAGAGAGAGAGAGAGAGAGAGAGAGAGAGAGAGAGAGAGAGAGAGAGAGAGAGAGAGAGAGAGAGAGAGATGTTTTGATGTTGTTTATAGCCCCGTCGACTGCTACGGCCATGTCAGGGCTGTCACCACGTCAAAATTTGAGCACATGATATCACAGTTTAAAATCCGACCACGTGTTATCATAGTTAAAAATATACAATTAAAAACGTAAAGATTTGAAACAAAAGTTAAAAAAAGGGATTAAAATTTAGTCGTGTATAAAAACCTTACACAGTTAAAAGCTTACAATTTATGTTTTAAAACTTAACACGACTTTTTATACCTTATCAAAAATATTTACTTCTTTTAAGAAACTAAAAATCATGTCTGGCGGCACATCACGGAACAACACCTTCATTGATTCTGCCCTGTAGTATTTTCTTCTGGTGTCATAGAGGTCCCAACAATCAAGGAGAATGTGTTTGATTGAGACACCAGCGTCGCACGGCACACAGTAGGGAGGGTCTGCTCCCTTCAACAGAAACGCATGCGTAATGTGTGTGTCCCGTGTGTAACCGACACAAGACAGTTTCTTCCTTCCGGCCGCCAGCAGCCGGAGGAAGACGTTCCTTCAAGTTTGGACGTACAGAGTGGAGTTTATTATCCACCAGCAGGTTTCACTCCTCCTGCCACAGACTGAAAACGTGAGTTGCGACCTTTGATTTCATGTCGGAAGATGGAATGAGACATATTTATGTCTGGACGGTCTTTGACGGCGTCCCTGGCCAGGCGGTCCACCTCCTCATTCCCCCGGATACCGGCGTGACCCATGCCAGACGAATGTCATACCCTCTAGATTTCAAACTGATGAAGAGATCAAAAAAAGTTAAAAGATCAGGATGGTTAAGGTTTCGAGCCGAAATGGCTTCCAATGCAGAAAGAGAGTCTGTGCAAATCAAAAACTTTTCCTCATCAGACTCTTGGATCATTTTCAGAGCAAGGACAAGGGCAGTGAGTTCAGCCGTGTATACAGAGCTTTCATTCGGGATATGTTTAGAAGAACTTAGTCCGGATGAAGGAATGTACGCAGCAGAGGCGACGCCTTCTTCAGATTTGGAACCGTCAGTGAAAACCTTTTTATAGTTGGGAAGTTTGGAACACATTTCAGAAAACATCTGTTTGTAGGCTAAAGAACTGGTGGAGTTTTTCCGGAAAGAGGCAAGGTCAAATTTGATTTTAGGGGACGATAGTGTCCATGGCGGCTTTTCTGGAAATTTGGAAGAGTCTGATATCACTCCAATGTCAATGTCTGCCTCTTCCAGGTGAGGGAGGACACGAATACCCAGAGGTGGAATACAGGCAGGGTTATCCTCGTATTTTTTCTGAAAGGGGGGATTCATGACGCACTCGTAAGCAGGATTGTTTGGTTCGGAATAGAGCTGTAGATAATAGTTCATGGATAGCTTAAGTCTCCAGTGGGAAAGAGACGGTTCGTTTGCTTCTGCATATAGACTGTGAAAAGGTGTCGTGCAAAAAGCACCAAGACAAAGGCGCAGGCCCTGATGATGTATTGGATCCAAAACTTTCAGGTACGAGGGTCTTGCCGCTCCATAGATAATGCAGCCATAATCCAACTTGGACCGGACCAGTGCTCTATACAGATGGAGAAGAGTTTTCTTGTCAGCGCCCCAGTCCGTGTGGGCTACCACACGAAGGATGTTTATGGCTTTGAGGCAGGACGTTTTCAGGTTTTGGATGTGGGCACGAAAATTCAGTTTTTGATCAAAGGTCACTCCCAGAAACTTAGCCTCGGCTACAGCAGGATTTTTTGATTTTCCGATGTAAATTTCCGGTTCTGGGAAAAAGGTTCTGAAATTATGGAAGCGGATGCTTTGGGTTTTGGTAGAAGAAAATTTGAAGCCATTGTCATCCGCCTACTGCTGGATTCGGTTCACGCACAGCTGGATCTGGCGCCGGGGTACATTTTGCCAGAGGCGTAGAGACCAAAGTCATCAACAAACAGTGAACTGTCTGATCCTTGGCGAACAGAGTTTACTATTTCGTTAATTTTGATGCTGAATAAGGCAGGAGATAAGATGCTGCCCTGAGGAACACCCATCTCCTGTTCATGGATGTCCGACAGAGTGGTGCCAACACGGACTTGAAAAGATCTTTGTGTCAGAAAATTTTCGATGAAAATTGGCAATCGACCACGAAAACCAAGTTTATGAAGATCAGAGAGTATGCCAAATTTCCATGTAGTGTTGTACGCCTTTTCTAGTCGAAGAAGACGGCGACGACGTGTTGTTTGTTTAGGAAAGCGTTTCGGATGGTTGATTCCAGATGGACAAGATGGTCAACAGTGGAGTGATATTTCCGGAACCCGCATTGTTCTTTTGCAATAAGAATCGGGCGTTGACCATCTTTTCCAGAACTTTGCAGACACAGCTGATGAGGGCTATAGGGCGATAGTTAGAAGTTAGAAGTTAGAAGGGTTGGATAAATCTTTTCCTGGTTTGGGGATGGGGACGATCAAGGCTTTCCTCCAGGAAGGCGGAAAAGACCCAGTCATCCAGATGCGGTTATATACTTTCAGTAGGATTTCTAAACAGCTTTCCGGGAGGTGTTTTAACAGTTGATAATGGATTTGATCAAGACCGGGAGAAGAATCATGACAGGTTTGTAAAGCTGATTTGAGTTCGGAGAAGTTGAAGGCCACATTGTAATTATCTTCTGCATTGGTGGTGAAGTTCAGTTCTTTCACATTGTAATTCTCTTCTGCATTGGTGGTGAAGTTGCAGTTCTTTCACATTGTAATTCTCTTCTGCATTGGTGGTGAAGTTCAGTTCTTTCACATTGTAATTCTCTTCTGCATTGGTGGTGAAGTTCAGTTCTTTCACATTGTCATTCTCTTCTGCATTGGTGGTGAAGTTGCAGTTCTTTCACATTGTCATTCTCTTCTGCATTGGTGGTGAAGTTGCAGTTCTTTCACATTGTAATTCTCTTCTGCATTGGTGGTGAAGTTGCAGTTCTTTCACATTGTAATTCTCTTCTGCATTGGTGGTGAAGTTGCAGTTCTTTCACATTGTCATTCTCTTCTGCGTTGGTGGTGAAGTTGCAGTTCTTTCACATTGTAATTCTCTTCTGCATTGGTGGTGAAGTTGCAGTTCTTTCACATTGTAATTCTCTTCTGCATTGGTGGTGAAGTTGCAGTTCTTTCACATTGTAATTCTCTTCTGCATTGGTGGTGAAGTTGCAGTTCTTTCACATTGTAATTCTCTTCTGCATTGGTGGTGAAGTTGCAGTTCGTTTTTTCCTTTTCAGTTTTTGTTTTGAGAAATGAAGCAGATTTTGGGGCAGAGGATGAATTTGGTTCTATGGTTGAGGCCAATAAAGTAGCCACCGCTTGTTTATCCGTTATGAGGGTGTCTGACAGTTTGAGATGATGGATGGTAGGGCAGGTGTTCTTGCCTTGATTTTTTTAATCACTTGCCAGACTTTTTTCTTGGAAGTTTTCGAGGTGAGACTGGAACAAAAGGTTCTCCAAGATTGGCGCTTGCTCTGTTTATTGATGTATTTGGATCTGGCTCGAATTCGTTTGTGGGACCGTACATTTGGTGTCGACGGTCTCCAAAACACCACAAGTTGGGCATTGTTTCGAGCTTTACCAGCCAGTCGGCATTCTTGATTATACCATGGAGTACTGGGGAGTTGGAGTTTAGGTTTTGTAACGGGGATAGATTCTCTGGCACAGTTTAACAGGGTGGTTGTAAATATTTCCGCCGGATCTTCAGCATTTACAATTTCATTGTCATCCAGTTGGATTAGAGCCGTGGATCGAAAGAGTTCCCAATTAGCTTTGTTAAAACAGAAATGCTCTGGTAGATCAATGGGATCTGTAGCAGTAGGTTTCAGAATGATGCGGAAGTGGTCACTTCCGCGCAGATCGTCGTGCACACTCCACTCATAGTCCAGGACCAGCGAGGGATCGCAGACCGACAGATCCAAGCACGAAAGTGTACCGTTGGCTAAGTGAAGGTAGGTTGGAGATTTGTCATTTAAGCAGCACAAGTCTAGTTCGTTAAAGATGTTTTTCAACATGAGACCTCGGGCTGTTGAGTCGGCGGTGCCCCAAAGAGGGTAATGTCCATTAAAGTCGCCCCAAAGCAGAAAAGGTCGAGGAAGCTGGTCCATAAGATCTACGACTTGTTGCTTAGTGACATGAACAGACGGGGGTAAATAGATGGAGCATACAGTAACAGGTTTTTTTAAAAGTAACTCTTGCTGCCACAGCTTGTAAGGGGGTATTTAATGAAACAGGGCTGTATAACAGTGATTTATGTATTAACAACGAAACTCCTCCAGTCACTCCATGGTCTATTGGAAACGCTGATAGATTGATACACTTCATTGGTTTAAGTGATTTTTAATTTACCAACAGCGCATATCATACAAATATTAAGCCAAATTAAACGGCAAAAACAATCTATACTGTGCCAACTTAATTCATGTGTTGTGGTTGTTGTACCGTGGCTACAAGACTCCAGGGATTACCCCAATAGCCGAAGCACGTGAACACGTACTATGGTGCAAATGTACCAGTTCAGGATGAGAACATTGTGTGTGTGACCATGATTTAATTACCCCGTCAATTGGGCAGCCACACTCCGACTTCAGAGGAACCTCATATAAATTTCTGTACGGCGGCTGGTAAGCACAAGACACAATCGGGCAACTGAACAGTTTGTTGCTTCACATCGACGTCTTTTTAATACGTAGAACAAATTTTAAAGGCACAGTTTACACTATGTTTTATACATCAATATGCACCAATACACATACAATATTTTCTTTACATTGATATTTATTTAAAGTGCATAACTGATATTGTACAAAATTGAACAAAGGGTATTACTCTCTTTTTCTAATTAACTCCCCTCCACCAAAGTTGATTACGATACCATTCACCTAGCACTGCGTGGGTGAGAACCAAAGTGAGACAAGCAAAGCATCATTCTTAAAAAAGAATGTGCCAAGCTCGCCTTTATGACCCTCACCCACACAGTACACATCAACAATGGTGGAGAGGACAACATACAAACAAATCAACACATGTCCATGTGTTTGTATGTATTAAATACATACTCCACCCATTTAATGTCATCAACATTTCAAATCTTTTGCAATAAAATCTGAACATAGATATAATCAATGTCATTGAAAATGTCTGGAAAGTCATTTCTGTTTTCGTGGTAGCTTAAACCACCAACAATCCTAAATAAAAACCATTCATACAGTTTCTAGTTATGCTGCTTAATGACACAAAGCAGTCCATCCCCACCCCCCAGTCCTCCCCCCCCCAACACATACAACAAGGAAAACTGCTTGTGCTAAACTAATTTCCTTCTTCCCCCACACCGTCCACCCCACCCATCACCCCCCCCCTTCCAACTGATCACCGTTTCTTTGCTTGCTCTTCTTAGAAACACAAACACTGCCAGCATTTGCAGTTTATAATGTCCCCTTCTAGGTGTTGGTGGTAAAGTGAGGGGGGTGAGGCAGATAATGATGGGTAGGCTAGAGAGGGTGGGGGAGAGGTGAATAATGACTCAATGCTACAACTCAGTCAGACACAACTGATCGAACACACACAGCCACGTCCCTCTCTCTCTCTCTCTCTCTCTCTCTCTCTCTCTCTCTCTCTCTCTCTCTCTCTCTCTCTCTCTCTCTCTCTCTCTCTCTCTCTCTCTCTCTCTCTCTCTCTCTCATTAAACATTTCAAGTTCAAGTTTTCTCTCTCTCTCTCTTTCTCTCTCTCTCTCCTCTCTTTCTCTCTCTCTCTCCTCTCTCTCTCATTAAATATTTCAAGTTCAAGATTTCTCTCTCTTTCTCTCTCATTAACTTAAACGTTTCAAGTTCAAGTTCAAGTTCTCTCTCTCTCATTAAACATTTCAAGTTCAAGTTTCAAGTTTCTCTCTCTCTCTCTCTCTCTCTCTGTGTCAACTACTTGTTCCTTTCATTGTTCTTCTTCACCTTTTTCTTTTCCTGCATCACCATCATCATCATCGTCATCATGATCATCATCGTCGTCGTCGTCGTCATCACTAACAAGATCAAAGACACACAGAAAACTGGTAGTCCGGGAACTGGACAACAAGTGACTATAACTAGCTCCTCCCATGACAATAATGACGCTCCTCTCCAGGCCTTGCACATTCTCGCAGTCTGTGACGATGACTTGGTCAGTGGTGGCCAGGGCCAGGTCACGTCTCTCATCATCACTGGGGCGACGTGGCATCGCCCTGACCGGCACATGGTGAGGGTGATGACGAAGACGAAGGTTCAGCCGACCCACAAATATCTGGGCGTCATTTGCATCAATAAGGTATTTACAGAGGACCCAGGTGTCCCTGAACTGGGGGTGACCTGAAAACAACGTGACCACCATCACGTGGCGTTCATGGACACAGCAACACTGATCTGTGCGCATACGCAAACACATGCCTAAATAGATACATAGAAACATGGGAGTGCGCACGCTCACACACACACACACATACACAAAGATACACACACACACACACACACACACACACATACACACACACACACACACACACACACACACACACACACACACACACACACACACACACACACACACCACACACACACACACACACACACACACAAGCGGGCGCAAATATACACGCACGTGCACGCACTTGCAAAAAGACACAAGCACGCATTCATTCACACACAGGTACGCACATACACACGTTTCCGCAAGAGCACGCACACGGGTCTAGGTCCCCCCCCCCCCCCCCCCCCCGACATTTGCCCCCCGGAAACTTCCCCCATGACATTTTCTCCCCCAGACCATTTGCCCCCCGGACATTTGCCCCCTCTCCATTTTGCCCCCCCCCCCCCCCCCCAGTACTTTTGCCCCCCAGACACTTCCCCCCATTCCCGGTGAACATTTCCCCACTGGACATCCCCCCCCCCCCCTGTGTGTGTGTGTGTGTGTGTGTGTGTGTGTGTGTGTGTGTGTGTGTGTGTATGTGTGTGTGTGTGTGTGTGTGTGTGTGTGTGTGTGTGTGTGTGTGTATGTGTGTGTGTCACTGTGTGTGTGTGTGTGTGTGTGTGTGTGTGTGTGTGTGTCACTGTGTGTGTGTGTGTGTGTGTGTCACTGTGTGTGTGTGTGTGCGGTCTATGTCTATGTCTCTCTCTCTCTCTCTCTCTCTCTCTCTCTCTCTCTCTCTCTCTCTCTCTCTCTCTCTCTCTTTCTTGTCATCGAGTGTGTGAGTATGTGTGTGCGCATGCGTGTGTACATATGTCTGTGGGCGCACGTGCATGCATACATGTGTGGCTGTGTGTGTGTGTGTGTGTGCGCGTGCGTGTGTGCGTATATGTGTGTGTGTCCTCTGTCTCTCTCCCTGTCTCTGAGTCTGTCTTT
>CM065682.1:26322287-26332512 GCA_017654935.2 Phymorhynchus buccinoides
ACGTGCAGTTTAGTTAATTGAAAACTGCGACTGGAATATAACTGAAATATAAATGAAATCTATTTCACCAACGAGAAGGCAGATGTGCCAAAAATACTCTTAAACTTGAGAGGCCGCGAGGCTAGTCGTCATAATTTACCTGACCTGACCTAGCGTGTGGAGCAGCTGAAGTCGTTCCGCGCCATTTTGAAACAAAGACTGAGAGCTATCGTTCTTGGCTTGTACTTTCCCGTAATGATTCGTTTCAGAAAGTCTTCCATTCCTAGTTATTTAAAAACTAAGAGTACACGTGCATTTTACTATTTTTAGAAAACTGCACGTGAATTTATGTACGTGTAAATTTACACGTGTAGTATAAAATAATGTACGTGCAATTTTCTATAAATAGTAAAATGCACGTGCGTTTTCTAAAATGCACGTGCATTTTTTTTAAAAAGCACGTGTAAATTTGCACGTGCATTTGATACCATTTCGTCCGCCATAGTCTACTGCAGCGCATCAAGACCCACTCCAGTTCGTCTACACCAAGAACAGGGGCACAGACGATGACATTTTAACGCTGCTGCATAAGTTGTACGAGCATCTTCATAAACCCGGCACCTACGCCAGAATTTTGTTTCTTGATTTCTCGAGTGCCTTCAATACCATCCATCCTCACATTTTAATACAGAAACTGCACAACATGACGGTCAACCCAGTGCTCATTACATGGATTTTCAGTTTTCAGACAGCATGGCCTCAACGAGTGAAACTTGGAGACTCCATGTCTGACAAGCTGACGACGAACACGGGGGCCACTCAAGGATGCGTACTTTCTCCAGCTCTTTTTACTATCTACACTGCCGATTGCCGTTCCACGGATGATGGAAGCATACAAGCGAAGTTCGCAGACGACACTTCCCTGACTGGTCTTCTGAAGAGTGATGAGTCATCGTACCGATCCGCAGTGAAATCTTTGGTTGAGTGGTGTGATGAGAACTATCTTGAGCTCAACGTGTCAAAGACAGAGGAAATTGTCATCGATTTCCGCAGGAAAAAGAACAGTGTAGAGCCTCTGACCATCAAGGGCGAAGAAGTAAGGATCGTTAGCCAGTACCAATATAATATCGGCACCATCATTGACGACAAGCTCGAATGGACTGCCAACATCAATGCCTGCTACAAAAAACAAAACCAATGGCTGTTCTTCCTCAGAAAGCTACGCAGTTTCCAGGTCAGCAGTGCCATTCTCTTCAGGTTTTACCAGGCAGCAGTGGAGAGCATCACACTTTACAACAAAGTGTGCTGCTATAACAACGCCAAGAAAGCGGACACCATCAAACTAGACCGCGTCATCAAGGTTGCTTCGAGAATAACGAAGACGGACATGACTCCAGCCTCCACCAACTACGAAAAGCGTTGCCTGAGGAAGGTGAACAACCGCCATCCTCTCCACTCAGTCCTGGCGGAATGTGGCTCCGCTGTCTGAGGAAGGGGAACAAGATCCTGCGCCATGACAGACATCCTCTCCACTCAGTCCTGGCGGAATGTGGCTCCGCTGTCTGAGGAAGGGGAACAAGATCCTGCGCCATGACAGACATCCTCTTCACTCAGTCCTGGCGGAATGTGGCTCCGCTGTCTGAGGAAGGGGAACAAGATCCTGCGCCATGACAGACATCCTCTCCACTCAGTCCTGGCGGAATGTGGCTCCGCTGTCTGAGGAAGGGGAACAAGATCCTGCGCCATGACAGAGATCCTCTTCACTCAGTCCTGGCGGAATGTGGCTCCGCTGTCTGAGGAAGGGGAACAAGATCCTGCGCCATGACAGACATCCTCTCCACTCAGTCCTGGCGGAATGTGGCTCCGCTGTCTGAGGAAGGGGAACAAGATCCTGCGCCATGACAGAGATCCTCTTCACTCAGTCCTGGAGCAATGTGGCTCCGCTGTCTGAGGAAGGGGAACAAGATCCTGCGCCATGACAGCCATCCTCTCCACTCAGTCCTGGAGCAATGTGGCTCCGCTGTCTGAGGAAGGGGAACAAGATCCTGCGCCATGACAGACATCCTCTCCACTCAGTCCTGGCGGAATGTGGCTCCGCTGTCTGAGGAAGGGGAACAAGATCCTGCGCCATGACAGCCATCCTCTTCACTCAGTCCTGGCGGAATGTGGCTCCGCTGTCTGAGGAAGGGGAACAAGATCCTGCGCCATGACAGAGATCCTCTTCACTCAGTCCTGGCGGAATGTGGCTCCGCTGTCTGAGGAAGGGGAACAAGATCCTGCGCCATGACTGCGCCATGACAGAGATCCTCTTCACTCAGTCCTGGCGGAATGTGGCTCCGCTGCCTGAGGAAGGGGAACAAGATCCTGCGCCATGACAGAGATCCTCTTCACTCAGTCCTGGAGCAATGTGGCTCCGCTGTCTGAGGAAGGGGAACAAGATCCTGCGCCATGACAGCCATCCTCTCCACTCAGTCCTGGAGCAATGTGGCTCCGCTGTCTGAGGAAGGGGAACAAGATCCTGCGCCATGACAGACATCCTCTACACTCAGTCCTGGCGGAATGTGGCTCCGCTGCCTGAGGAAGGGGAACAAGATCCTGCGCCATGACAGACATCCTCTACACTCAGTCCTGGCGGAATGTGGCTCCGCTGTCTGAGGAAGGGGAACAAGATCCTGCGCCATGACAGACATCCTCTCCACTCAGTCCTGGCGGAATGTGGCTCCGCTGTCTGAGGAAGGGGAACAAGATCCTGCGCCATGACTGCGCCATGACAGAGATCCTCTTCACTCAGTCCTGGCGGAATGTGGCTCCGCTGTCTGAGGAAGGGGAACAAGATCCTGCGCCATGACAGACATCCTCTCCACTCAGTCCTGGCGGAATGTGGCTCCGCTGTCTGAGGAAGGGGAACAAGATCCTGCGCCATGACAGAGATCCTCTTCACTCAGTCCTGGCGGAATGTGGCTCCGCTGCCTGAGGAAGGGGAACAAGATCCTGCGCCATGACAGAGATCCTCTTCACTCAGTCCTGGCGGAATGTGGCTCCGCTGTCTGAGGAAGGGGAACAAGATCCTGCGCCATGACTGCGCCATGACAGAGATCCTCTTCACTCAGTCCTGGCGGAATGTGGCTCCGCTGCCTGAGGAAGGGGAACAAGATCCTGCGCCATGACAGAGATCCTCTTCACTCAGTCCTGGCGGAATGTGGCTCCGCTGTCTGAGGAAGGGGAACAAGATCCTGCGCCATGACTGCGCCATGACAGAGATCCTCTTCACTCAGTCCTGGCGGAATGTGGCTCCGCTGTCTGAGGAAGGGGAACAAGATCCTGCGCCATGACAGAGATCCTCTTCACTCAGTCCTGGCGGAATGTGGCTCCGCTGCCTGAGGAAGGGGAACAAGATCCTGGGCCGAGACAGCCATCCTCGTCACTCAGCACTCAGTCCTGGCGGAATGTGGCTCCAGGCGATCCGCCACGAGCAGTCGCCTCCTGTCCCTGAGGTCCAGGACCAACCGATTCAGGGACTCCTTCCTGCCTACCGCCATCCGACTGTACAACTGGCAGCAGTGACCTGCACCAACCTGAAAGCCTTCACAATTCAGAGAGAGAGAGAGAGAGAGAGAGAAGAGAGAGAGAGAGAGAGAGAGAGAGAGAGAGAGAGAGAGAGAGAGAGAGAGAGAGAGAGAGAGAGAGAGAGAGAGAGAGAGAGAGAGAGTAGACGTGACTGTGTGCTATTACTGTTTTACAATATGGGTGTGTGTGTGTGTGTGTGTGTGTGTGTGTGTGTGTGTGTGTGTGTGTGTGTGTGTGTGTTGTGTTGTGTGTGTGTGTGTGGTGTGTGAGGAGAGAGAGAGAGAGAGAGAGAGAGACAGAGAGAGAGAGAGGAGAGAGAGAGAGAGTGTGTGTGTGTGAATTGTGGCTGCATGTGTCCCACTTGTGGGTATTTGTGAGTGCGCACGTGTCGTGAATAATGTGTGTGTGTGTTGTGTGTGTTTTGTGTGTGGGTGTGTTGTGTGTGTGTATGTGGTTGAGGAGCATTTTCTGCACTGGTGTTTATGTTACATCTGGATGAATGGATGGATATATTTATATCATTAGATTACAATTCATGACTAGCTGGCTAGCCCGTCTGGATGTGTGGTGTGTGTGTGTGTGTGTGTGTGTGTGTGTGTGGTGTGTGTGTGTGTGTGTGGTGTGTATGTGTGTGTGTGTATGTGGTGTGAGTGTGTGTGTGTTGTGTGTGAGTGTGCGTTTGTGTGTGTGTGTGTGGTGTGTGTGTTTGTTGTGTGTGGGTGTGTGTGTGGTGTGTGTGTGTGTGTGTTGTGTGTGTGTGTGTGTGTGTGTGTGTGTGTTGGTTTCGTTACGCCATGGTCGATGTTTTTCTTTCCAAACAGGAACAAAAGGTCTTATTAACTCGCTCCAAACAAATGTCGATTTCAAACGAGCACCAAGAAAGCAGGAACGTATGAACATCTGTTTAACGTCCTCCGGTTTGGAACAGACACATATGGGTCATTAGTAGATGTATATAAAGATGGTGCGAACGATCCTGGAGGCAATGCCCGGAGGCAGTGCAACACCAGCAAAGTCCCGAATTTCCATCAACACAGATATTCCTAAAGCAGGAACGTGTAGGGAAGGGCCTACTTAAACAGGAGTGCATACAACAAGCAAAACGCGTATTATGCACGGTACTCTCTAAAAGTAACTTCAGTACTGTTTTAAGGAAAGGAAGTATAATATGTCAGTGATAAGAATAAAAGGCCAATAACAACCATTCATACCTTTTTCCTACCCCTTTGCTTATAATGCTTTTGATACTGTTACTTCTCATATTTATTTGGACGAAAGTCAATTCTACCGTCAAATTCTCTTATTGTAAAAAAAATAATAAAACAATTGAGAGTCATAGTCATAGTCGTAGTCATAGTCATTCACAACAGAATAATAAGCTTCTCAATTATTGTCCATTACCGTAGAAGATTAATTATAATAACAGCTATGGCATTTTGGAACAGTCTTTGTTACCCCCCTCCTCCCCCTCATGTTAAGACCCTCAATCTCAAAATCTGCTTCTTCCGGGTTTATGAAAACAATCCTAAGCTGATCGACCCTCATCCGGTTCCTATCCACAAAATGGCGGAAAGTTTGAGGGGGTGATGGTGGTGGTGGTGGTGTGTGTGTGTGTGTGGGGGGGGGGGTGCGTGTGCGTGCGCGTGAGACCGATTAAAACACACAATAGCCGCACTTTGTTCTTGGCGCAAACTTTGACTGATGCTAATTTGGAAAAATCAGCGTAGCTTTACAAGCTAATGAGGCTTTATAGGTGAAGACGGGGTAAAAAGCCCATGGGCGGGTAAGAAGCCCATGCCAATTATCTCATGAAATAAAGAAAATTTCAGTCACGTTTTGCCCATGAGACGAGTGTTAATGTTTAGCATTCGTCTCATGGGCACATTTGACTGAAATTTGCTTTATTTCATGAGCTAATTGGCATGGACTTCTTACCCGCCCATGGGCTTTTTACCCCGTCTTCCCCTACTACTTCTTGACCACACGAAAGGGCAATAATTTTAGGACTGAATTGACCATGCCACCTACAGTGACGAGTCAAGCAGCATAACATAAGCATTATAGGGAAATCTACTAGGATGCATTTGTAATAATTTAAACCAATATCTCACAGAGTTTGTAACTGAGTTAATGTAAAGTGGGTGTCTAGCGATGTCTCCAAATACCATGCTATTTGGGGTCTTTATGGGAACACCCAGAAATCTTTTACATGGCATCATATGAACTTTCTCAATGCGATCACGTCTAGTTAACCCCCATATTTCTGATGCATACAGTAAAATCGGCTATATTTTAACATCGAATACCTTGAAAAAAGTAGTATGCGTCATATCCTTATAATTTTGAAAGGCTTTATTTAATTGAATGACAGCTTTTTTTCCTTTGGCTACAAGACCTTGAAAAAAGTAGTATGCGTCATATCCTTATAATCTTGAAAGGCTTTATTTAATTGAATGACAGCTTTTTTTACAGTCAAAAGATTGCATGCTATCACAACAAGATTGGAGAATGTTTAGACAGTTATTATCATAATCCAATAATAATAATCATGGCAAACGCATTTCAATAAGAGCATATAACTTGCAATAATAAAAAGATTTTTGAATCGTGACGCACGAAATAGCTTTTAAAATGCACATATCTTATCCCTTATAAATTATGCATCGAACGCTTTGGGACAACTAAGCAACAAACTCAGCGCTAAATCAAATCGAGAACAAATATAATCGTTGTACTACACAAATTCCATTCATAAAATAAATAAAGTTAACGTACAATAACACTGACTTCTGATCTCACAAAGACATCCACCCTGCCATTCACGGAAGCACTGTCATATAAACATAATGTTGTAAACACCTCACCCTCGCAGAAACTAATGAAAATCACCCAACATTTTACGTAACAGGAAGCAGAATGCACAGCCCTCTCTAATCTCTCTCCTCTCTCTCTCTCTCTCTCTCTCTCTCTCTCTCTAATGCTAGAACTCTCTCTCTTAATACTTCGAATCTCTCTCTCTCTCTCATCTTCTCTCTTATATCATGACATACTTGTCGTAACAAAAAATAAAAATTCTGGCCACAAAACACAAATCTAACAATCTAAGCCTAAAAAATGAAAATGCTAAATTTGTATACTAAATGCATTATATTATGACACTAAACACATCACAGGGCTCAGTATTAGGACCCATTTTATTTTCTCTTTATGTAAATGACTTACCGCTGAATGTTTACAATGTTCCTCTGAAATGACACAACCCTGATGACACATCTTTATGTGTCTTTGTAATAGTAACCCTAATGAATTGGTAAATGACCACCAGAAAACCGTCGAAAAATTAGCGAAATGGACTGAAAAAAATCATATGTCGTCTAAATGCTGACCAAAACAAAATCTGGCATGTATGCCTACCACGAGACAAAAAACACAGAAAATGAACTCCTCTTTCCCATCATTGTTCATTCAAGATCAAAAGATGTTGACAAGGTGCTTCACTCAAGAAAGTCTTAGGTGTACTGAGATAGACAATGAATTTATCATGATCCAATCATATATCTAATGGCCTTGGCAAACGCATTTCAAAATGAATATATCAGACTTGCAAGAATAAAAAGATTTTTTGAATCGTGACGCACGAAAATGGCTTTTTTCATGCACATATCTTATCGCTTATAAAAATTATGCATCAACTCTTTGGGACAATAGCATCGAAACAGATCTGAAACAATTAAATCATTTTACAACATGACGAGCCAATAAAATTAATACAGTTGAAGTCCAGTTCACTCACAACATGTGATAACAAATCTTTAAACTTGTTCCTGCCATTTAAGGACCAGACTATTATATAACAAATGTGTATGCATGTACAGCGTTGTGAATAGAATAGCCCCTAAGAAAATCACCCAACATTTTGTTAGCAACGGAAAGCAGACACTACACACAAACTTTCTTTTCCCAGACACCGTCTCATAATCTTTATAAATCTAGTTTCTTGCTTACTCCGGCTGTATGGCGTGGAACCATTTATTTTTTAATTTAAAAACGTGTACATCAAGACAAGACATTTATGAAAGCACTTAAATTTCATATGTTAGAAACCCTATGAATTAGTCTCTAACTTTAGAAATGTAGCACCTATTCCGTCGGAGCCATATCAATTTATACGATACAATTGTTATACTTTGATTGTTCTTTGCTTTGTTCCATTGTGTCCGGGACATTTGTTAATATGGGTGACCAGAGGGAGGAAATGAAATGGGGACAGAGACCACCACATTCACTTCAATATCCCGATTCATTTACTCTCTCTCATGCTCTATCTCTAAGAGCCCCTCTATCTCTCTCTCTCAACTCTCTCTCTCTCTCTCTCTCTCTCTCTAAATCTCTCTCTCTCTCTCTCTCAAATAGAAGTTACTTCAATTCGTGAACATTATTAGGGTAATGTTTAGTAAGTTTGGAATGTTTTGTTTTGCATGTTGAGTTATCAGAGCTCATAGTGAAAAAGAAGCGCATCGCGGGAGAAGCGCAAGAGATGGGACGATGCACCATCGATGAGCCGTGACGATAACATTGTGCTGGGAAGGAGGGATCGAGCAGAGAGAGAGTTATGAGGAACAAAGAGAGAGCAGCGGACACTCAATTAATGTGCCCAGTTATAGTCTTAAGTAAGCACGACCACAAACCCTCACACACACCACACCCTCAACACACACACACACACACACCACACACAAACAGACACACACGCCGCGCGCGCTCGCGCCGCGCGCACACACACACACACACACACACACACACCACACATACGCAATCACACGCACACACACACACACACACACACACACCACACACACACACACCACCACACATACACACCACACACACGCCACACACACCCATCCACACTCAATCACAATGACTTATGAATGGAAACATCATCAAAGATAATGAGGCCTGAGATTCCACCACCAGCATCGACTAAGCCCCGAAACGTACCATGACGTCATCAAGGTCAAAGCGAGACGTTTATGGCGTCCCAGGTGCTGCCCTGGCCCCAGGATTCGGCGCAGTGCTCCGGAAGAACGAATGATTATAGACTCGTTGCAGTGGCTTCAACAAAAACAATGGTTCTGCCCTGTCTGGCAACCTGCACCGCCTTCAGCCAAGAGGACAACACTTTTCCACAGCCTGGAGGACCCTGCAGATGCAGGTGCTGTGGCTCCGGCTGCCTGGTGAGCAGGTCCAGCTGGTCCTGGGGTGAGAGCCAGAGTGGAGGAATCGCCATGCGTTCAGCCACAGCCTATCCCTCTGTCCTTCATGGACCCGGCAGGAAGTGCCGCCCAGGTGGGTGATGTGAATGGGGATGCCGGCCACAGAATGGGACCATCACACACACAAAAAGGGGGGTCTTATATTAGCTGTTGGGCAACGGACCCAAACGAAGTTTCATATCCTTTACATTTATGAATATTACCGGAGATATATCCTATTTATCTGAATTCTTACGTAAAATGTATTTTTTACTGGTTTAAACTGACGAGATGTCAAACCATAAATTAACTGTTAAAAACTTTATAAAATGTAATACGATCTTGATAGTAATTGTAAGAAAACGTTGGGTTCCAAATGTTAGAACGTGCTTTTAAATCACGTTTTTTCAATTTATCTTGATTAACCAGAGAATGAAAATATTTCTTTTATTAAAATGTTTCAAAACAGAGGAAAAAATTATTGATTGTTTGATGGCAAAGACGGCATGACCATATAAACAGTAGTGAAGAGATTTGCGAATATAGTGCCTATAAAACAAGAATTGTATGGAAGTATATGTGCAATTGATATGAACAGAATACATAATAATAATGATAGCATTTCTATAGCGCCTTTCTATATTATTTTACACTCAAGTCGCTTCCATTCACGGATAACCTGCAGTCACACAAAACATATCACCCCAACATTCACCCACGTACAAGATCAAGAAGGAACATTTACAAAACCGAATGAGCTTTGAAAGTAGTGAGTCTTGAGTTTAGCTTGAAAGAGAGATAGTTGGTCCATGGCGGGATCGACTGGGAGGGAGGAATTCCAAACTGCGGGGGCACTGAAACTGAAACCGCGGGTCACAAATGATTTTATATTTGTTGGGGGACTTTCAGAAGTTTTGTGTTTGAGGACCTGAGTGAGTGGGAAGGGAGGTAGGTGGAAGGCACTGGAGAGGTAGGTGGAATGGTCTGTTCAAAGTGGACGGAAGGTAGACGGTACAAGAAGGATAAGGACGGACAAGAAGGATATGACGACAAGAAGGAAGGACGGACAAGGATAGGACGGACAAGAAAGATAGGGATACAAGAAGGATAAGACGGACAGAAGGAAGGATAGATACACAAGAGTGCACTCACTAAGCTTAGATTAGGTGCAATCTGATAGCTAGCTAGATTTAGATAAATCAAACAAGTTCCAGATTGTTGATGCGTCGTTATGTCATGATGCAGAAGATAGATGTCATTCACTTTATATTTTGTTGCCACTGTTTTCATGACTTGAGAAAAACTTATACAGTCAAAAGATATTAATGACCATGTCGATTCGTTTCCATTAACTGTGTCATGAGAGATGAAAAAGTAAATTAAAATTACAGCTTTGTTGTTCATGAATCGCAAAGGTACAACAT
>CM065682.1:26333012-26353012 GCA_017654935.2 Phymorhynchus buccinoides
TTAATTTTGGAGTAAGGTGAGGCCTTGCTTTAAATATGTCAGCAAGGAATCCCAAATATTACAGAAAGTGTGTATTTTAAGATTAAGTTTGATGGGTATTTTTTGCTGAAAAATGACTGGCGGCAAAAGGATTAAGCAAGTTAAAAACACCATAATATGCTTTTATTCTTTATCATTTCAAAAACACCTGCATTGTGCTTGGGAGGAGAAGGGACGCTGGGCCCGGCACACCATGCTGCTCCTCGCCTCTTGTCTGTATTAAATGTCTGACAGCAAATGAAGGCACCACCAACGCTGGGTTTGCTTGTGTTAAGTTTGGTGTTTGTAAATTAACATATATAATAAGACTTTGAGAACACAATCTTAACAGGAACACTATATCTTTAATGTGAGGCCTCCGGCCTATCCACATGGGGACATGTACAATCAACTGCCACAACATTCAATCAAGCTAGTAGAAATACCTTGATAATGACTCAAAAACAACTTTTTTTTTTTTAAACGATTTTTTACAATTGATTCTTCTCTTAGACAGAGGTTGCATAGTGAATGATGTGAATGAACATAGGGCACATCTCTTGTTATATTCCACCTTGTTCTCATTTTGCAGAGAAGAAAGAAACTTTAGTGAGAGAGAGATGAGAGCTGATATTGTTATCTAACATGTTGGTCAGATAGAGATTTTTTCAGCGATAGATCACACAATCTCAGACAGAGAGAGAGAGAGAGGAGAGAGAGAGAGAGAGAGAGAGAGAGAGAGAGAGAGAGAGAGAGAGAGAGAGGAGAGAAGAGAGAGAGAAGAGTGAGAGAGAGAGGGAAGAGAGATGGGAAGAGAGAGAGAGAGAGGGAGAGAGAGAGAGAGAGAGAGAGAGAGGGAGAACATTCAGATGGACTATCTGGAGATTGATCAGTTTTGAGGTAAGGCGCCAAAAAGGGAGAGATTGTTTTTTAATAGGGGAGAGCATACAAACTCTGTACTCTGCAAGTTAGAGTTTTCGTTTTTTTTTAAAAGTTAGTTTTCACTATTATTTTTTGGAAAATCAACATTTGTCAAAAATCCTTACACTTCAGGCAGAATTCTTTTTAGCCTGATTAAAACAACCCGTACAACGAGAGAGAGAGAGAGAGAGAGGGAGCCCCCTTGTCTGCTACACAAATTACAAGGGGAAAAAAGAGACTAACACAGGAGTCAAGAAATGATAATAAATTTGATGGTGCATGGGAAAACAGATATACGTCGCTCATAATGTTTTTGAGCTAAGCCAAAAATAGTCAACAACCCCCCAAAATACCAATTTTCTATTTAGGGCATATTTATGTCTATTTTTTATGTTTTCTACCAGTATCCAAAACATGAAAGACAATTTTGAATAATTTCTTTGTTTATTTCATTGGTTTTTTTTATGTCAAGTAAACAAACGAGCTGCCCCAGGAAGCTGTGCAGGCCAAGACCATCAACATCTTTGTGTCGAATGGTCACCAAATAGTTATCCAGCAACACCCCCCTCCCCCCTCCCCCATTCCCTCCCACCTCTACCCCTCTCCCTGTATTAAGGCGCTCTTCCGCAGATCCCCAATTTCTACAGTGACAGAATAGTCAAGTTTGACTGTGGTCACTTACTGGAAGGAAGAGAAGGAACAAAGAATCAAAATCCTGCCTTCTATGTCCGATTTCTGCCGATCTCGAATGTCAAACTTCAAATGGCTATGATAACAAAACTAGACAAGATACCTCAATTCTGTTTTCTGTGCACTGACAAGGAATCTTTGCTGCATCCTGTACAAGCAAAATCTCAATGATGTCAAAATTTCATTTTTATCTGATTTTCCAATAAATTCCGATGGCTTGGAGTCAAAACGGACTATCTTTAGATAGTCTATCGACGTATTATTGGATTTATTACAAAAACTAATAACTTGTATCAAACAAGGACTGCAGAAATATAAAAAGGGGATTTTGCTTTTTATATTTCAGCAGTCTTTTTTATATACAAGTTATTAGTTTTCGTAATAAGTTCAATAATATGTCAATGGACTATCTAAAGATAGCCATCCAAGCCATCGCAATGCACTATGACAAATGTAGAAAAAGGAATGCCCCCAAAGCCTGCCCTACCTCTTTGTCAAAGGCGACCAGCACGGGGGAGAGGTGGGCCTGGGACACGTCCAACCCCAACCTGCGCGCAAACATCCAGTGGTTCTGCGAGTCCATGGTGATGAACGTCAGCGACCGGTTGACCTGACACCCCCGCCCCGTGAACCCTTCCGGCACTTTGGAGCGGCCGATGTCCGGGACGATGGCTGTGGGGAACACCTCCTGGCTGCGCTGGAAGGCCAGACGCCGACACAGCTTACGAGGGAGGCTCTCCAAACTGTCCAGCACGTAGCGATCTGTGGGCCTCCTTTGCTGGCTCTAAAACACAGTTCATACACGTCATAGAGTACTGATGAGTCTACACGCTGGACTGGGTCAGTGCGTACCCCCCCCCCCCCCCCCCCCCCCCCCCCCCCCCCCCCCCCCCCCCCCCCCCCCCCCCCCCCTTGAAATCATAGAGGGATTGTAGATAAATCACGTCATGCTTGGGTCATTGTTTCCAATGACATTTACTTCTTCCAGCAACCATTTTTCAAACGAAAGAGACCAACTAAAAAAAGGCAACTTTCATGGAGTTAGAAGGTAGAATCTGAATCTACTCATGTTACTGATAGTTTCCTTTACGCACTTGGTGTGGGGTGAAAGTTGCTATGGGTTACATATAAGTGTATATAGATAAAAATGCAACACCTGTATGTACGGTGCGCACTGACCCGTACCGGTACGCAATGACCAATTTGTCATAGTCTTCAGAAATCCGTTTGCTTCTAGAAAACGGTTTCAGTTACAAACCAGAGCGTTGATACAGTGGAAGCAGAAATATTTTAACAGATGCTGGTGATCTACATCTTTTCCAGTATCGAACTGGAGATCCACAAATTGACGTCACATTACGATAATGCCTTAAGGGGTATGCAACCCCCCTTAGTACTCTACAAGTTTACGACGAAGAAAGTAATTTACAAATATTTTCTTGGACGTTTAAGCAGCTTTACATTAATATAGACCATGTCTAGACATGCACACACACCCACACACTCAAAAGAGTCTGCCCGTATACTCGCACAAACATACAAGCACAGACACACTTTTTTTAAACGGTGTGAGAACATTTAACAAACACACACACAAGCATAAACACACACACACACATTAATACATTTACAAGGTAAAACAGCACAAAATGTCAAAGGGTGCTAAGGAATGACTTGGGTCCATGCACTGTTTCTCTGTAGGATTGCTTAACACATTCTACCCCATCCGTGCAGCCGCATTTATTTTCCCTGGCCTAGCTGTGCGGAGAGCTCTGAGCATAGCTATAAAAATGTTTAGAAAAATTGCTATAACTTTCAAACAATTCAGCGTATTGCTTTAAAATTTTAAAGTGTTATTGTCGAATGTGTGTTTTAAAAGTTTACAAAGTTTCATGGATTTAAAGTACGGCCTGTAGTTCTAAAAATAACTCTTTTACACACAAAAAAACAGTTATATAGAAACTGTTTGTTCTTTATGAAATGATCGAAAGTAGAGCTTTCTACTTCACCTACATTCGCTAAAAGCTCGATACAATCGCTATTTTTGTCATTATAATAGTCTTAAATCAATCCAAACACAATTGTACTTGCCATTTTATTACTCAGACATAATAGGTATCAAACCATCTTCGAAAACAATCAGTAAAAATATGAAATATCTGCTCCAAAATCGATCACATCTAAGCATGACCGAAAAGGAAGCGTCTGTAAACAGGCTAAAGCTACCAAAGTGTACTATTTGAGGATGAGAACGAAGCTAGATACTTCAGTTTGAAGATGGGTTTGTATTACGAGTTAACTCGTAAACGGGCAGATATGGTTGGCGTGAGTTTACGAGTATACTCGTAAATGGGGTAGAATGAGTTAAGTGAACTGATTTGCGGTGAAAAGAATAGAAGCAATTTATGTACTGTCCTATCCAGTGATAAAATTATGCAGTGAAAATTAAAAAACCATTTCAACCAAAACGTTGCAGATGAAAATGGACTAATAATTTAAAAAACGTTGTTGATGAAAACGGGATGATTTCACAATCCTTTTCAGGTTCAAAAATGAAATGTAAGTTTACAAACCTTACGAAATTCTTGAGACGGAGATTCCACTTTGGAAGGTGTGTAGAAAGGTGTCGTCAAAAACTCAGCGTACGAAACGTTCTTATCACACCACTTACAGCACACTGACGTATGCGAAGAAACATCGTAGCTGCTGATGGAATTAAGGCAAGAGTTTTCCGGAAGAGTGGGCCGAACTTTCTGATTTTTGCCGGTAAAAGAACACTCAGGTGACGAATAGGAAGACCAGTGATGACAGATTTCGCATATGTTGAGCTTCTTTTCGGGGTAGGGAGTGGCAGTAGAGAAGCAGCATTTGTGGGAGAGGTGGGGCTCTGGGGGCCAGCCTTCGGTGTGTAACTGGCAGGTAGTGAGGTCTCGCACGTGACGTAGGATGTTGCGCAGCGACAGCGACAGCCAGTGGTGGGTTTTCTCCCTTGAAACGTCGTGACCGGGGCACTGGTTGAACCGCAGGGCAAGGTCCTTGAACTGAAAACCATACAAACTGGAATTAACCCTGAACTACCAGAGAAATTTCTGGACTCAAAAAAATTAATGAAATAGAAAAGAGAACTGCGAGAGACAACTTGGCAAAATGGTCTGAAGATATATCCCTCTCAACTTCGTTAATGCAAAAAGCTGCATCCTAAAGTTATTCCCTTTCCCTTTCAAGGGCTGCGAGGCCCATATCAAGCCCTTATCATTACTACTACTACTACTTCATCTGATGATGTCATCAAGCCTATAGGTGCCATTCAGTCAATGGCTTCTGAAGAAAACGACAGAGAAATTACAATACAAAGGAGAGAAAACAAAAATATATACACAATGGTATGACAAGAAACTAAAATACAACAGCATCTGGAGTTGCCTCCACTGGCAATGCTTGGTTGTGAAAAAACCCACCACACAAAGACAAACAAATACACAACAAGTGCAGAGTGATGTTATTTATTGACAAGACAAAACAGAACATGTAATATTTCAAAAAAGTCTTTCAAACAACAAAGAAAACACAACAATACTTCCGCTCTTCACACCCCAACAGAACCCCCCAGATGTATAGTGATCCTTGTTCAAGGTTACAATGTACTTTTTCAATTAGCCCTACTATACCAGCCCTTTACTCATGGCTTTTATCACAGGCTGACATAAGCCTGGAGTGGGGGCCAATAGTAAATGAGAGCTGTACAATAAAATAATCTCATACTGTTTTATCATACATATCTGTATTGCTAAAAAAAATGGGACTTTACTGGTGTTGCACCGCCTCCGGGCATTGCCTCCAGGATCGTTCCCACCATCTTTATATCTACTAATGTCCCATGTGTGTCTGTCCCAGACCGGAGGACGTTAACCCTTTCACCGCCAAAGTCGCATTGTAGCACCACACCCACGTCACTAAAAGGCATCAAATTGGGGTCTATTATCCAAAGACCCTGTTGTCTTAGTTTTGGGAAGTAAGGATAGACCTTATTTTAGATGTGTCACAGAAGAATCCCCAATACTGCAGATGGATGTTATTCTCTACCCAGGTAAATTTAATGGAATTTAATGCCATTTGCACTGGCTGTACTGCTGCAGCAAAAGGGATTGGTTCACCTTTGGGGACCTTCCCCAACGACATCTGTCCAAAATCCCTTTGGCTGACACATTGGAGATGTACACTGGGCAAGGCTTTTCCGCTATAAACAAATTTTAGCCCAGCCCACCGGAATAGCAGCTGCCCCCTCTGCTATCTGGCAGTCATGGTCAGAAATGACAACTGGCATACATACTTTTTGTTTGTTTTAATGTAAAATTCGCAGTCATTGCCATAGCTTTCTCTTAGAGATAAAAAAAGTTGTGTTTGAGTTGATACTATACCGGGAGGTGATCCTGATCATGAATATAAAATATTTTTTGCATCATAAAGCAAAGTTTTTCCTGACTGACAATCCTGCGCCTGATAATATGATCAATAATATAGTGACGTTTTGATTAGTTTTACAAAATCAGATTTAAAAAAAAAATGTACGAGCACCTTAAGTCATAAAATATGATAATATAGTAGTCATAAAATATGATAATATAGTCATAAAATATGATATATAGTAGTAGGGATTTTTTGCAAATGGTGCTTGAGTTACAGCTGAAATGACACATACATGTCTAAACTATTAAGTATATGTATATATATACTATAGATGTGGCACTTACCACGGCAAAAGACTGACTGGCCAGAGAAAGGGGAGAAACTCTGTGGAACATGATGATGGCTGGACCCTTGGTTATCTCCCTTGACAGCTTCAGGCTCTTCATTCCCAGAGGAACAACCCACCGCACCGGCAACTTAAAAAAACCCACACAAATAATGATAATAATAATAATAGTGGGGATTTCTAGCACTTTAATCTTAAATAAGCCCTAAGCACCTACAATAATAAATAAGTTATTAATAAACACACTTACATACACGCACGCGCGCACATGCACACACAAACACATGCGTGCACGCACGAACGCATGCACGCAAACACAAACGCACACACTACGCATGCACACAAACACACACACACACTACGCACGCACACACACACACACACACACTACGCACGCACACAAACACACACACACTACGCACGCACACAAACACATGCGTGCACGCACGAACGCATGCACGCAAACACAAACGCACACACACTATGCACGCACACAAACACACACACACTATGCACGCACACAAACACACACACACACTACGCACGCACACAAACACATGCGTGCACGCACGAACGCATGCACGCAAACACAAACGCACACACACTATGCACGCACACAAACACATACACACTATGCACGCACACAAACACACACACACTACGCACGCACACAAACACACACACACTACGCACGCACACAAACACACACACACTACGCACGCACACAAACACACACACACTACGCACGCACACAAACACACACACACTACGCACGCACACAAACACACACACACACTAACACGCACACAACACACACACACACACTACGCACGCACACAAACACACGTGCATGGAAGGGACAAAGTACTTTGAAAGGAAAGTACTCAAACACGCACAGAATATGGACATATGTGCAGACATTCACATTTTTGGATTTGAATTTTTTGTTTTAAACTTCACGAGGCGTGAAGGTTTGCACATGAGCAGACACAACAATAGAAGAGACACCTTAGCAACCAGTCTTTTGACATTCATACATGGTGGTCCCCAGCCGCATACATATTAACCCCTTCACTGCCGAGCCCAGTTCCGGTACCGGGGCAACTATTTGCCAAGCCGTTTTAGGTTGCCGAGTCTATCGCAAAACTTTCTGAATAAAAGTGCATATTATAACCTATGCTTTTCTGAACGGGGATTAAATATACTATCCTTTGAGAACACTCTCACACGCATTCGAACATACTGCGAAAAGCGTATGGATAGAAAACGGGAAACTCTTAGAATAACCATATGACGGATATTTCCGTGACGGAGCAGTTTATAGGTTACCAGAAGTTGACGGAAATATCCGTGACGGGGCAGTGAAAAGGTTAAATGTCATTCCACCTTTGTCTTAAAAAACAGCAACAGTAGGCTATTTATGCTGAAGCGAAGGGAAAACACACACACACAAACCCACATACACTCCAGTGTCATCTTCAGGCATCATTTGTTATGTACTGAAGGCCGGCAGGCATTTTAAGGAAAAAAGATCTAGATTACAGCCGGTCATTCCCCTTATGTCAATAAAATCATGCACACACACCCCTCACTCTTCTTCTTCTTCTCCTAGGCAGCCAACTTCATCACGTTGAAGGTTCTGCTGCACTTTAGGGGGCATAGCTGCCAACTTTTCCCAAACAAAATCCTGAGAAACCTTTTTTCTTTTAAATGTGAAAACTAGCCCTCTCCTTTGCCTTCGGCATCGTGGCGAGGTTACTTCAATGGCGGCGTGAGACAGGCCTAAAGACCGCCAAACAAAGGATTTCAGGAGGAAGTAGCCCCCGCTTCCGACATGCGCAGTACGAACTCTGCTCCGCGAAGCTTCCCGAAACACAGTTTCGGTTTTCGGGTTTCATAACACTCGTTTCTGAGGTCATCTAAGCTGGAAATTTCAAAATCCGGGAGTTTCACGTGAATTCCGGGAAGACCGGAAGAGGTGACAAAATCCAGGAAGTTCCCAGATTTACCGGGAGGGTTGGCAGGTATGAGGGGGTAGTACGAAAAAGAGAGAAAATAACAGCAAAAGTACAAAGTGAAATAACATATTATGGGGGAAAAAAAATGATCCCAAAATAGTCAGGAATAATTGAAATACTTATCGATACACAGTTTACTATGTAGAAGGATATTTATGAGATTCAAAATTGAATAATTGAACCCAAAAACATCAAAACGCTACACTCACACAAGCACATGAAGGTGAAATACACACTACACACGGCGAATAAAACCAAATTTTCGTCTTTAAAAAGACTTTGACGAGGTGACAACACACTAAACTTAACAATGACGGCAGTGAATGGATGACGCATACTAACTATATGACGTGATAATCTGATGACGGTAAAGTAAAAGAAAATAATGAATGAAAAGACGTCATCTTCGTCATCCCCTCCTGTCCCTCTTCTCTCTGTTTCTTTACCCCCCACCCCCACCCCACCCTCTCTCTCCCTCAAAATTGAAGGAAGTTATATTTGAAGATTTGATTTGGAAAAACCGACCCACAGTTTGCTCCTACCTGCTGTCTGCCTATCAGGGCCCATCTCACCAAGCTGGAAGCTGTGATGTTGTTGGGCCATGGGTATCTCTGGAAACAGCACACCATAACATTAGTAACATATCGTCGGTGAAATTCAAAAACCTCGTATCTCAATGAGGCGCTATACCGAAAAATTATCTGCCCCTGTGAGAGAGAGAGAGAGAGAGAGAAAGAGAGAGAGAGAGAGAGAGAGAGAGAGAGAGAGAGAGAGAGAGAGAGAGAGAGAGAGAGAGAGATGGGAGAAAGATGCGAGAGAGACATGTTTTTTTTGCTTTTTTTCAGATCTGAGATGTGAACGCCACCTACTTAAGATTATCGCCTTTGCCAGTTAGGAACTAGTAGTATATAGCCACAGAAAATTATCTGCTCCTGATTCGTCACCAGGGGGCATTGGCAGTTCGGGCCTAAAATTATCGCCCTTTCGTCTCGGCAAGTAGCATAAAGCCTCATTTTAGTAGTTTTGAGAAAAATGATGGAAAAAAATGTTTTAAAAATTAACCGACGATATGACGATTCAACTTAACTCTTTCTATTTCTAGCTAATACATTCACCCAGTACATCACTCTACACTCCCACCAAATGCAGACATCCAAAGCCAAGTACCCTGCCATGTGTTTGTCTATTTTTAGAGCCTATGTCAGTGATTGTTTTTTTCTGTTAAAGCAATGCATGCACACTCGAAAAAATAGTTCCTCCCCTCTTGTCGGTTACGATTCAACAGACAATCAAGAACGTCAAAAAATACATGGCCAGCGCTAGAACTAGAAGAGTTAAAAGAAGACAAATTCACAACTCATGGAATCAAAAGGGAAAATATTCATATTTTCTTTGTTTGTAATTGAATACCTCATCTGATCAAGTTGCTAAAACATATTTTGATTCTACCCACATACGAGGGAAGGAAATGGACGGAAAGATGTGTCACATATGCGCGCATGTGTGTGTGTGAGAGAGAGAGAAAGAGAGATAGATAGATAGAGAGAGAGAGAGAGAGAGAGCTTGTTGTTGCTTCAGTCTGTTGTGTTTTATGTCTATGTGAATGTAACTGAATAATAAATCATTTAAACCACAGAGAGAGAGAGAGAGAAGAGAGAGAGAGAGAGAGAGAGAGAGAGAGAGAGAGAGAGAGAGAGAGAGAGAGAGAGAGAGAGAGAGAGAGAGAGAGAGAGAGAGAGAGAGAGAGAGAGAGAGAGAGAGAGAGAGGGAGAAAGAGAGATGAGAGAGAGAGATGGAGAAAGACATGTCTTTTGTGCTTTTTTTCAGATTGCATCTGAGAAATTGGGTCATTGCTGCTAGCATGATACACAAGAGAACTGCTCATTATTTCACACACACACCCCTTACCAGAGTAGAATTGCTGATCCTAAGATGCACGATATCAGATGGACGTTTCATGTGGTATAACAATGCCAAAGCTTCATTTGTCACAACTCCAAACTTTATCACTTGAAAGGGATCTGCACGCAGTTAAAAAAAAAAAATATATATCACTGCTATTGTTCCAAAATGCTTAAGCCCAAAACTCTTCATATACCCCCCTCCATGATCCAACACCCCCCCTCCACTGCCCCTAAAAGAAAAAGAAAACTTATGAGAATTAAATTTAGACAAAATACATTTGTTTCTAAACATACTACATGTAGTGACTTAATATATATATTAAAAAAAACTGTTATAAAATTTCATTTTGATTAAAAATGTTGGTTTTAAAATGTAGTGACTTGATGTGTAAAGTGTCCAAAAACTCCAATTTAGACAACAAAATAATGATTTCAAAATGCAGTGACTTGATATAAATTTGGACATAATTTTCAAAGCTTCAAGCTTCATTTACTATTGACCTTCTCATTAAAAACAAACGAATAGAAACATGTACATACATGTCCTACACACTTACAACACAAGACAAAAGAACCCGATGAGATCAGTGAAGAAAGCTATATTGATCAGTTGTCAAATATCAATTATGTTTTGGAGACTGCTCGACTGTGAAGAGGGGGAGTATTACCTCTCGTCTCTTTGCTGACGACACTCTCTGCCACAGAACAGTCAACTCAAACAAGGACCACACCGACCTTCAATGCGACCTCAACAAACAGGCATCATGGGAGACTAAATGGCAAATGTCGTTCCATCCTGACAAGTGCCAGAGTCTCCCCATGATCCAGCCCACAACCCCCCCCTCTTCAAGTTCTGCCGCCCCCCCCTCCTCCTCCCGTACCGTGACGTAAGCTGCCAGACTGGAAAGTCCCCCAGTTTTATACACATCAGAATCTTCAGCAAGCTGGATGTTTAAAGAAAGAAGAAGAAGGGGTATTGTTGTGTTTTCTATGTTGTTTGAAAAAGACATTTTTGTTGAAATATTACATGTTCTGTTTTGTCTCGTCAATAAAATAACGTCACTCTGCACTTGTGTGTTTGTTTGTGTGGTGGTGGTGGTGTCAATATTAAGGCTAAACTGATTCATAGTTTCTAATCTAAGGGCCAGTCAATTTTCACACTTGTATTTCTCCTCTGCCAAACTTGCCTATGTAGAGTAGTCAGAGTTGGCAGTCATGTATCGGAAAAGGTCATTTTGCTCTTCACATTGTTTACCAATGACTTTCGCTCTGTAAACCCATCTGTTGCAGTTATTAAGTTTTCGGATGACACTACTATGGAGGGGCTCATTACTAATACTAATGGCGATGAGGCAGGGTACAGGGATAAAATTGAAAAGATGGTTGACTGGTGTGCCACTAACAACCTAGAGCTCAATGTTTCCAAAACTAAAGAAATGATAGTTGATTTCCGGAAAAAGAAAAATCCTCTCCCAGCATTATCTGTTAAAGGTCAGGTAGTTGAGCAAGTAGAATCATTTAAATTCCTTGGTGTGCATATTTCAAATACATTAAGCTGGGAAGTCAACATCACATCATCCTGCAAAAAAGCACAGCAGAGACTATATTTTCTAAGACAGCTCAAGAAATGTAGGATAAGTACAGCAGTCTTGACACAGTTCTATCGATCTGTCATCGAAAGCATACTCAGTTTTTCAATATCTGTCTGGTATGGATCAGCTTCAGCTAAAGATAAAAGGAAACTCCATCAAGTCGTCAAGACAGCCTCAAAAAATCATAGGCCACAAACAGCCATCCCCAGATAACATCTATAGTGTGCGCATAAGACGCAAAGCTAAATCCATCATATCTGATAGCACACACCCAGCCAACCATCTGTTTCAATCTCTCCCTTCTGGTAAAAGGTTCTGCTCTTTTAAGTGCAAATCTAACCGCCTGAAGAACAGCTTTTACCCCTCTGCTGTCAGAGCCATCAATACTCAGTAGGCTCATTCCCCTAGGGGAATTCTTTATCCTATTTTGCCCAGATTTGTGTCAATCGGTGTGCCTGCATGCTCGCGGTCTTGTGTGTGAGTGTATTGAGTGTGTAAGCTAACAAGTTTTTTTCATCCTGCCCTGTGTGAGAGTGTGTGGTGTGTGTGCGTGTGTGAGGTGGGACATGTATTGGTATAAATGTGTATGCACACGTGTATGTGTGTGTGTTGATGTATGTGTAGGTGTGCGTCTGAGAGAAAGAGATAATCTGAGGGAGACACTGATACATGATGATGTAATTTGTCCATTCGATGTGCATGCTTTCGTTGTTGTTGGATTGTGTCTTGTGCAAAACCAAAACGATTTCCTTTGTATTACGGATGCATTGGCTGATTAAAGAATCTTGAATCTTGAATCATGAAAAGATTACATATTTTTCCAAACTGGGCGTTTTTGCCAACTGGAAAGAAAATTCTGACTTGTATTCACATTCTTTTCATATGTTAACACCAAATGCAGTTACTTTGATAAAGACCATTAATGTACACACAAAGCAAAAATACTACTTTCCAGAATGCTCGGCACATGCCTAAGGCGAAATGTGACACCGCACATGGTGTCTGGCATGGCAAGTTGGATGGAATTTCCAAGGCAGAGGCTAAGCGGTCTCCAGAGTTGCTAATAACTAGTTCCTGGGATCCAAAAATCAGTGGGGATTGGGTCCCTGGCGGGCTAACCCTAACCCTAACCTAAACCTAACGTAGTCTGATCCTGGACTGGCATCCTTGCCGACATGACGAGCATAGGAAACCCTGGGCCGGGGTAGGGCTGTGTGATGTTGAAGTTTTCCTTCTGCAACACTTGAACTCTGCAGCCTCTCTCCTGGCCTCATCGCCTTGTCTTGTTGACACTTCCGTCTGTCCCTGTCTTGGACCATGTTCTCCAGTCTTTATCTGGGCTACAAGCTGTGCCGAGCTGGCGCTTCAGCTCTGATCTTTGAAGCATTTTCATGGGGCTCCTCTGTCACATTTCCTCTGGCACAGCTCTACAGGTGCAGAACGCTGGCTTAGGCAAATCTGTGTCCTCCATGCGTGGCAGGTGTCCCGCCCAGTGGAGTTGTCTGGAAAGAGGCATGGCCTCAATGCTGGGGATGTTGCTACGCTCTAAGGCTTTGTTGAGATGAGTGTAGCGTGGCACAGAGTGTCAAGTAAACCCGAGTTCGAACCTGGGTACAGGGGATTTTTTCCTCTCACTTTGCACTAGGCCTTACGGTCTGAACGTGGAGTCTTTCGGATGAGACGATAAACCGAGGTCCTGTGTGCCCATGCACTTAGCACACGTTAAACCCAGTGGCAACGAAAAAGTTGTCATTTGGTCAAAATGTACACACACACACACTTTTTTCCTTCCTCATCAGTCACACAAAAATTGCATGCATAAAAAAAATTGGGTGGCGCGCCTCTGGCTGCGACACGCTCTCCAGTCCAAGTGGGAGCAACCCGAATTTCAGAGATGCCTCTGTGACCATAAAGTACCTAATACCTAATAAAGTCTTGCCATTTGATACCCAGGATGAAGTTGTAATGTGTGCAGTCTCAGCACAGTAGTTCCTGGCATTAAGATGCCACCCCCCCCTCCCTGTGGGGATAGCGGTATAACTTTCATACAAATAGTTCCCCCACCTTCTGGAAATTCTGTACTTGTAACTTCCTTTAATCTGTCACTCTCTTTGACTCTGCCTTTTCCCTTTGCTTACTATCAATATCATCTACTATCTTTCTGTCTTACTGGTCCATTCCCCTGCCTTTTTTAAAGAAACTTTTACAAAGAATTTCTCCAGCCGAAGACAGACATTGCTGGGTCTAACTATTTTTCAGTTAGGTGCATAACGGCAGCATGATGCATGAATGCGCTCATAATTGACAGGAAACTGTCTGAGTGATTGACGAAGAACAAGATGCTCACAAACGTCATCCATATTTCAGCTGTTTTATAGGCCAGCAAGATAACAGATTCTAATGGACTAACACTTGGGTGACTCACCGTGTTCCACAATTCTCATGGCGGCGTAGAAAAACTGTTGAAAACCAGGGGGTTGTGGGGAACTGTGGAAATCAAAGTACCCCACCAGCACCGACTGTCCATGAAATAGAATAAAACACACACACACACACCATTGAAGTATTGAAGTATTTATGAAGCCACACAAGCATGCAAGCTCGTGTTCTGAAAAGCAGTCCCAGAAAAGCACATATATTCTTTTTCTCCTTTAGATCACATAATTCACTACCACCCAAAACTTTCAACACCACACTGCATGGTGTAGAGTGGCACAGAGGTAACGCGTTCGCCTTGTGTTAAATAAACCCCGAGTTCGAACCTGGGTACAGGGGATTTTTCCTCTCACTTTGCACTAGGCCTTACGGTCTGAACGTGGAGCCTATTGGATGAGACGATAAACCAAGGTCCCGTGTGCCCATGCACTCAGCACACGTTAATCCCAGTGGCAACAAAAATGTTGTCTTTTGGTCAAAATTTACCCCCTCCTCATCAGTCACACAAAAATTGCATGCAAAAAAAAAAAATGGGTGGCGCGCCTCTGGCAACACGCTCTCCAGGTGGGAGCAACCCAAATTCCACAGAGACACCTCTGTGACTATAAAGCACCTAATACTGATAATAAAACCATGCTACACTTATATCATAGTGACTTATAGTTATACCCCACCCTCTCAAGGAGGGTTGTTCATTTTTTTCAGGGAGCGATCCACAATGCATTACACCATAGCATACAGCTCCAGTTATCAGACCATAATGCACTGATCACACAGCACACTACAATACTCACGTCATGCTGGATCAGGAAGTCTTTAACGTCGCTGACATCACTCAGCAGCGTCAGAGGAAACAGAAGATCCTCCAAAAACTTGACCATAAACTCTGCTCTCTCTATGCCTGGAAACAAAGGCATTACCACCACCTTCAGAAAAAGTTATGCTATGTACAATCTGTACACCACATTACATATGATACAAAAAACAACAGAATAAAGAACATCAACTCGCATTCACCACTCTCCATTCTAAGAAATGTCCCCCAATCTTGAATTCAGGACATTCAAACCATCACCCTACCAACTGTTCAGTGCCACACGTATAGAAAATCATAACATTTTTTTTATATTGTAATGTGTGGTCAGTGCCACACATAAAGTCATAACTCTTTTTTTTTGCAATGTGAATGTGTTGTTCAGTGCCCCACATAGAAATCCATAACAACATTTTGTATTGTAACTTGTTGTTCAGTGCCACATATATAAAAGTCATAACAACATTTTTGATTGTTGATTGTTTTCAATTTACACATTTAAGCCCTATAACTATAAGTTGAGCATTTCATAACCAATCAGGTTTTCTTTGACATTCTTTTTGTTTTATGTCACTTCCTTTTGAATCATTTCAACCCAGAAGCAATCTCCTGTTTTTCGCTTATTCACTAACGTAAGGAACGATCACATCATGACAACATTAATAAAGCCCTTTAGCCGAGTACTTGAATTGCAATTCGGCGGTTAAAAATATTAAATCCCCTTTATTGAGAGCTTGTATGAAAAATGAAGACTTATCAATATTTGAAGTCTCTCACCTGTAAACCTGTATCCCTCATTGTTGCCGTAGTAAGCGAAGAAGACCGGGTAGAAGAGAAACTTGTACTGCTTCCTACATGCCCCTTCTGGGTACCAGCAGTTTACAGCCACGAACCTCACCTACAATTATCATCTTCATCATTATCATCATCATCATCATCATTTGCAGCAGCAGCAGTTGCAAAGACAAGATTGAAGGTCTAGAAATTTATTCTTGTCTTCTACTTATGAGTGACATGCTTCTTTGGAGTAAAAAAAAAAAAGTGAGCACTGCAAACATTTCACTGATACTAACCAGAATAATACTTAATACTGTAGTTAATAGATGTAATGCAGAGCTCTAGAACTAAGGATTTAATCCCTATTCTGCCTCCTCCTATCTCCATACACACACATGCATCACACAAAAACACTCACACACACACGTCTACACACACACACGTACGCACGCACACACACCGCTCTACAATCATGAACAAAATTTGTTTGTGCACTCAAGCATTCTGATCAGCATATATTCAAAAGCTCAATTAGTAAATACTAAATACGCTAAAACTGTTCCCTTGATTATCATTATGATTACCAGTGCAGTCTTTCCTATTATCTATATTGATTCACCAATTATACCTCACCTGTCCTTCCAAGAACTTTACACGTGTAGTTCGCACCGTTGCAGGCTTAGAAAAATGTGAAGTCACAGTATTGTTTTTTGCACACCAGAAATCGTAGCCTGTAACTAACGATGATGATGATGGTGATGATGACGATGGTGACACTGATGATGATAGTGACAATGATGATAATGGTGATGAAGATGTTGATGATGAT
The DNA here is from genome assembly GCA_017654935.2 of Phymorhynchus buccinoides. NCBI lineage: Eukaryota > Metazoa > Mollusca > Gastropoda > Neogastropoda > Raphitomidae > Phymorhynchus > Phymorhynchus buccinoides. Next base: position 26,349,765 of record CM065682.1, read on the forward strand.
GATGATTTACACAGTTTAACTCATCAATACCTGCCCCTCCATGAACTTTGCGGCCTTGGAGAACTGCAATGTTGCAGCGTTGGACTTGGCACACCAGGGGGCGTAGTACATGACGAAGACGAGGTCCTCCTGCTGCAGAAGGTCGACCACAGGGTCAAGGTCCCCCATGTGAAGGTCAAGGACACTGGACAGGCGGGAGAACAGTGGCTGTGGGGGCCTGGCCGGGATAACCAGTGGTTTGCCTTTGATGCTGGGAATACAGATAGACAGAATGCCATTAAGATTAATAATAATAATGCTTATATAGCGCATAATCTTGCTAAGCAACTCAATGCGCTTTTCACTCACCATTCATACTATCAGCAACAAGATACACATCACACAAACATTTCTAAATGACTAGCTCACGGATCAATACCATGCATCTGTTATGAAATTAATAAATAAAAGAATGAATAGCATTAATATCGAAAATACACCGCATGTAAACACAACACAATCCACTGTCCCCTCCCCCCCCCCCCCCCTCCCAGGGCTCCCAATCGTCCCGCAAAACAAGGGGTCCCAGGGACTCCTTCACTTACAGCATAGAGGGTCCTAGAGGTGGGATAGAGGGTCCCAGTGGCATTACGAATTGTTTGCATTGATTAACATTTGAGAATCACATTAACATGGCTATTGCCAGTATTGGTAAAGGCAACAAAATGCTGGGCATAATTAGAAAAAGTTTTATTGGGTTAGATAATATATTATATAGTATTTTAAAAACTATTTAAAAGTTTGTTTTGTCAGACCTCATCTAGAATATATGGAAATCAGGTCTGGAGTCTGTTTTTAAAAAGGCAATCAGCAGCATTAGAAAGGGTCCAAAGATGAGAAACAAAATTAGTTAAAGGTGTTACTGTTAGTCACCTTGATTACGAACATAGACTAAGGAAGTTGAAATTACCATCTCTAAAATATAGAAGAATTCGTGGGGATCTGATAAACACATACAAAATGTTTCACAGTGATAACAATACTAATAAATCTGTTCCAGCAAACAACTGACTCAAGAACTCGTAACACTTAACAGTGATTTAAAAATACTAACCCAGTATAGCCGAACTAATATTAGAAAAAAAAATTCTTTTCTAACAGAGTAACAAAGTTTTGGAATACTCTTCCTGCACATATTAAACGAGCACAGAATCTAACACAATTCAAAAACCTCCTTGATAAATACACCAACATTTAAAAACTACAATATGAGCATGACTAAAAAGCAGATTTGCCAAAAACAAAATATAAAAACCTCTCACTAGTCTCAGCTGTGCAAAAGTACAAACAAAAATGAAAGGACAGTGAAGAGGCAGCGAGGCCTAATGTCCTAACTACCTGACCTGACCTGACCTATATTATGCAAAAGGCATTTTGTCACTGGACAGACACTGGACACTGGACAACTTTATTTGACAAGGATAAAGATTTTACTATTTTTAGTCGAGTCAGATTGTAATAGCCAAAGAATGCAAACAATGCTTGAATTATATGATCTCTTTATGAGTGCATGAATTCAAACACATGCTTACATAACCATCCATATGGTTTGCATTGATAATACTCTTCATTTGGACAAGTGGATAGTGCATAGCTGTTCTAGCTTGTAAATATAAACTTGATCACATAAAAACTGGAAATAGTCACTTTTATTTGGCTTATAGCTTGTTGAAGTAATTGTGGACCAGAGATTCTAGGTAGGAAGCGTGCTTACTTTCACTTTATGTTTTATTTGTGAATGATTAATCGAAAGTGTTTGTAGTGACTTCGCAAACAAGTTTACACGTATCAAAGTTAGCAGACAACAAACTTTACAAGCAGTCAGTAACCTCCCTTTAGCCCTAACTAGGTCAACTTTCACTCTTCACACATCAAACACATTTTCTCGGCAACGAGCCGTCTCAAATTAATACCTGGAGCCATAGTTGGACAGAAAGGTCACAAATAAACTAAACAAGACGATGAAGAGCTCTGGATGCTTCGCCATTCCACGCCAAACTACGTTTGGCTGCTGGTGCTCTCTCGTTATGCCATGTGCTACGATCTCATCCGCCATTGGTCGCACAACACGTCGTCTTCTCGCCTGATCACGTGACCGGAAAAGAAGGGTTTGGAGATGCGTCGTCTGCTAGGCCTATCGGATGCGTTTTGTAATCTGTGGTTGAAAAGAAAAAGGGGCACCCGGACGGATGAAGAATTTTGGCAAGAAACACGTCGAGATGAATGAAAAATTGTGTTTTACGTCATCTCGGTCTGGAACAGACACATATGGGACATTAATTTTGTAGATACAAAGATGGTGGGAACAATACTGGAGGCAATGCCCGGAGGCAGTGCAACACCAGTAAAGTCCCGATTTTTTAAAACAATACAGATAGGTGTAGCGGTAACCACGCCTCGGTTAAACCTCATCGGCTATGGTACACTATAACACGTCGAGATCACCAGGAAAACACCCTTTACAGAGATTGCAACACTCACTTTGCTCTGGTTTCCTAGAAATCAAACCGTCAAGATTTAGGTTTACGTTTAGGTTTAGGGACACAGTACTGTCGAGGTTATTGGGTCGTTAGTTCTACAAAATTGAAGAAATATTTTGTCAGCACGTACTATTTCTTGTTTTTTTCCCCATCATAATTTGATATTGTGAATAAGTCCTGTACATCTAGGTCATCAATATTATTAAAAAATCTTGAAAACTATCTGAATTAGGTCACCCCTAATTCTCCTTGCCTTTAAATGTTGTTGAATGTGAAACATTTTGAAGACCTTGTACTAACTTAGTTGCCCTCCTCTGTACTCTATCAAAACAGGCTGTCTCTTAAAACTTAGGTACGCAATTCAATTTCCATACTCTAAATGAAGTCTTACTAGTCCTTTCTTAGTTTCGAGTTGCTTTCGTATTACTTTTCATTCTGAGGACAGGATGGAAAAAAGCTGTCAAGCTTACTCCTTTATCCTAATGCAATAGGCTTAAAGATCATTTTGACAGGCATACAATTATGTCCTTGTCTAAATAAGAAAATGTTCGCTTAATTATACCAATTAGCTGATTTGCTTTACCTACAGCACTATGAATGTGTTTATTAAATTTAAATTTATCATCAAATATCGCTCCTAAGTCTTTTTCTTCTGAACATTTCATTGATGACGCTATACACCATTATTGTTCATTGTATAATCTTTGCATGGATTACTTTTTCCCAAAT
>CM065682.1:26358012-26360512 GCA_017654935.2 Phymorhynchus buccinoides
TGACTCGTCACCAGCTAGGGGGCATCGGCAGTTCTGGCCTAAAATTATCGCCCTTTTGTGTCAGCAAACAGTAGTACAAAGCCTCATTGAAATAAAAACAAAAAACAACCCAACTGTGGCTGCCATCGTGAAAATCGTTCAACCTTGCGATGCGCATTGCTGTCTAGCACAACTAAAGAGTAGGCTACAAAGCATAAGGTGTAAACTGCCTATATGTAACCACCTCTAGTAAATCCACCCGGAAATATAACACCCTTATAAGGTATACGCTTATTGGCCCCTAGAGGGATTCCAGAAAGAAATGGCCACACCCGGGGCACAAGTGCCAGGAATTAGCCCCTAGGCCTATGGCCACACCCGGGGCACAAGTGCCAGGAATTAGCCCCTAGGCCTATGGCCACACCCGGGGCACAAGTGCCAGGAATTAGCCCCTAGGCCTAACCTTCCTTCTCCCTGTGAGTCATAACAGTTCACGAAGATTCGATCAACAAATCAAAGAACATTATAGAAAGGTTTCTGTGAGTAAGTAGTGAGCCACCGAAAGTATGTGTGAACGACAAAACATAACACAAATTCAAACTCAAAATTCAAAATCACTTTATTATCTCTCAAGGAGAAATGTCGTCCAGGTGCCGTACAACAGAAACATTGACATTCAGCATGCATAAATATATAGCACAATTTTGGATGACAAGTCACATAAGAATTACAAAGATGAATGAGTATTACAAAGATGAACAAACTGCATAGGGATATTGACATTTGGCATGCATGAGCATAAAATACATATTTAAAGATATTTAAGGATTAAAACAGGGCACGTAGATACATACAACATAAGGATTAAGGTAGAATCTTTCAACACGCGCAGACATTCAAACACATTTTCGAAGATGATGTTCTGCTCTGCTAGCAATGTGTTGATCAACCAACGCAACGGTTTCACAGGCTTTGCTTGCCGAGTGTTCCGAAACGTTTAAAACGCTCTGTGCACAGAAACCGCAACTGGCTGCGACACTAGTCATTGACAAAATGGTGCAGTGCAATCGTTGGATGGGAGCTTAGAACACTGGGCCCTTACAAGACATTTATTGATTTGCAGAGCTTCATCACGCAACAGACTGGGAAATAGTGAACGAATAGAGACAGACAGAGGACATAAGGATGAGTGCGTAGGATATGGGAAGGGAGGGGGGGTGGGGGTGGGTGGAAAGAGAGGGAATGGAAGGAGATGGAAATAATTATGTGGAAAGTAGATAGAAATATTGGCCTATTGTGTGAAATACACAGAGAGAGAGAGAGAGAGAGAGATCTGTGAGGAGAGAGAGAGAGAGAGAGAGAGAGAGAGAGAGAGAGATGAGAGAGAGAGAGAGAGAGAGAGAGAGAGAGATGAGAGAGAAAACTTGAAACTTGAAAACTTGAACTTTATTTTTTTCAAGGATAAAGATTTTAGGCAACGCCTAGTCTTCCAATCTGTCCTTGGTACATATACGAACATAGAATACAAACATGGCAAGGCATGATATTACACATAGAATACAAACATGGCATTTTACAACATAAATAAAGGTAGCACCTTTGTACATATACGAACATAGAATACAAACATGGCAAGGCATAAAATTACACATACATAATTGAACATAAAGGTAGCAAAGCAGGTATTGTGATAAAGACAGGTTGAAATACGAATTTATAGAATTACATACGCACAGGTATAATTGTTAATACTTGTGCGGGCATACATGCGTGTAACCATACACGCACACACCTGCACGTGTGCGCGGCACACGCAAGAATACATGCACATACACACAGATATATGTTGAAGCACGTATAAAAGAACTATGCATTTTAGAACAGGGCAAACTAATGCAGCCTATGGTATGAAACCGGTAGCAATTAGCAATAAAGTGCGGACAATTTAAACATTGATTTTAGCACATTGTTGGAGAATAGTAAACAAACAGAGTGATGTGAATACATGACATCGTAATTAGCAATATAGCGTATCGGGGTATATGAAGAAAAACAAAAAGAAAAAAAATAAAAAAAATCATGGAGGGTCGAATGTAAGTGTCTCTCAGAGACTCGTTTTGAAGGTTGAGATAGAGGAGCATAATCTAATGTCGGACTGAAGGGAATTCCATATGGAGGAACCCGAGAAAGTAAAACTTGACTTAAATTTATTTATTCTTGTCTGTGGTAGAATATAGTTACTTGAACCATAGCGATGTGAGGCTTGTGTAAGTAGATTTTTCAGGTATTGTGGAGCTAAGTCATAGTGTACTTTGTACATGAGAGAGAGAGAGAGAGAGAGGAGAGAGAGAGAGAGAGACATATTAAATGAAATTGAAACTTCTTAGGCAGGCCTGTGATGTATTTGTACGTACTATTGCTACATGACTTATTGCGTGTGCCATTTTTTAAAAAGTGCTCTTATCTACAAAACACAATGATTGACCTGTCTGTGCAACTATTAATAACATTTAATCCAATT
>CM065682.1:26378012-26380512 GCA_017654935.2 Phymorhynchus buccinoides
CACGTCTCCACCAGCAAACTGAAGACAGTTCTAGGGGGCCTTTGGTTTCAGATTCCAGCATGGGTCCTAGGACTCCACTAGGTCCTGGTGGTTGTAGAGATGCTGCTGGTTCGCTATGCCCCAGGAGGCCTTTCGGTTCCAGGGGCGCTTCCAGGACTTACCGGGTGCTACTCATGGGCTCCTTTGGTCCCCGCCCGGTACGTACCCTGTGTGATTGTGAGGTCATTATGTATCCGACTTTAGTCACCCCACCCCCCTCCCGCTCACATTTGTGACCCAGCACCACGAATTAAGTCGCTGGGCTAGTTTATATCACAACAGGCTTGCAAAGTCCCACCATTAAGTCGCTGGGCTAGTTTGTCATAACAGGCTTGCAAAGTCCCACCATTAAGTCGCTGGGCTAGTTTGTCACAACAGGCTTGCAAAGTCCCACCATTAAGTCGCTGGGCTAGTTTTGTCACAACAGGCTTGCAAAGTCCCACCATTAAGTCGCTGGGCTAGTTTGTCACAACAGGCTTGCAAAGTCCCACCATTAAGTCGCTGGGCTAGTTTGTCATAACAGGCTTGCAAAGTCCCACCATTAAGTCGCTGGGCTAGTTTGTCACAACAGTCTTGCAAAGTCCCACCATTAAGTCGCTGGGCTAGTTTGTCACAACAGGCTTGCAAAGTCCCACCATTAATTCGCTGGGCTAGTTTGTCACAACAGGCTTGCAAAGTCCCACCATTAAGTCGCTGGGCTAGTTTCTCGCAACAGGCTTGCAAAGTCCCACCATTAAGTCGCTGGGCTAGTTTGTCACAAAAGGCTTGCAACAGTCCCACCATTAAGTCGCTGGGGCTAGTGTCTCGCAACAGGCTTGCAAAGTCCCATCATTTAAGTCGCTGGGCTAGTTTCTCGCAACAGGCTTGCAAAGTCCCACCATTAAGTCTCGCTGGGCTAGTTTTTCCTCGCAACAGGCTTTGCAAATGGGTCCCACCATTAAGTCGCTAGGGCTAGTTTTCTCACAACAGGCTTGCAAAGTCTTAAGTTCGCTGGGCTAGTTTCTCACAACAGGCTTGCAAAAGTCCCACCATTAAGTCACGCTAGGCTAGTTTCTCACAACAGGCTTGCAAAGTCCCACCATTAAGTCGCTGGGTCTAGTATTTTCTCGCAAAAGGCTTGCAAAGTCCCACCATTAAGTCGCTAGGCTAGTTTCTCGCAACAGGCTTGCAAAGTCCCACCATTAAGTCGCTGGGCTAGTTTCTCACAACAGGCTTGCAAAGTCTTAAGTCGCTGGGCTAGTTTCTCACAACAGGCTTGCAAAGTCCCACCATTAAGTCGCTAGGCTAGTTTCTCGCAACAGGCTTGCAAAGTCCCATCATTAAGTCGCTGGGCTAGTTTGTCACAACAGGCTTGCAAAGTCCCACCAGTCGCTGGGCTAGGTCGTCACAACAGGCTTGCAAAGTCCCACCGTTAAGTCGCTGGGCTAGTTTCTCACAACAGGCTTGCAAAGTCTTAAGTCGCTGGGCTAGTTTCTCACAACAGGCTTGCAGAGTCCCACCATTAAGTCGCTGGGCTAGTTTCTCACAACAGGCTTGCAAAGTCAAAAATTTTCATTTTTATTAATTTTGAGTTATGGGTATTTTCGTGCTCTCTGGCATCTACTCTTTCATATTTACAAAAGACATATCTTTGTTATGGTTTCTAAATACACTCCAAAAATGGGATAATGGGATAGGGTTAGGATCAGCCTATAATTATTTTCATAAAACTGCAGGAAGAGACTTTGAGATTGAGGGTCGTGAACGAGCGGGGGTGGCTAAAGTACAAGACTGCCCAGTTTGTGATGGTTGTGAATTAATTTACATACATGTTGGTCGATGCATTGAAATACTAATCGAACACTGAAAACAAGAAGACATTACCCGTGCGAATGTGTGTGTGTGTGTGTGTGTGTGTGTGTGTGTGTGTGTGTGTGTGTGTGTGTGTGTGTGAAGTCAAGTCAAGTCAAATTTTTATTTCCAGATGGGAACATTGTATAAGCAAAACATGCTTTTTTTCAACAAGCCATCCATAAAAAATGATATAAAGAAAAAATAAAGAACTAAACATTCCAAAGTAGCGAACAAGAAAAGGAAAATATACAAGTAAACAATTAATTAAAGAAACAAGCAAATATTCCACACACCGAAACAGGAAAAAGGATGGGGACATATTCGAATAGCATATTATGTACAATATATACATCAACATCAACAACGAAACATTTAAAACATCACATTTACTTACCAAAATATGTTATGTAGGCTACGTTTCCATTATTTTAAATAATTGGAATAAAGTTATCAATTATGTTCTGTTAAAGAGATACATTTTCATTTTTTTCTTGAAGTAGTTCTTGTTTTTCATGTTTTTTAAAATGGAGGGTAGTTTGTTCCATAAATCTCCACCCGAATAGAGGAGACTAGATTTGAATAGATTATTATTTGGTCGAGGGAATGAGAGTAAATGGGTGTGTCTGCT
>CM065682.1:26385512-26395512 GCA_017654935.2 Phymorhynchus buccinoides
AATGTTGGTGCCTTCAGCAAAGATGATTTTGATTCCAGCAGTCACACAGTGGTAGCTGCATCTTCCGGGCACCTCCAGTCTCAACAGTGCTGCCGAAATGTTGGTGCCTTCAGCAAAGATGATTCTGATTCCGACGATTCAGTTTTCTTCGACCATGAAACTCACACTTTTGTAAAATCAGACCATAGCAGTACCGATTTATAAGAACTAGCGCAACGCCTAGTACTGGCAATGCACCATACTGGTAACGCCATGTACTGGTAACGCTGAGTACTGGTTTCGCCGGGTCCGCGAAATATTATTATTACTTTTGTCTCTCTCCCTCCTTCCATCTTCTTCACTCATCCCGTTCTACTACCCCCCGCACCTTACTGAGTACAGCAAATTTGAAGCGATTCGGTTAAGAAAAGGCGGAGTTATAAGGCCCCGTTTCCCGTTGGCGCTGCTCTGAGAGTGATGCGCTCTCCCTAGTAACGGTAACGCCTAGAAACGGTAACGCCAAGTACTGGTAACGCTGAGTACAGCAAATTTGAAGCGATTCGGTTAAGAAACGGCGGAGTTATAAGGCCCCGTTTCCCGTTGGCGCTGCTCTGAGAGTGACGCGCTCTCCCGATTCTCTTCAAATTTGCTGCCAGGCTTTGCCCGGGCCATAGCAAGCCTGACAGCAAATTTGAAGCGATTCAGTTAAGAAACGGCGGAGTTATTCATGAAAAGGTGAAGCGGCGTATAGCGCGCGCGTTTCTGAACCGAATCGCTTCCGGTTTGGAACACAGATAGTCACCGTCCCCGGTCGTCTACCTGCCAAATTCGAAGGCAATTGGTCCAGAAATGCCGGAGATACGGGCGCCGAGAGTCCGGCGGATACGCGTTTCGCGCATTTGCCAAACCGCGCAAATGACACGGCCGCCTCGGTTGCCGTTGCCATCGCCCCGTCAGGGCTCACAGCAAATGTGAAGCGATTCGGTCAAAAAACGGCGGAGTTATAAGGCCCGTTTTGTGTTTCAAACAGACAGACAGACAGACAGACACACACACGGACACTTGGCTTTTTATTATATGAATGATTTGCCATCTGTCTGTCTGTCTGTTTGCCTCTCTGTCTGTCTCTCCCTTTCTCCCTCTCTGTCTCTTGATTGGAAGACTAGGCGTTGCCTAAAATCTTTATCCTTGAAAAATAAAGTTCAAGTTTTCAAGTTTTCAAATATTGTAGTTTTTCGTAAGGGAGGTTACTTAGCAGCACGTGAGAGGTGGTGGTTTGGAAACACGCAAATGTCAGTTGCTAATGTTTATAAATATCTAGCTTTGTATTTTTCTACTAGACTAAGTTTTAGTTACACCTGTCAAGACATTGTCAGTAGAGCAAAGAAAGTTGTGGTAGGCATTTTGTCGTTAATGTTCAAGTTTGAAAGTTGCTCCACTGATTTATGTTTGAAACTTCGTGATAAACAAGTTCAACCAAATGTCCAATGCGGTGCTGAAATGTGGGGGTTACAAGCTGGGTGTCAGACTGAAAAATTACAACTGTTTGCTTTGAGGAAGTTTCTGCGTGTTGACAGGAGAACTCCAAATCATGTAATATATGGGGTTCTGGGGAGGTATCCATTACATTTAACCCTTTCACCTCCAAAGTCGCATTTTAGCACCACAGTGTGATTCAACACCTATTTCACTAAAAAGCATCAAATTGGGGTCTATTATCCAAAGACCCTATTGTCTTAGTTCATGGAAGTAAGGATAGACCTTATTTTATATATGTCAGAGACAACTCCCCAATACTGCAGATGGGTGTTGTTCTCTACCCAGGTAAATCAATGGACATTTTTGCCTGAAATGTGGCTGGGGGTGAAAGGGTTAAATTCATATGTTAAATGTATTAGGTACTGGTTAAAATTGGTACAAATGGATGAGCACAGACTACCTGCACAAGCATAGAATGTTATATAAACTTGATTTAAAGGGTAAGAAAAAACTGGGTATCTAGCATTCGTCATTGTCTTTGTAGCTATGGTTTTCGAGTTGTGTGGGATAACCAGGGAGTTGGCTGTGATAAAAGTTTCTTAGCATGCTTTAAACAAAGAATAATTGATTGCTTTGGGCAGAATAGGAATTGTTCGGAAATAATTAAGGGGAGTAATTTCATGGTGTGTGGGAGTGATCTTGCCTAATTCAATCGGTCAAACAGGGGGGAAGTTACTCTACCATCAGGTAGATCCCCAGCTCTCTGCCTCGTGTGTTTGAGCAGACATACAGCACTTAGAACACCGTTCTAAACTTGATGTCATTTATATTCTTACGTCACATTTTGCAAGGTTTATCAGGTTGTGGCCACTGGCCACCCCTAATTTTTCTAAAAAAAAAAGTTTGCAAGTCGCTGACTCGCATCCTGCGTTTTCAAGCTTCGACGCCATTGGTGCATTGTTGCTATGGTATTTGACCGAGTAATGAAGGTAAGCAACTCTAATTTTCACGAAGTGCTCTCCCCTAGTTTTTTTTCTCTCCCGAAAATCGTCTATTGACATAGTCATATGAAGAGAATGATCGATTTTCGTAACACAGATTATTTAAATCTGATCATTTAAAATAATCGCATTTATCTATAGATATGTCGAGTTCTGTCAGACACGCTTTTAGTAAACTTCAGGTTTGGAGTGTCTGACATTGCTGCCCACTCACAGAGATATAATAATGATAGATCTAGAACTCAATATGTTTGTTGTGTGGTCAGCCGATTGAAAATGAAGTTCACTTTGTTTTTGAATGACAGTGCTTCATTATCTTAGAGCTAAATTTATATCTCAGAAATATTACCACAGGCCATCAGAATTTAGATTAGTTCTACTTAGGTCGTGTAAGAACGAAAATGTTATCAAGAACCTAGCAATATTTTCTTTATAAAGCATTCAAAAGACGTAGCGGATTATTATAGGCGCTTTGTTATGTTATTATTTTGTTTGGTTCCTTTGACTTATTTTTGTGGCATTTATTTCATGTGCTTTTGTATTCTCACCCCTTCCAACGGGGCTGTGGCCTTTCGGAAGTAAAACATATCGTATTGTATCGTATCGAATCGTATGCCTCTCTGTCTCTGTCTGTTTCTCTGTTTCTGGTCTGCGCCTCTGTCTCTGTCCGTCTGTCTCTGTCTGTCTCTCTCTCTCTCTCCCTCTCTCTCTGTCTCTCTCTCTCTTCCTTTATTATTTTCCTCCGGGCTGATTGTAAACAAGCTTGTAATTAGCCTATCACATAACTCTGATTAAAGAAAATTTCGTTCGCTCGTTGGTTTGTTCTCTCTCTCTCTCTCTCTCTCTCTCTCTCTCTCTCTCTCTCTCTCTCTCTCTCTCTCTCTCTCTCTCTCTCTCTCTCTCTCTCTCTCTCTCTCTCTCTCTCTCTCTCTCTCTCTCTCTCTCTCTCTCTCTAATATACACACACGCACGCACGTACACTCATGCACGCAAGCACGCATCCACACATCTACAACATACACGCACGTACGCACGCACGCTCGCGCACACACACCCACCCACACTCACACACACACACACACACGCACACACACACACACACACACACACACACGCACGCACGCACACGCACGCACACACACACACACACACACACACACACACACACACACACACACACACACACACACACACACACACACACACACAACAACAACAACAACAACAACATACAGTATTTATACGGTGCTGAATCTTGATAGAAATCAAATCAAAGCGCACACACACGTTAGCATTCAAAACGCATTCAAACACAAACGCAATACAACGCGAACACACACAGATAACATAAATGGAATATAGCAGAAACAGACCTAATGGCAAGAGAGAGAAGATAAAGAGAGAGGAGCTTTAATGACGGGGGAACAGGTGGGTTTTGAGGTTAGCTTTGAAAGCAGAGAGAGTCGGTCGCTGACGGAGGGAGAGCGGAAGTTTGTTCCAGGAGGTCGGTCCTGAGACAGCAAAAGAGCGCCGACCAACAGTTGAAAGCTTATACCTAGGGATCTGGAGAGAAAGAGGGTCAGAAACTGAACGTAAAGTGCGAACTGGCGTATAGATGGAAATATTGTCACAGAGGTAAAATGGAGCAGCTTAATGAATAGATTTATAGCAAAGTGTGTTTAATTTATACTCAATTCTGTCTGCGACAGGAAGCCAGTGCAAAGAACGCAGAAGAGGGCTAACATGATCGAACTTTTTCTTCCTAAGGACAAGACGAGCAGCTGTGTTTTGAATACGCTGGAGACAAGATAGAGAAGAGACTGATAGGCCAGAAAGGAGAGCATTACAGTAGTCAATACGAGATAGGATGAGGGAAGTAACAAGCTTTGCTGTGGCTTCATCTGCGAGGTTTTTACGAATATAGCCAATGCAACGAATTTGATAGTAGCAGGACTGACAGGTCTGAGTCAGGAAACTCTGCATGGAAAGAGTATTGTCCAAAGTGATACCTAAGTTTTTGACTGAGTCTGAGAGGGGAATGATATTGTTACCCAGTTGGATTGACTCTATGGAAACAGAGGCTAGTTTGTTTTTTGTCCCTACAAGCATTGCGTCGGTTTTTTCACCATTTAATTTAAGTTTATTTTGAACCATCCAATTTTGAATATCAATATAGCAGTTGTTACTTTCTGTAAGAATGGAATCTAGATCTTCAGGGGTTGTACTGTTTTGGAGTTGTGAGTCATCTGCATAGAAGTGATGTTTCATGTTGTGCTGATCGATGACATTGGCAAGAGGTGACGTATACAAAGTAAACAAGACAGGACCAAGCACAGACCCCTGGGGGACTCCACAAGAAAGCCTAACCTGTTCAGACTGACGACCATTGACCAGAACTGATTGAAAACGATCAGAAAGGTAAGAGGAAAACCAAGAAAGAGCAGGGCCCTTAATTCCAAAAGTATGTTCAAGACGAGACAGAAGAATGGAGTGGTCTATGGTATCAAAGGCAGTAGAGAGATCAAGAAGTGTCAAAAGAGAGATTTGACCAGCATCAGAAGCAAGTAAGAGGTCATTGACGATTTGAACAAGGGCTGTTTCTGTACTGTGGTTGGTTCTATAGGCAGACTGATAAGGATGATGAAGATTGTTTGAGGATAGATGATCGTTAAGTTGTTTCAGGACAGTCTTCTCAAGGAGTTTGGAGAGAAAAGGGAGGTTAGATACAGGTCTGTAGTTTTTCAGATTATTAGGATCCAGATTGTTCTTCTTGAGAAGGGGCCTTACAAGAGCGGTTTTGAAAGCAGAAGGAAACACACCTGAAACAAAAGAAGAATTGATGATGTTGGTGATTGATGGCAGAAGGTGTTGATAGATTTGTGAGAAAAGAGAGGCTGGGATGGGGTCAAGATCACAGGATTTAAAATGCATTTCTTTCAAAGTAGAAAGAACTTCGGTCTCAGACACCGGCTTGAAAGAGATAAGGGGGACACCAGTGAATGATGGGTCTGGAATAGTTGGTTGAAAAGGCATGGAGTCGATTTTTGATTGTAGATCGATAATCTTGGTGGAGAAGAAGGAGGAAAAGGTTTCTGGCAGTTTGTCAGGACTGATATTTGATGGCAGAGGACTTGATTTCTTGTTGCCTAGGAGATCAGACATGGTGGACGACAGGACTTTTGTTGTGTTGGCTTCAAGAATTTTAGATGAAAAATAGCTTGTTTTTGCCTTGGCCAGAAGAAGAGTGAAGATGTTACGAAGAAACTGATATATCTGACGATGTATTTCTAGTTTTGAGGCCCGCCACTGACGCTCAGCCTTACGACTAGTGCGTTTACTTACTCTAAGTTCAGGCGTGTACCAGGGAGCGCAGGGACGATCGGGCACAACACGAGTGGATGGGGGAGCGTGTTTATCAAGCAAGTTACTCATAGTAGAATTAAAAGTCGAGGCAGGGTCGTCGGAAATACTCACGTTAGAAAGGAGTTCTGTTGCCTCTGAACTAAAAGTATGAATATCTATAGACTTGAGATTACGGCGTGTGACCGTACGTTTATTTCTGGGAGTTTTGGAAAGATTAAGACTGGCGAGGACGGCAAAATGGTCAGAGGAAAGGATCTTAGACACTGACACTGATGAAACAAGTTGGTCGGAATCACGCGCGATTATCCAGTCTATGATGTGGCCCTTGTTGCCCGTTATCTTTGTCGAAGTGAAAATTAAAATCACCTAGCACAATAAGAGGACTGCGGTTCAGAGAATAGGAGTCAAGGAGGGCTTCAAATTCGGGATGAAACATTGAATCGGTGAGATTGTTAGTTCTGCTAGGGGGAGGGCGATAGATACAGGAGAAGACAACAGATTGACCAGACATGCTAAGAACAACTTCTACAGCCTCGAAAGACAGATGGGGGAAGGGGAGGGTTGTGTTGAAGGAAAGGAATTTATCTAACACGTCCCTATACAGTACAGCGAGGCCCCCACCTAAAGAAGAACGGGGGAAGGATTTAATTTTGTAGCCAGGAGGAGTTAGCTGCTTCAGTTTAGGTTCATGTCCATTACTTTTGAGCCACGTTTCGGTTATAAAAACTAAATCAAAGTCATGCTCAAAAACATAGTCAGCAATATAGTCCGCTTTGTTCTCAGGGCAGACAGACTGGGCGTTAAATACACATACACTAAAACTATCAGAGGATGGAATAGAGTTCAGTGACACAGATGACACGTCACACTGGTGGCTGGGTGCTGTAGGGGGAGGTGGGAAAGAAAGAAATCAAAGAAATCAAAGAAAGAAAGAAAGAACACACACACACACACACACACACACACACACACACACACACACACACACACACACACACACACACACGCACACACACACGCACACACACACACACTGGCGCGTGTTTGAACTTAAAAAGCAAATATGCACGTGTACTCAAGCGCACGCGCAAGCTTATGTTCTTCTTGGTGTTTTTTCTTTATCTCGTCTCTAAATTATTAATCGTCACGATCAAAATGTGCTTCTTTTTCTTTCTTTCTTTCTTTCTTTCTTTGATTTTTTTTTTTTTTTTTTTTTTTTTTTCTTTCTTTCTTGATTTCTTTCTTTCTTTCTTTCTTTGATTCTTTCTTTTCTTTCTTTGATTTCTTTCTTTCTTTTTTTTTCTTTCTTTCTTTTCTTTCTTTCTTTCTTTTTTCTTTCTTTCTTTGATTTCTTTTTTCTTTCTTTTTTTCTTTTTTCTTTCTTTCTTTCTTTCTTTTTTTCTTTCTTTCTTTGATTTCTTTTTTCTTTCTTTGATTTCTTTTTTCTTTCTTTCTTTCTTTCTTTCATTTCTTTTTTCTTTCTTTGATTTCTTTTTTCTTTCTTTGATTTCTTTCTTTCTTTCTTTTTTTCTTTCTTTCTTTGATTTCTTTCTTTCTTTCTTTGTTTCTTTCTTTCTTTTTTCTTTCTTTCTTTCTTTTTTTTCTTTCTTTCTTTGATTTCTTTTTTCTTTCTTTGATTTTTTTCTTTCTTTCTTTGATTTCTTTCTTTCTTTCTTTTTTTCTTTCTTTCTTTGATTTCTTTTTACTTTCTTTGATTTCTTTCTTTCTTTCTTTCTTCTTTTTCTGTCTTGTCTTTCCCTTTGCTTCTCTTTCTCCTGTCTTCTTTCTTCGGATGGATCAGAGGGGGGCAGATCACTCAGTACATGATCCATATTACCACGCTCCGCTGGTGTCCATATTAATGAACCGCGCTGAAAGGGAAGATGATAATAACCCTCCAGACGCAATGGATACCCGGAGAGCGCAAAGGAGTGGCAACCTTTCATAATGATAATCTATTGCAGGTCTTCAAAGAACACGCGTACAAAGAAACTGTCAAGAAGAGCTTGACAGCAGGGGGTCTTCCGTAAAGAAAGTCTCTTCAATCAAGTGTACCCCCTCCCGGTTCTCTTTATAAGAAACAAGAGGAATCAACTCCGTACTGATCGCTTCTCGGCCTTTTGGCTAAGACAGTGATTCAGGAACATAAATTTTGGTTTATACCGTGGTTGGTTTGTTCAGCCCGTCGTACATGGCGAAAGCCGAAACGCGACGTTAAACTGAACTTCAATCCAGCCTTCCAGGCTCACTCGAACAGGCACATGTGGGACAACAACAAAGATTGAGCAGTAGGGGTGTCTAAGTACAAGATTGCCAATAAAATATTAATGTACAAGTGAATCTATCGTTATTGGATACAACTTAAAAAATAAAAAAGTGCCCGTGCCGAGAATCGGACCCAGAACCATTGGGATGACAGACACTCTACCAATGAGCTATCGAGGCTTTCAGTGTTGATGAGTTTCTTAACTCATGTTGCCTGTTGAATACTCTCTAACCCACTAATCTAAAATGTTATGTGTTTGCTATCTGTTTACAGTGTTGTTTTAAGTATTTCATTATTCAAATCATTATCTATATGTGTGCAAATGTTGAACAATGTATGCCTTCTATTTCCCGAGAAAATGCCAACGTTAAAGTTTGGAGATTAGACCACGGACGCAACACACACACACAGACACACAACCGAACAACTATCATACTATAGACTCACTTTTGAAGCCCAAAAGGTGCTTCATGAACCACGATTTGCTTGCGACTGAAATAATAAAAAATGAATCATGTTGGCCTGGAAGCGGGCAGAGCCGTATTCTGGTCAGAACTTGCAGGTGTCAGCACCTTTATTGGAAGGGTCCCTGAGGGACTGGAACCCACACTCTTTGAAGAGGTGTGCACGGCGAGAAAGTGCCTTAATATATTAACCTCTCGGCTAGTCTGTTCCCGCCATAAGAATTATAGAGGGTGAAAGACCTGCGTAGCTAGAAGGCATTTCTGGGATCAAAAGTAGTGTTAGTTTTTAATATGTTATGCTTGCATAATAAAACCAGACACAATGCACGTTTGACATAAGTTGAGTTGTTTTTTGTTGTGCTGTTCCATCTTATGGGCCTTACAGTGGTGTTGCTCCCAGACCGCTCATTCCGAGTCCCAACTCGCAGCCACACCCAGGTATGTCAGATCGCGGAATCCAAAATCAGCAATCCACAGGAAGTAAATCTATGAAAGGTCGTCAGGGGGAGGTCGTCAGTGGAGCCTGTTCTGAGCTAACATACGCAGAACACTGCCTACTAAGAAACTCAGGTTTTGTTTCACCAAAATTAAGCTAAGGTTCTTATTTTAAATACGCGGAAAACAGATTTTTAAAAACCTTCGTTCGATTTGCTTTGATGGTCATGTGAATTTCGCCATTCAGTATGTATCGTTTGCAGAAACCTGACAAAGAAAGAGATAGATTTGGCTTTTTGTTTATATGACTTGTCTTTTTAAATGATTTAAAAAACTCAAATAAACAAATATAGCATGTAAACTTTTATCTTACACATTTAAATATTGATCCTTGTCATCTTCTGTCTTGATTGATGAATCAGGGGACTGATATTCATGTTCATGTTCGATTTCTCTTAACAGTAGCCTTTTTGTCAGCATACTGGAATTATTGAAATAACACACATGCGAATTGTCGTACAACTATCTCTTGATTTTGTGAACGGGTCGTCCGCACGTTTGTGAAGGAATACAGCAGAGATAACGCACGTAGATAACGAACATAGAATCTTGCAAGCAAATGAACTCTTATCCTCATATTTGTTCTTTCAATCCCTCTCAAATCTGCACATTCACAAGCTCAAACGTGCATACCACTACACCTACATACTTTTGCAAAGTACATTGTAAAGCATTCCATCTTTCCTGAAAAAGCTGCCTTAGTGGCTTGTGCTTGCTTTCGTGAACTCCGACAACTTTGTTCAAGTCAAGTCAAGTCAAGTCAAAATCATCTTTATTGAGTGTTAAAGAATAAGCTGACAAAGCTTTTTTCATACTGCCCTCAAAATCATCTTTATTGAGGGTTAAAGAATAAGCTGACCAAGCTTTTTTTTCCATCCTGGTCACGCACATGTGTACATTTTCTCTTCATAAAATGCGTGGCGAATTTCCGGACCATTACATACATACATGGC
>CM065682.1:26403012-26408012 GCA_017654935.2 Phymorhynchus buccinoides
CTTACCCTATCCCTAAACCTAACCCAAAACTTGTATATCCTATCCCTAACCCTATCCTTAAACCTAGCCCGAACTTGTATATCCTATCCCTAAACCTAACCCGAAACTTGTATATCCTATCCTTAACCCTATCCCTAAACCTAACCCGAAACTTGTATATCCTATCCTTAACCCTATCCCTAAACCTAGCCCGAACTTGTATATCCTATCCCTAAGCCTAACCCGAAACTTGTATATCCTATCCTTAACCTATCCCTAAACCTAATTCGAAACTTGTATATCCTATCCCTAACCCTATCCCTAAACCTAACCCGAAACTTGCATATCCTATCCCTAACCCTATCCCTAACCCGAAACTTGTATATCCTATCCCTAACCCTAACCCTTAACACGAAACTTGTATATCATATCCCTAACCCTATCCCTATCCCAAGGGAACATAATAAAAGATGGGGACACACACAGTCAAAGGAAGGTGGAAGAGTGGTTAAGACGTTCGCCTGCCGATTTCAATGTGTGACTGCAGCGTGAGTGACCCGGGTTCGAATCCCGGCCTCGCCATTTCTTTCTAGATCGATGGAAAATCGAACTGAACGACGAGTCCTTCGGACTGGGACTTAAAGCTAGTCTGACCCGTCCGTCTAAAATAATTCTGCCATTTTCGCTCACTGTACTCAAGCAGACCCAATAGTCATTTCACGTGAATCATGACTCACATCGTCAAAATTGCATCGCATTCAGATGTGGTGTTGCTGGTCCTTCAGGAAGTCAAACGCACCCTTTCAATGTTAAGACAGGACAGAAACTGACAGGTCAGAAGTTCACACGCTAAAAATGGACACGTCAAAAGTTTTGGAAATCTCGCTCGCTATCTAGACGCTTACAGGCCAAATAAAAGGAGCTGTCCTTGGTTGAAAACCACTGTGTGTGTGTGTGTGTGTGTGTGTGTGTGTGTGTGTGTGTGTGTGAGAGAGAGAGAGAGAGAGAGAGAGAGAGAGAGAGAGAGAGAGAGAGAGAGAGAGAGAGAGGGAGACAGACAGACAGACAGACAGAGAGACATAGAGAGAGACAGAGAGTGAGAGAGATGTGGCATAGGGGAAGACGGGGTAAAAGGCCCATGGGCGGGTAAGAAACCCATGCCAATTATCTCATGAAATAAAGACAATTTCAGTCAAATTTGCGCATGAGACGAATGCTAAACATTAATACTCGTCTCATGGGCAAAATGTGACTGAAATTTGCTATATTTCATGAGATAATTGGCATGGGCTTCTTATCCGCCCATGGGCTGTTTACCCCATCTTCACCATTCATATTAGGCCTACCGTGCTAAAGATCTAAGAACAAGAAGTACCTTAATTTGCCTACATAAAGATGTCATTTTGAGTTGACACCTAAACTCATCCATATTCAAGCTTCCACTCACACAGAGCATGAACGGGCTTACGTATGAGAGTAGGCTATGCATATTCATGAGCTTGCACTTTAAAGACCCCCCACGTCACGTGTCACATTCCCTCTTATGCTATGGAGATTTCTTAAGATTTCTTACCAGCTATAAGAGGGAAAACACGTGAAACCCGTGATTTTGACACGTGACGTGGTGGGTCTTTAATGCGTGCATATTCTAAGGAACACACTAAGGCGATTGTATAAACAACAGAATCGATGACAATGTTGCAAACATAGGGGAAGACGGGGTAAAAAGCGCATGGGCGGGTAAGAAGCCCACCCCAATTATCTCATGAAATGAAGCAAATTTCAGTCTCATTTTGCCCATGAGACGAGCGTTAATGTCTAGCATTCTTCTGATGGGCAAATTTGACTGACATTTTCTTTATTTCATGAAATAATTGGGGTGGGCTTCTTACCCGCCCATGCGCTTTTTACCCCGTCTTCCCCTATCTCCGGCTTCGAGTTGAATGAATTTAGGATTCTCCTCCCTCACCTTGGATGGAATACTATTGTTATTGTACAAATCCTGTCCCTTTTCTTCTTCTCCTCCTTTTTCCGATTTGGCTGAACTATTCAGGAACGATTCAGCTATCCGCGTGTCACTGTATTCATTCACGCATGTTTCTGGCTGGAGTATGACGGATGAGTGTTTGTAAGAAACACGTCCAGATCACCAGGAAAACACCCTTTACACAGATTGCAACACTCACTTTGCTCTGGTTTCCTAGAAATCAAACCGTCAAATCGGCGATTCCTCCTTGGCGGAGGTGCTGGAAGTAAAACATTTTCACCCAAAGAGAAGGCGTGTGCCGTCTCTTTTTTAATGGCCGCCTGCGTTTAGACCAAATCGTTTGCACGACATTTTCGCAATACAAGCCTTTTAAACCTTTTTTTTTATACAGATTATCTTAAGGAGTTTCGCTCACAACAAAGGAAGCAGCTCCAATCTTTTTGTTTGTGGCTCAAGCCACAAACCTATAACTCACTTTGTCGGTCGGTCGGTCTGTCGGTCCAAAATTGTCGCACATTTTGACAAAATTGTCGCACTTCAAATCGAGGCTACACTTCTGGCCGCTCTTTAAAATGATGTATTTTAAAAGCGTACAAAATAATAAACATATGTAATACAGACACTACAACAGACACGACGAGTATGCGGTGCTTCTTTTGATGAGTATAAGTAGGATACATAGTTTTAAATGTTTTCCAAAAGATATAAAAAGTTACGAAATGGTGCAGAGATAACATTCTGGTTTACAGATTAAAATTATTGAAAAGCCAGGGGAGGTCACTCATGATTGGAGTGGTAAAAATAGACCGCGTGCCACAAACTATTGCGATTTCGCGCTTGTTTTTTTTACTGCACTACAAAGAAGAAAAGGCTTCAACACAATGAGTGACGTTCACCCACCCCATCCAAAATGGCTACTCTCTCCGGCATCTCCGCCAAGGAGGAATCGCCGTTTTGACGGTTTAATTTATAGGAAACCAGAGCAAAGTGAGTGTTCTGATCCTTGAAAAGGTTGCCTTTCTGGTGATCTCGACGTGTTTCTTGCAAAAACTCATCCGTCAGGGTCCACCTTTAAAGGAATGGAACCATGTCTATTGTTCACTCTCAGCTATATGGGAGCGCCACTGCTGGTGGAAACAGTCTAGTAGGCGTTTCTTCAGTTCTTGAGAAAAAAAATCAGTTCCTATTTTTTGAAAAACCTAATCAATCCCAAACCCATTTACATAAAATTATTATTATCTTTATATTATAAACCCAGATAGAGAGAGAGGGGGGGGGAGGGAGAGAGAGACAGGCAGACAGGCAGAGAGAGAGAAAGAGAGAGAGAGAGAGAGAGAGAGAGAGAGAGAGAGAGAGAGAGAGAGAGAGAGAGAGAGAGAGAGAGAGAGAGAAGAGACAGACAGACAGATAGACAGACGAACAAATACATAGGTGAAAACAAATGAGAGAAAGAGACAGATATACAGACAAAGATGGTAAGCTATAAAATGCAACAACACCACAGACTAACAGACAAAGGCTGGAGAAAAAAACCCAGACCACAAAAGTACACAAACAAAAAGAAAGAAACAGAAAAACCCGACTTTAGTTTGGGATATTTCAAAGACCTTTCTCTTCTTCTCTTTGTCTTGTTTCCCCCTTGTTTTTATTAGGGTTTGTTTGTAACGCCATTGTCTATTTCTGTGCTTTGTCTTGTATTTGTTTGATAATATTCGCTTCCCACAACACCCAGAAGAATCCGTGCTTTTTCTTCTCTTTCGTGACATTTCTGTACAGTTTTCGTTATTCATATTCTTTCAGACTGTTAGTTTTGACATTTTGTATTTCGCCAATTGTTTATGCGTGTTTAAGTTCTCTGTGTGTGTGTGTGTGTGTGTGTG
This sequence comes from Phymorhynchus buccinoides, assembly GCA_017654935.2. NCBI lineage: Eukaryota > Metazoa > Mollusca > Gastropoda > Neogastropoda > Raphitomidae > Phymorhynchus > Phymorhynchus buccinoides. Next base: position 26,406,859 of record CM065682.1, read on the forward strand.
TGTGTGTGTGTGTGTGTGTGTGTGTGTGTGTGTGTGTGTGTGTGTGTGTGTGTGTGTGTGTGTGTGTGTGTGTGTGTGTTTCCTTCAATATTGCTTGGTATATTTCTTGCAAAATCGTGAGCAATGTGCTGGCGTTTTGCTTTCGCTTCTTTTTTTATATGTATTTATTTATTTAGTTCCGATCAGTGTGTTTTGTACACTCTTTCCTCTGTTTTTGCGTTGTTTTTGCCATCGCGTGTCAATAGCTCAAATTAAACTGCTTTGAAATATGTAATACAAACACGAAAACATCGCAACTGTTTATATAATATATATTGCTTTTCCTATAGGTCAAATTATACTGCTTTGCGTTGCTTTTTGCCAACTCGTGTCAATAGCTCAAATTAAACTGCTTTGAAATATGTAATAAAACCACGAAAACATTGAGCTGTTTATATTTTGTTTTCTTTGTGTTGTTTGAAACGACTTGTTTTTGCTTTGTTTTTGTTTGTTTGTTTGGTTGTTAGTATTTTGCTTTCTATTTGTTGTTTTGCCAGAATACATTTCATTTTACAATTAAGTATTATATTATTTGTTGCATTGCAAAATATCTTCGTATTCTAGATTAACATGAAGATTGTTTTTACTTAATGAAAAAGGGACTGTCTCGCGAAGAAAATGAGATTTTTTTTATTGTGTGAAACACCCACACCCACCCCCACCCCCCCACCCACACCCACACACACCCACACACGCACGCACGCACACACACACGCACACACACACACACACACACACACACACACACACACACACGCGCGCACGCACGCGCGCGCGCACACACACACACACGCGCGCACACACACACACACACACACACACACACACACACACACACACACATACACACACACACACACACACACACACACACACACACTCGCACACGCACACTCACGCACCCACACACACACACACGCGCACACACACACACACACACACACACACACACACACACACACACACACACACACACACACACACACACACACAACTGACGTTAGTTTGAATTATTTCAAAGGCTATTGTTTATTCTTCAGTTTCCTTTGTTGTGTTAGCTTGTTGATATTAGGGTTCGAATGTTGTTTTGTCTTTTTTGAAGTTTCTTTGGTATT
>CM065682.1:26425512-26433012 GCA_017654935.2 Phymorhynchus buccinoides
AGAGAGCAGAGAGAGAGAGGAGAGGAGAGAGAGAGAGAGAGGGAGAGAGAGAGGAGAGAGAGAGAGAGAGAGAGAGAGAGAGAGAGAGAGAGAGAGAGAGAGAGAGAGAGGAGAGAGAGAGAGAGAGAGAGAGAGAGGGACGAGGGAGGAGAGAGAGAGAGAGAGAGAGGAGAGAGAGAGAACACTGAACACTGAACACTGAAAAACATTATTCTTACAAAAGAAAACAATTAAATTGGTAGAAACGTGAGAAGAAGAAAAGAAAAAAAAGAAAAAGAGATAGAGAGAGATAAAGAGAGAAAGAGAGAGGGATAACAAAGAAACACACACGCACACACGCGCGCACGCGCGCACGCACACGCACGCACACGCACACACACACACACACACACACACACACACACACACACACACACACACACACACACACACACACACACACACACACACACACATACATACATACACACACACACACACACACGCGCGCGCGCGCGCGCACGCACACGCACACGCACACGCACATACGCACACACACACACACACACACACACACACACACACACACACACACACACACACACACGAGTTAAAATCTGAAGTGAAGGATGAGCTGACGTATTCAAATGATGGTTCGTGTGTTGATCCAGTCGTTACTCTTCAGTAAGCTACGAACGTTGGTCGTATTTCGTTGTCTGTGGGATGAGAGTCGCTATTCTTGATCTAACTTTCTTCCAGATCGTTACAACATTTTGAGCAAAATGGCCCTTAAAAGTCTGTGTACACGTTAACATTATTCACAAAATATCACTATTTTCCCCATGTCAAGACAGTGAGTTGTAAGTCATATTTATGAGTAGCTTAACACTGTGTTGCCATGGTGAAATAGAGATGTTTTGTGAATAATGTTAACGTGCACACAGACGTTTACCAGTGGCCTAACACTGTGTTGCCATGGGGAACTAGAGATGTTTTGTGAATAATGTTAACGTGCACACAGACGTTTACGAGTGGCCTAAAACTGTGTTGCCATGGGGAACTAGAGATGTTTTGTGAATAATGGTAATGTGTACAGAGAGCTCAAAGATACACTGATGCACCACGATTAAGTCCCTTTTTTCTGAGTAGCTGTGACCCACATACAAATGTCCCCAACTTCAAATTGAGGCTGCTATTTAAAATGATGTTTCGTTTTCAATTTGGGGACATTTTTATGGGAGTCAATCCTGTTCAAAACAAGATCTCTTACCAGCAATAAGAGGAAAAACACGTTTAACCCGTGATTTTGACACGTGACCTGGTGGGTCTTTAAAGCTAGGTTACAGTCTGGCCATTGAAAAAGAAAACTTGAAGACAGACAAAACAACATATTAGGTTTTCAGGGTTGGCGCAGAGCTACTCTCGTGTTGGTAGGGCAGGTGGGATGAGATCAGTGCATATCTAGCACCTTGTGGCGTTTCGTTTTCGCCGCGAACTAACTCTCTCTCTCTCTCTCTCTCTCTCTCTCTCTCTCTCTCTCTCTCTCTCTCTCTCTCTCTCTCTCTCTCTCTCTCTCTCTCTCTCTCTCTCTCTCTCTCTCTCTCTCTCTCTCTCTTACGAACTCTCTCTCTCTCTCTCTCTCTCTCTCTCTCTCTCTCTCTCTCTCTACGGACTAACTCTCTCTCTCTCTCTCTCTCTCTCTCTCTCTCTCTCTCTCTCTCTCTCTCTCTCTCTCTCTCTCTCTCTCTCTCTCTCTCTCTCTCTCTCTCTCTCAAATATTCGATGTAAGCTTTTTCGGGTTTGGTTGTGAAAATCAGGGAGTACAAGACATAAAACAATTCTTATATGTTTTTAAAGAAAGATTAGTTGCATGTCGATGGCAAGACTGGAACTCTCATATTACTAACAGTGAGATATTTAATGTGTACATAACCTTTTGTACAATACATGATGTTAAAACATATTTGAAAATTGAGCTAGATACACATTTTATGTTAAGGTTTAGGTGTGGAGTTTCAGAGATTTCAGTGCATCGCTATCGCTATAAGAAATACACTGAAACATTTAATTTGTCCTATTTGTAAAAATGCAAAAGAAGATGATATTCATTTTGTATTGTGTTGTCCTGTCTTGTATGATCTAAGAAAACGATATATCCCACAAAAATACTTCAGTTATCCAAACCAGTTTCGTTTTAGCCTGCTTTTTGCTTCTATGAATAGATTGTGCGAAACCTATCAATTTATTTATATATAGCTTTACACGTAGGATCAGTCATGATGTCGTAAGAAATGTTCATTTTGTAAATATTGTTACAGTCAGTACTATGTTATATTTTGTTATCCTGTACCCCCTTCATGAGGGGCAAAGGCCTTAATGAATAAAGCTGTTCTTATTGTCATTGTCATTGTCATTCTCTCTCTCTCTCTCTCTCTCTCTCTCTCTCTCTCTCTCTCTCTCTCTCTCTCTCTCTCTCTCTCTCTCTCTCTCTCTCTCTCTCTCTCTCTCTCTCTCTCTCTCTGTTGCCATGTTTATATTTTATGCGTTTAAAAAAAAGAGATGAACTTATGTCAGTTAATACATGAACTTATGCATTATGAAATTTATTTGGATAACATGCTAGTGCTAAGTGAAAGAATATTCACATTTGTCCTGTTTTCATTTATTACATTATGTGTGCATATGCGCACCCTCAATGTTATAGGCCGGAGGTCTGACATTAAAACATTTTTGAGTTTGAGTTTGAGTTCTCTCTCTCTCTCTCTCTCTCTCTCTCTCTCTCTCTCTCTCTCTCTCTCTCTCTCTCTCTCTCTCTCTCTCTCTCTCTCTCTCTCTCTCTCTCTCTCTCTCTCTCTCTCTCTCTCTCTCTCTCTCTCTCTCTCTCTCTCTCTCTCAAACACAGGTTGTTGGAAATAAAAAGGGGGATGCATGTCACATTTTCAGCATAAATTAAGTTGGTTGGTTGAGTTGAGGTGTTACGTCCTCATGGCTGAAAAGCCCTTAGGGACAAGTTATTCTGGTGCTAAACAGTTTGGTTTTGTACTCAACACCAGCCGTACGGCAACTCAAAACGCAAATAATTAGGCAACACAAACAAACAAAACCGCAAACAAAATTATAGCAGTACCCGTTGAATCACAGCGAAAGGCCAGTGATATTTATGCTACGTATTTATAATTATGCCATGTTTAATCAGATTAAATATTTCAAGGATATAGATTTTAGGCAACGCCTAAAAGAGAGAGAGGGAGAGAGAGAGAGAGAGAGAGAGGAGAGAGAGAGAGAGAGAGAGAGAGAGAGAGAGAGAGAGAGAGAGAGAGAGAGAGAGAGAGAGAGAGAGAGAGAGAGAGAGAGAGAGAGAGAGAGATTTGAATGAAAATATGTTTAGCGTCCTCCGGTCTGGAACAGACACATATGGGACAGTAGTAGATATACAGATGGTGGGAACGATCCTGGAGGCAATGCCCGGAGGCAGTGCAACACCAGTAAAGTCCCGAAATTTTAACAATACAGGTAGTAAAGAAACAAAGAAGGATTTATAAGTTCCATTTGCATTATACTGAACTGATTAAGCGAGAAAAAGTTACTGTCAGATGGAAAACAACCACCCATAAATGTAGTATATTCGTCGTTTCTTTATTCTCATACTTATCGTTTCTAAGTTTCTGAGGAGAGATACGAGATGCTGTAATTATCTTAGATAATGCTCGTCTATATTCCATTACATTCTATTATAAGTAGTACTACATATGATTCACCGTAAATTGAACCTTACTTCATGAAAAAAGACATAAGAGCGGATTATAATATACATTATAATTATAATAGAAGAAAAAAGATGCCCGTTGGTCTGGTTGTTGTTGTTAATACTGAATAATAATTTGTGTTCTTGTCTCTTCTGGTTTGGGAGGGGACAGGTTCAGGAAACACATTCACTCGAACTATCGAGTGTTTTGTTAGGAGAAACGTGCTGATACTATCTTTCCTCTTTGCAATGAGCAACTGAGGACGATGATTTGAGGGAGATGAGTCCCTCCCTCCCTCTCTCTCTCACTACGCCAAACTAAGAATATCGCGCGCTAAGCCCCTACTGGTTTGACTGCCTGCCCCCTGGCGGTCAAATCATCGTCCTAAGTTGACCATTAATATGCAAGAATCGTTATGAAACAAATACGTTTTAAATATTTTCACACAACATAGCCTAGTACCAAACCTCACAGAGTCATTTTACCCGTGCCTACGCATTTCCCCCATCCTCAAAAATAGCCATTCAACAAATAATACCAGCGTTTTGTGTAATGAAATAAACGCTTTTCTCAGCTCAGAAAAAAACAGTCCAATGTTTCAACAGCAGCTTGAGTTCACTATAAACTGCTACGCTAATGCCACAGACATACCACGACTTTTCTTTTTTTTAAAATTCTGCTTGTTGAGCATAGAAACAAATGTATATGGTGCGTGGCTGGTGCATCTCTGGGTTGGGACCCAGCACCTTCGGGTGTTTGTTTTTGTTTCATTTCTGCTTGTTGAGCACAGCATGTATATCCGAAAATGCGCTCAAAAAACGTCATTAAACGACGACGTTGTTGTTTATTTTACTCGCTTGTTTTGCAACACAAATGCTTGCTGTTTGGGGCGCACAAGCTCGACTCTTTCATTGACAAAGTCGTAAAATGTCAGCAAGATTCAATGAACGGTTTTGAAAATATGAAGCACAGAGTAAAAGTATGGGTGCAAACACACCCACGGGGTACGGGAAGGGTTACAAACAATGTTTTGCGTATGTCTTTTTGATTCCTCGTATTAAGCACTGTGTTCATACACGCATCTCAATACCCTATCTCACACTTGCTGGTGGCTTTAAAAAGGTTTCATAGCATTAACAAGGGCGTCGCCGAGCGGCAGACATGTCCGTCACCAGCAATGCCACGCACTTGCGACACCCCGTAGAGTGTCACATCCTGACACAAAATTGGAAGGGATTCTGTCTTCTAGTTCACGAGATACAGCTTGAAGAAGAAACATATAGCGCAAAGAAGGAAATTTCGGTTTTCAAGGTCACACTTCAAGGTCAAGGTCAGCATGGTGATAATTTATACTCGGATGTTTTCTTCTCTAGGGTATACAGTACCACACACAATCTGAAGCGCTTCTGTCAAGTACCAATGTGGAAAATATGGCTTAAAACCCAATGTGTAGACCCCTACCACATTCAAGGCCTACGGATCGCCCGGACCGTGACCTTGACCTTGATCGGTATGCCACCACCAGAACGGGCATAAGCCAAAGTACCTTCATGCCAAATTTGAAGACTTTAACACTAACGGTGTGGGAGTTATGGCCCCTGAAAGATTTTCGGTTTTCAAGGTCGTACGCCAAGGTCAAGGTCACGACGGCAATATGGTTTGCGCGGATGCCTTCCTCTCATGGTGACACACCAGCACACACAATTTGACGTGATTCTGTCAACCCGTTCGAAAGATATCCTTGGGACAGACAGAAGGAGAAAAAAATGACCCTCCGATTTTCAGGCTCCAGCGATCTTTTTGACCTTGACCTTGACCTTGATCGGTATGCCATCATCAGAACGGGCATAAGCCAAACCACCTTCATACCAAGTTTCAACATCCTAGTATGTTGATCGGTGCCCGAGATATGGCTACAAATAGATTTTCGGTTTTCAAGGTCGTACGTCAAGGTCAAGGTCACGACGGCAAAATGGTTTGCGCCGATCTCTTCCTATTAAGGAGGCACACCTTCACACAAAATTTGACGCGATTCGGTCAAGCGGTTCGGGAGATATCCTTGGGACAGACAGAAAAAAAACAAAAAACAACAAAAAACAACAACAAACAAACAAACAAACAAAAATACAAACCAGCCCATCGCAATAGTCCGTCTTGGTGACGGACTAATTATGTCCTATTCGGTGGGGTTTTTCTTTATTTTTTCCACCAAGGAATCCACGATCCATGTTGTGGTCTCCGGATGTCCTTGCTTGTTCTGTTTCCTTGCTTTCTTAAAGACGCACTGACGCACCACGATTAAGTCCCTTGGGTTTTTTCTGGGTAGCTGTGACCCACATACACATGTCCCCAACTTCAAATTGAGGCTGCTCTTTAAAATGATGTTTCGGTTTGAATTTGGGGGCATATACATGGGAGTCAGACATGGTCAAAACACGATTTCTTTCCACCTATAAGAGGGAAAACACGTGAAACCACGTGATTTTGACACGTGATGTGGTGGGTCTGTAAGTTCGTGTCACTCAACTTATAAAGATGATAGATAGTTCGGAAAGAACTTCACTCAACTTATAAAGATGATAGATAGTTCGGAAAGAACTTCACTCAACTTATAAAGATGATAGATAGTTCGGAAAGAACTTCGGAAAGAACTCACTCAACTTATAAAGATGATAGATAGTTCGGAAAGAACTTCACTCAACTTATAGAAGATGATAGATAGTTTGGAAAGAACTTAACTCAACTTATGAAGATGATAGATAGTTCGGAACTTCACTCAACTTATGAATGATGATAGATAGTTCGGAAAGAACTTCACTCAACTTATGAAGATGATAGATAGTTCGGAAAGAACTTCACTCAACTTATGAAGATGATAGATAGTTCGGAAAGAACTTCACTCAACTTATGAAGATGATAGATAGTTCGGAAAGAACTTCACTCAACTTATAAAGATGATAGTTCGGAAAGAACTTGTCCAAGTCGGTTTGTTCGTTCTATGGTTTCAGGTTTTCGTAAAAGTCACACACAATCGAGGGTCTAGGGGGGGAAACCCCATAAAAATAATGTTAGGTAACTGTAACAGCCGCGTCCGAATTCAGCACATTGTCCTCAGAGTTATCGGCACTGGACGCCAGCAACATGGGTTTGTCCTGCTGATAGCTCAGTGACGTCAGCCTATTCGCTGACGTAATGTTGTGTCTAAACGCCAGCTTGACCTGGCCGTTACAGTAGTCCACCGTCATGTGACGCGTACTGGAGTAACGCGACATTGTACTTCGACGAGCCTCGTTCCTACTCGAGCACGTCAGCATCAGGCGAATCCTTTCCCTGATCCTCTTACTGAACAGACAATACACCAAAGGATTCATGCAAGAGTTGGACGTGCCCAGCCACTGCGCTACAGGGATGACCGAGTCGTGGATGATTCTAATCTCCTCGCTGTCATCCCCAGGGTTGAAGAAGTAGATGATGAGGTTGACGACGTACAGAGGCAGCCAGCTCAGAGCGAAGAGGAGGACCACCACGGCGAGCATTTTGACCACGCGGATCTTGGATTTCTGGATGACGCCGGGTTCTGTGGTGATGCCCGGGGCGTCTCGGTTCCAGACCCTCCATCCGATGAGGAAGTAGCAGCACACGATGAAGGAGAGGGGCAGAGCGTAGCAGAAGAGGAAGATGGCGCCCAGGAAGAACTCGCCGGATTGTCTGGGGTCTGGCCAGTTCTGTGTTTGGAATGGAAAAAGAGATGGGAATAATGAGTGAGTTAGAGGGA
>CM065682.1:26435512-26443012 GCA_017654935.2 Phymorhynchus buccinoides
CTGGAAAATAAGGAACAAAATAGATATCAGATTAGTTATTAAAACCCATAATAATTATGTCAACAATCTCCAGCCATATCATTCACATGATGACACGGGCCATGCCCATCGTCATGCGAATCGTCAACACGTGGCAGATAGCTAAGTACCTGGAAAATAACAAATAAAGTATATATCAGATTTATCATTTAAAACCCATAATAATTATGTTAACTATCACCTGCCATATTGTGTATATGATGACACGGGTCTCGTCATGCGTATCCTCAGCACGTGGCAGATAGTTAAATACCTGGAAAACAAGGAACAAAATAGATATCAGATTTATTTATTAAAACCCATAATAATTATCTCAACGATCATATCATTCACAGGATGACACGGGCCATGCGCATCGTCACGCGCATCTCGTGCACATAGCAGATAGCTAAATATGTGCAAAATGAGAGAAGCAAAGTGCAATAATAAATGAAATGTGTGACGAACAACCCTTAAGCCATCACCAGGGATACCATTTATAGGATCAAACTAGCCACTCGCATCGGCATTTCGCATACTAAGCACATCGCAAATATCTAAATGTCTGAAAAAACAATTTCCAGTTGGAACCTAAGGCCGTGTACACACATAAGCGGATATTCCATTCGGAAACCCGTGCGCAATCCATAAATAAGTGAAACAAAGAAAAGAACAGATTTGCGTACGTGTCCGAATTTCCCTTATATGCGTAAACCTTTATCCTTCTTTCTTCCACTTATTTAGGGTTTTCCGTACGCGTCTAATGTGAACCCGGCCTAACAAAACAATAATTGGTATAACTTTTATAGAAAGAAAATCGGTTTAATAGCAGAAACAAAAACAACATGTATTATAAAGATAAACCAGGCAGTGTTCTAATAACAATAAAGATAAACCACAAAATTATATGAATGGGCTTTTGGAGCAAATCTCTTAAAATTCTTCGTTCGTAAATATTGGCTTTATGTTTCTATCAACAGAAACAAACACACAAACAAACAAACAATCAATCAAACAAACAAACAAACAAACAAACAAACAAACAAACAAACAAACAAACAAACAAACAAAAGGCTTCCTTAGGGGGAAATAATAAATAACAAATAAACAGAACAAAATCGGCTTTTATATAACTTGACGTTTGAAGGTAAGGCTGATGGCAAATCCTTGATTACTTTAATCGTTTTGTGTTTCTTTAATGCTGGTTTTTGGAATGCATAGAGGTTTTGTTTTTTTAGAATTGCAAATAAACAATGCCATTTTGAGCCAAGTTACTTGAGCGTTGTAATGCGTAAATGGAACTGCCAGGAAATAATCCATAATATTAGAGAGAGAGAGAGAGAGAGAGAGAGAGAGAGAGAGAGAGAGAGAGAGAGAGAGAGAGAGAGAGAGAGAGAGAGAGAGAGAGAGAGAGAGAGAGAGAGGAGGGGGGGGGGGAGGGGAGAGGGATAGAGAGAGAGAGGGGGGAGGGGAGAGGGAGAGAGAGAGAGAGAGAGAGAGAGAGAGAGAGAGAGAGAGAGAGAGAGAGAGAGAGAGAGAGGGGAGGGAGAGAGAGAGAGAGAGAGAGAGAGAGAGAGAGAGAGAGAGAGAGAGAGAGAGAGAGAGAGAGAGAGAGAGAGAGAGAGAGAGAGAGAGAGAGAGAGAGAGAGAGAGAGAGAGAGGCGACAGCCAGACAGAAATGGAGAATATAGAGACAGATAGACAAATAGAAACACGGCGACAGAAACCAAGACATAGAGAAGAAGAAGAAGAAGAAGAAGAAGAAGAAGAAGAAGAAGAAGAAGAAGAAGAAGAAGAAGAAGAAGAAGAAGAAGAAGAAGAAGAAGAAGAAGAAGAAGAAGAAGAAGAAGAAGAAGAAGAAGAAGAAGAAGAAGAAGAAGAAGAAGAAGAAGAAGAAGAAGAAGAAGAAGAAGAAGAAGAAGAAGAAAGAAGAAGAAGAAGAAGAAGAAGAAGAAGAAGAAGAAGAAGAAGAAGAAGAAGAAGAAGAAGAAGGAGAGAGAGAGAGAGAGAGGGGAGAGAGAGAGAGAGAGAGAGAGAGAGAGAGAGAGAGAGAGAGAGAGAGAGAGAGAGAGAGAGAGAGAGAGAGAGAGAGAGAGAGAGAGAGGGGAGAGAGAGAGAGAGAGAGAGAGAGAGAGAGAGAGAGAGAGAGAGAGAGAGAGAGAGAGAGAGAGAGAGAGAGAGAGAGAGAGAGGCAGAGAGAGAGACAGAGACAGACTGACACAAAGACAAACGAATAAAAAGCAGTGACAAAGATTGTGCATTAGAGTGGCACTATCTTGATGCGAGAGAACGAAAAAGTAAATCACTTCATTCTAACAAATCCGTGGTCTCCTGTTGGGGTTTGTATTCATTATTTTTTACACATTCTTGAGTGTTTTGTGTGTGTGAGTGTTTGTTTGTTTCTATCCAAAACTTCTAATAATCTTAAAAGCGTGCTGTCAAATAAAACCGCTTATTGAATCAAAGTTCACATAGAGTGCTATTTTGATCTCCAAATATCACAAGGGCGGACCAAATGATTCGCAAGGGGGGGGGGGGGCGTCCCCCGGGGGTCTATGACATTTGCTAGACATGATTCTCGTGAAATTCTACTGTCTCAATGAATCTGACGAAATCCTATTAGTTGAGTTCACTATATTTCGTAGTCCCCCTACACGAATGTGATAACATTATCTGGATTTTTGTTTCAGACATTTTATTCGATTCGTCGTGTATTGGGTGGGGTCTCCTTGATTACAGGGAGCGAAAATAGTAGAAGTATGTTTATACGGAAATATTTCACACGTGAATCATGACTCACAGACATCGTCACAATCGGATCGTGTTGGGATCGAATCGTATGCAGTTTGTCTGGCCCTTTAGAGACGTATTATCTTGGGCAACAGCAGCCAGTGGATGTGCAGAGGCACGGATTGATACATCATGGATACAAGTGAGACACCTTGCCTTACGCATCAAAGATAGACACAGATATAGGGAGCCGCCTTACGCATGAAAGATACAGACAGACAGACAGACAAATATGCAGACAGATATTATACAGACCTGTCTAGCGCAATAGCAGCCAGTGTGTTGACAGAAACACAGACTGAGATAGACACAGACAGACAGACATACATTATACAGACCTGTCTAATGCAATAGCTGCCAGTGTGTTGACGGAATGTGATGAAAGGCATCACATTGATAAAATATAATGTTCACTGGAACATAATTTGTATAGCTTTACTTTGTGTTAAAGGCTCCGAACTGAAAGCGCTGCATCATTGTGTACGGATTTCGTGCATTTAGTTTTTCTCGTGCAGCACATGCATATTTTCAGCTGGAGTTGAATACACATTTTTTCCTTCGCCGGTCTGTCCTCTTTTCTAATTCACTTTGCTTTCTACCTTCGTACTGGCTGTCGAAGCTTGGTCAATCTGATTTGCTCTGCTGCCCTAGTGCAGAGGTAAGAGAAAGATAGCCTTAAGCGTTTACAGATTTTAAACATTTGACTTCGTAAAGAGAATTTTTTTTTTTCATTTACTTTCCACTTAATTTGCAGATTGGAATCTTGTAATCTGTTTTCCTTCTTTGTGAGGAATTGTTAAATGATGTTGTAAATATAAATCTTTTGTTGGTACTGATTTTTGGCAACTTTAATTCAACTGTAATTGGTAAATTATGGTTTCGTTTTCTTGTATGTTAAAGTATTATTTTGAAATTACCATTTCAAAATTCGGACAGCTTTCCGAAAACCATTGAGTTATTTAGAAATGTGGTTTTCTTATGTTGAGACATAACTATAACTACATAGGTGTCGAGAACTTTAAATGTATACTTTTGGTTGTTCACCATTATCGTAAAGTTAATTAATTACGATAAGTAAAGTTGCTTAATAGTGAACGAATGGAGTGTGCATGGAATAACAAACTATTAGTGTCGATGTACAGGGCACGCACGCATTAACATGCACACACAAACACAGACATGAGACTTATGCTAGTTTGTTGTTTTCATCCTAAGAGCACCCAGTCTGTGCGCCCAAGAGAAGGCTGCCAGGGTGACTGGAGGCGCCCACGAGCTGGTGTTGGAGCGGCCTGAGAAGAGGCGCTGGTGTTGGAGCGGCCTGAGAAGAGGAGGCATTCTGCCGAGTCAAATGCCCGGAACAAACGAGCGAGACTACGAGGTCGTCGGCTCAAATCAAGAACCTAGCGTGCAAATTGCTCCGCGAAAGAACTGAGTATTTTTTGTGTGTTTGTGCAGTGTTGTGCGTGTTGCCCTTAGGTTTTTGCTGCTGTTACTATTCTTTGATATACACTACTCACAAAAAGTTAAGGATCACTATGAGAAAACAGGTGCGCAATAAACTCCGTTCGCTCCTGTTATTTATTTCTCAGTCAAGCCAAATTGTTATGAATTCTTGTTCAGCTGTAAGTGGGCGATGTTGTGTTAGTGGAAACATTGCACGTGATTCTCTATTACTGAGCTTGGCAGCAAAAGAAAAAGCGGAAACTTGCGAAAAAGGACCTTGTTTTGGATCGTTCTGCATGAACACATTGCACAAGCCAGATGGAAAAACCATTATGCACGTGCAAGCACTGCTGTTTATGTGTGAGATGCTGTCTCTTGCTTGGCTTTATAAGAAGACATACCACCAGTATTAGGCCTGATTTGACAATGCCTCCACGACGAAAATTGAGCGAGTTGGATAGGGGACGAGCTGTTGCATGGTTCCAAGATGGTGTTCCCAAGCGAGAAGTGGCCAGGCGACTTCAGGTGTCCATCTCGGTCATTGTCAGACTGATTCAACGTTTCACAGCCACTGGGAGGGTCCATGAAAGACGCAGATCTGGTCGACCGAAGAAGACAACTCCACGTGAAGATCGTCTCATTGAACGACAAGCCCTGCAGACAAGAACAGCCTCTTCCAGCATCATTCGAAGGCAGCTGAGGGTGGCTACTAACATCAACATCAGCCAGCTGACCATACGGAACCGCCTTCATGGGTTTAACCTCCGTTCTCGTCGCCCAGCTGTACGGCCACGCTTAACTCCAGCCCATAGCAGCACGCCGTGTTCTGCAGACGTCACAGGTGGACACGTCAGCAATGAGGTCCTGTTCATGAGAATCACGCTTCAGAACCACAACACGGCCGACATCTGGAGGCGCCCAGGGGAACGCTTTATTGACGCCACTGTCCAAGAAAAGGTGGCCTTTGGTGGAGGTTCTGTAATGGTCTGGGGGGCAAGCCTTCACCACAGAACACCCTTGTATCATGTACAGGGTAACCTGACTGGCCTCCGATACCGGGATGACCTTCGACCGCTGGCTGTGCCTACACTGCACAGACTGAGATGACAACGACACAGACAACGACTTCCTGAGCATACAACAGAATGACCAGCATACAGACCTGTCTAACCCGTATTGAGCAGCCAGGGATGAGCTGGACGCAAAGTGAAGCAACCACCCCCCTGAGGGATGCCCAGACCTCTACCAGATGCTGCAGGCTGAGTGGCAGGCGCTTCCACAGAGGATATTCACACCCTGGTCAACTCCATGAGGACTCTAGTGCCAGAACAGCCATGCCACGTGTGAACTTGACATCAGAATGCCCTGTCTTGTGACAATGACTTTGATCAAATTTCGACACCCACTTTGATCAAATGTACAGACAAACGATTGCTCGAAATAAGGCAATTGTAATGTTGGCCAAAATTCAACGCACCTGGAAAGTTATGAATTAGTTTGCAAGTATCCTTAACTTTTTGTGGATGCTTATGTAGCAGTGATTGAGTGTAAATAAATTGCCAAATTGTTTTGTGTTGACGACTGAATAACACATGTACTGAATGAGTTGGATGACACTTTCCGTTTGTGTGTGAATTTCGTTCGTGACACGACAGACTGAGATACACAGACATATACAGACAGACATATACAGACCTACAATACCTGTGTTGACAGAGACTGAGATAGACACAGACAGACAGACATACATTATAGTCAGCAATAGCTGCCAGTGTGTTGACGGAAGCACAGACTGAGATGGACACAGACAGATATACAGACAGACATATACAGACCTGTCTAGTGTATTAGCAGCCAGTGTGTTGACGGAAGCACAGACTGAGATGGACACAGACAGATATACAGACAGACATATACAGACCTGTTAGTGTACAGCACCAGTGTGTACGTGGAACAGGCAGACCAGACAGACATGTGTTGACAGAGCCAGACTGTGTTGACGGAAGCACAGACTGAGATAGACACAGACAGACATACATGCAGACAGACATTATACAAACCTGTCAAGACAAAAGGTAATATAGCAGCCAGTGTGTTGACAGAAGCACAGACTGAGATAGACAAAGACAGGCAGACAGAGAGACAGACATTATGGTTTATACAGACCTGTCTAGTGCAACGGCAGCCAGTGTGTTGACAGAAGCACAGACTGAGATAGACACAGACAGACATACAGACATTATACAAACCTGTCTAGTGCAATGGCAGCCAGTGTGTTGACAGAAGCACAGACTGAGATCCACAGACAGACATACAGACATTATGCAAACCTGTCTAATGCAATAGCTGCCAGTGTGTTGACGGAAGCACAGACTGAGATAGACTCAGACAGACAGACAGACATGCAAACATTATAGGTTATACAGACCTGTCTAATGCAATAGCTGCCAGTGTGTTGACAGAAACACAGACTGAGATAGACGCAGACAGACAGACAGACAGACAGACATGCAGACAGACATTATAGTTTATACAGACCTGTCTAGTGCAATGGCAGCCAGTGTGTTGACAGAAGCACAGACGGACACGCCCTGTAAGTAGGGAGCTGCTTTACACATGAAAGCTCCAAACCTCCAACCTGAAAACCACAAACAAAAGGTAATATAGCACTTCGCTATCAACCTGAAAACCACAAACAAAAGGTAATATAGCACTTCGCTATCAACCTGAAAACCACAAACAAAAGGTAATATAACACTTCGTTATCAACCTGAAAACCACAAACAAAAGGTAATATAGCACTTCGTTATCAACCTGAAAACCACAAACAAAAGGTAATATAGCACTTCGTTGTCAACCTGAAAACCACATACACAAAAAGGTAATATAGCACTTCGCTATCTTCCAATTCTTCTGTACGGAAGTGAGGTATGGTGTCATAACATGACAGACTTAGCTTCAAAGCTACAGCTTCGTTTTTATAAGATCGTTCTTAAACTAAATAAATCTACACCAAGCTGCATGGTTTATGGGGAAATAGGGCAATACCCTTTAGAGATCCAAGCGAAAAGCAGAATGCTGAATTTTTGGTTTAAACTTGTAAATGATGTTAACCAGTCCAAATTTTCGTGTACGATGTATCGTTTTATGCTACATTTATATAGAGAAAACAAACATGTATCGCCTTTCATATTATGTGTCAACACTCTATTAAATAACCTTGGACTGAGTGGTTTGTGGTCCCAGCAG
>CM065682.1:26478012-26485512 GCA_017654935.2 Phymorhynchus buccinoides
TTGGATTATGTTGCACGGACATCACACTGTGTGTTGAAACAGCACGCTCCGTTGGTGTTGTTGTTTTTTTGTTGTTTTTCGTTTTCTTTTTTAATTCATTAACGCTGTTTTCCCTTAGTTGTAGCGGAACTGCAAACCTACATTTGCTCTAGTGAAACTGTGTGTTCCGTTATAGCTATTGTGATTACGATAGTGTGATTATGTGACATTGCCACATTAGTATGGATTAACGTGTTTTCAACATGTGAAAGCTCTATGGATATAATATGGACCGGCACTGTGATGCACAGCCATGTGAGTAGAGTATGTTGTTTTGTCTTTTAATTCTTTCACGATGTTTGAAGGGGCAACAAATCCAACCTCCTACACTGAAAAGAAACTGATACCAAGTAATGATCCCATCCAAAAACGCTTTTCATGCAGCACAGATGAACTGTTTTTATGGCGAAACTGCCTTTGTTTCCGTTACTCTGGTTTTAAACATGAAGACATTGTTTTCCAGTTCGACGATTATGACCATGATGAAGCAGTTTTGACTCCTCCTTCACTCCTCAGAAACGTTTCGTCTTCTCCCTGCATTGCTAAAACTGTGCTCCGCATCTTTCATCAAGATGAGAAGTTGGTGACAATAACTCTCTACTTCACACAGGATGGTGGAACCTTGCTCTGTCAAGGGCAGGGATGTCCCTCTTGGGACACCAAAGAGTGTGAGGCGCTGAAAGACGCTGTGAAAGATTGCATGTGTAATAATGATGTGGGCAAACTGTGTTCGTTTCTAAAAACAACACAAGTGTCTTTTATTACGTCCCTTTCTGACCCCCCTGTTCTTGAATGCCCCGACATTGACTGGACTGCTGTGATGAATGTTGAAAAGTCTCCACATGATGATGATGTTGATCAAGAGGAAAGTGTGACCTTGCCCCCTCACTCCCACTGGCCTCCCCAGTGTCAGGACAATACAGTGGACAGTGCTGTGGTCTCTCCACCAGCTCTCCCTGTAGCTCCTGGTTCTGGTGATAACGAGGGACAACATGAACAGACTGTAGTCAAAAAGATCACCCCTAGCCCTGTTAGTAAAAGAACCAGGAACCAGTGTCGACGTGCACTGTACCACCCAAGACCCACTCCCAGTCCCTTCTCTGGTTTGCAAAGAAGAGTTGATCATTTAGAACGAACAGTAAACTCCTGGAGTTTACTCGAAGAAACCGTTACCACAATGGTAGATGATGCCAAAATCGCAGCCAAAAATGAACTTCGGGCACATATTAATGACAAATTCAACTCTTTAAGTTCGGAGATCGATAATCTACAAGCTGCTCTGGCAACCCTTGAAAACAAAAACAAACAGCTTGCAAAAGAAAACCAGTCCTTTAAATCTCAATTAGGGACTCTTCAAGCTGAAACTAGAAAATTAAAAAGTGCTCAAACAAACACAATTGAGACAGAAACCCAAACTCCCAACCACCCTCGTTTCGATACAAAAGAAATCCCAATCCAACGTGTCGAGAGCAGCACACAAACCCCTGTCCCCCAAGTTTGTGAAGACAAAACACAGAGTGCCCCCACTGACCGTGCTCAGCAGCATGACGGTAAGGAGGTCCCCCCTGTGAGTGACAATAGACCACAAAGTGGTGCCCCCACTGACCTTGCATCACAGCATGGCTGCAAGGAGACAGCCGCAGTGACTGACTTGACTGCTGTACAGAAGACTGATGAACGTCCAGACACACGGATCACTATCACAGATCAGACTAACGATGACATAGATGGACCACAATACTCGGTGTCCACCTCCAACCCTTTTGAAGCTCTCTGTTCTGATGGGCAAAAATCCCAATCTGAACAGGAGACGACCTCAGACGACATGGACAAACAACAAAGACAACCGCCCTATACACATCCCAAACCCACCCCCCATGAAACCTTACACAGTATGACTATTCCTGACAGGGCGACAATGTTATTGCTTGGAGATTCCGTCATTCGTTTTATAAATCCTAGACGACTTGCTCCAAAAGGGGAGTTTATGTTTAAAATTTGTGTGCCGGGCATGTCCATTGATGACCTTCAAAATTGGCTCCTCTCGGTACCAGCCAACCCCAACATTACAGATGTCATCATCCATGTCGGCATCAACTCCTGTCCCTCAGGCACTGTATCAGTGAGCTCATGGAGTGATCTGATCACTCTGTGTTCCAAAGCTTTTCCACAAGCGCGTGTGTCATTCAGCTCTGTGCTGCCTGCCAGGGGTAAGCATCACTTCAATAACTCCATCATCCCTTCCAA
This sequence comes from Phymorhynchus buccinoides, assembly GCA_017654935.2. Lineage (NCBI taxonomy): Eukaryota > Metazoa > Mollusca > Gastropoda > Neogastropoda > Raphitomidae > Phymorhynchus > Phymorhynchus buccinoides. The sequence goes on from CM065682.1 coordinate 26,480,299, forward strand.
TCTGAATCTAAAAACGGCTTGTGAGAATAGTAACGTTGTATTCATTGACCATTTTCCCACCTTTGCTGCTGATCAGGGCCTGTACAGGGACATCAGACACCCAAACCCCAGGGGAACGGCCAAACTAGCGGAAAACATCAAAAGTCTGTGGCGTAAACAGACTAATAGTAGGTCAAGAGAACATCAGGGGAATTCTATACATGAACATCAGTATTCTAACGGTAGAAGGTCAAGAGAGAACCAGGGTTTTTCTAGAAGGGAGTATCAGTATTCCCAGCCCAACCAGTCATTGATTTATCCCCCTGGGTACTCCGAACTCTCATCCCACCCCCCTCCACCTGCTGCATACAACAGCTATGACTGCTACAATGTTGGCAGGGTATCTGGTGAGCAGCGCCCCCCTTCCTTCATGTCATGTCACCAGTTCCCTCCTCTCCTTCCAGAGTCATATCCCAGACAGGTCCAATCCCTCGTGCCCCCTAACTACCCCCCACGTTTCCCTCAGGGCCAGCCTTTACATCACAATATGTATAACTCTGTAGATGGACCCAAGCCAGATGTAACCCCGATGCAGGCCCCAAATCAGGATAGGCATTCCTCCACGCTGGTGAATGCCAATCCCATACAAGGCCAGGTTCACCCATACACAGAACGGCTTCTACAGGTGGCATCACAAATCCTGGCAAACCAACAGATCCTACAAGCACACCAAGCCCGTTCCGTTATGTAAACTAACCCACACTAGCTACTTCCATATGAAAGCAATACTATATTCGCGTGTGCGCGCTCGCATGCGTGTGTGCGCGTGTTTGCTAGGTGCGTGCGCCTGCTTCCCATTAAAGATAATTTTGTTTAACTATGGTACTTGTTGCTTCATTTTAACAACACGACTGTTCCTTTACAAATATGTGCATAAGTATCTGTGCACATGGCGATTAGCCAGCAGGTCTATATTGTATGTTTGTGGTGTGATTACTATGGTGTAATATAGTGGTTTGGTGTATTCCCTATTACTATGACTTAATGAAAAGTTATATATCTATGTTCATATTATAAGCTAAAGCATGAATTACGTTCATAAAAGTATGAATTAGATAAATGAACATATGCTCATGTACACCCTAGCTACATTATATATGTGCTCAGGCGTGCACGTCTTTATGCGCACATGCGTGTGTGCGCATGCGTGCGTGCGTGCGTGCGTGCGTGCGTGCGTGCGCGCGCGCGCGCGTGTGTGTGTGTGTGTGTGTGTGTGTGTGTGTGTGTGTGTGTGTGTGTGTGTGTGTGTGTGTGTGTGTGTGTGTGTGTGTGTGTGTGTGTGTGTGTGTGTGTGTGTGTGTGTGTGAACAAACTCTGTGCTGTGCCACAGGTTATGCCGGACCAATATTAATACACCTGGTCCTCTGATTATTAACTTGGTGATCATTGTTTACATGTCATTCGGAAATTAGATTGACGAATTTGATTAAGGATTGTTCTCATTTGTCTCTGTATATACATTTTTTGACTGTGTAATTTCACATATCTCTATTGACAATCTTTGTATCTACTTGTCTACTACATTTAGTATCTCATATTATACAATATTCTCTTGTTGTGTATTTGTGCGTGCCTTATTTCCACGACTTGTTATGCTTATCACGTGTGATAACTGGCCGTCTGCAGATGGCCTTAGAGTGGGTTTACTCAATATCAACCATCTACTGAATAAGTTTAGTGATGTATCAGATATTTTATTCAATTCCGGTAAACAATTTCATATATTTGGATTTGCGGAAACAAGATTATCTGAACAAATTTCTGACAATGAATTGTCTTTACCTGGCTATCATTTAATTCGTAAAGATCCATCTAAATACAGAGAAACTGGTCTAATTGTCTATGTTCATCAGAGTTTGCGTTTTAAGGAAGTTTCATCCCTCCATAATCATAACATCGAATCCATATGGATTGAATTACAATTAAAACATTCTAAACCGATTTTTATAAGCTTTATCTATAGAAATCCTGCTGAACGCTCTGATTGGATAGACAGATTTACGTTAATGATGGAAGAAGCGTCGTCTTTTTCTCATGAAACACTTCTTTTGGGTGATTTTAATATAGATTTGCTAAAACCACACAAGTCTTGGTTACAAACTTATGAATCCTTTAATCTCTCGCAACTAATTGACAAACCCACAAGAATCACTGCTACATCGAAAACACTTATCGATCACATTTACACCACTTCAGTCAATACCATAATAGAAACATGCTCACCCTCGTATGGCTGTAGTGATCACTTTCCTGTCTGCTTTACATGGTCAAAGCGCGGTGTTAAAATTCCTAGGAATTCTCATAGGCTAATAACTCGTAGATCCTTTACTCATTTTGACATAGACTCTTTTCTTCTTGAACTAGCAAATTCTCCTTGGTTACTTTCTGTTTATCAGTTCAATGATCCAGATGAAGCTTTTGAAATCTGGTACCATAGTTTCCTTAATATTTATGACAAACACGCTCCTTTTAAAACAGTACGTATCAGAAATAACCCTAAAAAACCTTGGATATCAAAGGACATAGACGCTGCCATTAATGAAAGAGAGAGGCTTTTGATGTCAGGGAATGACTATGATTTTAAAAAACAAAGAAACTTAGTTAATTCTTTAAAACGATCTGCACAAAGAGCTTACTTTAAAAATCTTATTTCTTCTAGATCAGATAGCAAATCCATTTGGAAAGCAATAAATTTATTAACCAATAAAAATGTAAATGCCAGCATCTCATCCCCAAAAGACCTATCTACCGAAGACATGAATGTACACTTTTGTAACATTGCAAATTCAATTATAACGTCAGATAGATCGTCCGAAAACAATTTAGATATTCTGCACAATTTTTGTGAATCCAAGCATGTTAATGATTGCCCTAACATTCCGTTTTTGAGTGTACATGAAGTTTTCAATTATCTTAATCACTTAAAACAGACCAATACTCGAGGCGTTGATGGAATTGATTCTAAAATATTGAAATTGTCAGCTCCTGCAATAACTGAAACTTTGACCTATGTTTACAATTTATGTATTGCTAAAAATCGTTTTCCTAAAGCATTTAAAGTAGCCAAAATTATACCTATCCACAAATCGGGTGACTATGAAGATCCTTCTAATTACAGGCCCATTTCTATTCTGTCGGTGCTGTCTAAACCGTTGGAACACCACATAAATAAACATATTCTTAATCACTTTAACTCTTTTGGTCTGTTTCATCCAAATCAATCGGGCTTTAGAGCTAACCATTCATGTCATACGGCCCTAACTAACCTAGTAGACCAATGGCTTATTAACATAAACGATGACAAAATCACGGGTGTTCTTGCTGTTGACTTTATGAAAGCCTTTGATGTTGTCGATCGTAATCTTTTACTAAAAAAACTGAAGATATATGGCATTACTAACAATACCATAGAACTCCTAACATCATTTTTATCAGACCGAAAGCAGCGAGTTTCTTTAAATGAATGCGAATCTTCTACTATGCCTGTCAACTATGGTATTCCCCAAGGCTCCATCCTTGGTCCTATATTATTCTCAATATATATTAACGACTTACCATTATATCTAACGACTTTATGTGAAATGTTTGCAGACGATACTACAGTACACTCCTGTGACAGTAAAGTGGAAAACGTTTTTATTTCTTTACAAGATAACATTAACAGACTAATAGAATGGTCCGAATTTAATCACATGCAGCTACACCCCAAGAAATGTAAATACTTACTTATCACCACCAGACAAAAGCGTCAAAATCTTACCCTTGGTTCTCAATCCCTGTATATCAATGGTGAAATCATGGAAGAGGTTGACTATCATAAAATTTTAGGACTTATTGTTGATCACAACCTTTCATGGTCCCATCAAATATCCATGGTTTGTAAGCAAGTATCAAAAAAAGTCTATCAACTTTCCAGGATAAAGCATTTTCTTGATTTAGATAGTCGTAAACTTTTTTTCAATGCTTATATCCAATCACACATCAACTATGCCTCTACAATTTGGGATCTGGCAAGCGAGAAAAATTTAAAACCATTATGCAGTTTGTATAGACGTGCATTGAAATTGATCCTTCTGAAATCCTCTTCCCTTACACTTACTGATTATCAGCGTTTAGAAATTCTACCTCTAAAATGGAAGCTTGTATACAACAAAGCAATTTTTATGTTTAGATTAATGTCCGATAATGCTCCTCCAACATTAAAAAATAAATTTGAAATTAACCTTGTCCGTAATGTTTTTAAAATAAAAATACCTCTTCCAAGAGTTGACCTTTTTAAATCTAGTCTTGTATATTCAGGTGGCTGCTTATGGAATACTATTTCATCTTCCTTTAATGTGTACTCGGGCATTAATGTTTTTAAAAAGGAGTACCATAAGTATCTTATGTTGAAACATACAAGCAATGTTGTTTAACCCCATTCTTAGTTTCAAATATGTTTCCACTTTTGATATGTTGACATCTATGCATATTATCTAATTTGTTGTTGTTAAATTATTAACAAGTTTTGTATTTACCTTATTTCATTGTTTCATGTCTCTCTCTCTCTCTCTCTCTCTCTCTCTCTCTCTCTCTCTCTCTCTCTCTCTCTCTCTCTCTCTCTCTCTCTCTCTCTCTCTCTCTCTCTCTCTCTCTCTCTCTCTCTCTCTCTCTCTCTCTCTCTCTCTCTCTCTCTCTCTCTCTCTCTCTTTTGTGTGTGTGAGAGGGGGGGGGGGGGGGGGGGGGGATAGATAGACGGTTTTGTTGTATCTATTTTTTCTTATTCATGGATAATTCTTCGATGATTATTTTTTGCATGCTTCTTCATTATTTTTGTGTTGAATATATTGATTTTCTTGCATGTTTGTTTGAGGGCAAGATGTAAAAAAGCCCCATTGTGTGCTTACTCTTTTTCCCTCAATAAAATTTTTTCGTTCGTTCGTTCGTTCGTTCTCTCTCTCTCAATAAAGTACCCCTCGACTTCCCTAACCCCTCCCTTGCAATGTATTCTGGCCTTTGGTTTAAGGTTTAAGGCTTAGTAAATTCCAAACAGCCCCATGGGGGTAGATGGAAAAAAAGAAAGAAAAAAGGACAAAACATATAAAGGAAAAAATACGAAAAACAATTCAATTGGAAAAGGTTCGACATGAGTAGCTATATCGAGCAGAAAGTTTAACGAAATACAAAATGATATGT
>CM065682.1:26500512-26503012 GCA_017654935.2 Phymorhynchus buccinoides
TGAATTTTACAAGCATTCTGAATCATACATTACACCATTTCTTGTTAAATATTTTAATAAACTTTTTGACTTAGGAGCTTTTCCAGATGAATGGACAGAATCTGTAATTCACACTCTACATAAAAAAGGAGATGCTGACTGTCCCGACAATTATAGAGGCATTTCCCTTCTAAATGTATGTAGTAAGATTTATAGCTATATTTTAAATAAACGTCTTACTACATGGGCAGATAATAATAATGTAATTAACGAAGCACAAGCTGGGTTTCGTCACAACCATAGTACAACTGACCATATCTTTACACTTTTAGCTTTAGTACAAAAACAGCTTCTTAGTCATTCAAAACTTTATGTCGCATTCATAGATTTTAAAAAAAGCTTTTGATTTGGCAAACAGACATAATCTTTGGGCAGTATTAAGGAAGAATGGAATAAAAGGTAAAATGTACAGAGCGATTAAGGGTATGTATAATGTTGTCAAAGCCAAAGTTAGAGTTGGTACTGAATTAACTGATGCTTTTTTCTGTCCTCTTGGTGTTAAGCAAGGAGAAATATGCAGTCCTATTTTGTTTTCTTTCTTGATCAACGAACTTGCAAACGATATTCAAACCTTAGGTAAGCATGGTATTAGATTATCTTATGATGACATTTTAGAACTTTTGATACTGCTTTTTGCAGACGATGTAATCTTACTGTCATATTCTGTGACTGGTCTTCAACGACAACTAAACATTTTAAGAGATACAGCTAACAGACTAGGTCTTTTTGTCAACTTTGAAAAGTCCAAAATTGTTATATTTAGAAATGGTGGCTATATTTCATCTAAAGAGAAATGGCTGTATGATAAAAAAGAAATTGAAATTGTTAACTGTTATAAGTACCTTGGTGTCATTTTTTCGACTAGGCTTTCCTTTTCGCATGCACTTGAAGATATGGCGTTAAGGGGAAAGAAAGCAGTTATTTGTATTTTGAAACTATTATGGACTGTTGGCGATCAATCACCTTCTGTGTTTTTAAGTTATTTGACTGCCAGATACAGCCCATATTGTCTTATGCTTCGGAAGTTTGGGGTCTCATGGATGAGACAATTATTGAAAGGGTTCATTTGTTTGCGCTAAAGAGATTTCTCAACGTCAGCATTAGGACTCCTAATGCTCTAGTTTATGCAGAAACTGGAAGACATCCGCTTCACATAAATAATGTTGGTAAATGCATAAAATTTTGGCTAAGATTATTGGCAATGCCTGTAAACCGATATCCATATAAATCATATAAAATGTTGTACAATTTACATTGTAAAAACAAAACTACTTGGGTTTCAAAAGTGTGTTTCACATTGTATAAGTATGGGTTTGGCCACGTTTGGGAAAACCAAGGTGTATCTAACAATAATGTATTCCTACGGGTATTCAAGCAAAGACTAATAGATTGTTTCCGTCAGGATTGGAGTAGTGATGTTTCAGGTGAACGCTATTCTTTCTATGCATCTTTTAAATCTGTTCCCACCCTCCCTCATGCAGTTTTTGATATTAATAATATAGCTATAAGAAAAGTCCTTATACGCTTTAGACTTGGTGTGTCTCCTATTAAAACTCATAAATATCGTTTTCATGCTAGTTCACCTGATATTATGTGCTGCCCTTTTTGTCCCAATGTTTTAGAATCTGAAATACATTTCGTATTTGTATGTCCACATTATTCTGATATAAGATTAAAATATTTACCTCGTAAATTATTTGCACGACCATCAGCTTTTGCCATGGCTATTCTAATGGCTAGTGAAAAACACTGTAAAGTTGTTGCTTGGTATTTATTCGAAGCCATAAAACAGAGGTACGTTGGAATAGAACAGAAAGGGAGTAATTAAAAAGAACTATGAAGATAGTCACGAATAAACTTGTTTTCTTAATTGCTAATTTGCTAAGCTTATACGGCATAATAATATGGAACCTGATATGTATGTATTTCCTTGTGTGAATGCAATCAATGACTGTTTTCTATTGATTCTCAAAATTCTAATATCAGTACGTATCTGATGTTTCTATGCATGACATGTATGTGTATATTCAGGTATCCATGCTTGGGAGTAGGTGTGCACATGTTTGTATGTGTGTGTATATGTGTATGTGTGTTTGTATGCGTGTATTTGTGTATTTATGTGCGTGCGTGTGCATGTACGTGTGTGTATATATGTGTGTGCGTGTGTGCGTGTGCGCGCGTGTGTGTGTTGTGTGTGTGTGTGTGTGTGTGTGTGTGTGTGTGTGTGTGGGTGTGTGTGTGTGTGTGTGTGTGTGTGTGTGTGTGTGTGTGTGTGTGTGTGTGTGTGTGTGTGTGTGTGTGTGTGTGTGTGTGTGTGTGTGTGTGTGTGTGTGTGTGGTGTGTGTGTGTGTGTGTGTGGAATTACAGGGGAAGGTGTGTATGTTAAGGGAAAAAAAGAAAAGAAAATTGAATTGCTAGCGGGGAGGGGGGGGGGGGGGGGGGGGTCCCGAAATGTAATATG
>CM065682.1:26508012-26515512 GCA_017654935.2 Phymorhynchus buccinoides
ATATTTTGTTATAACATTGTTGACATACACCCTTCACGCTAAAGAAAGCTTACTGCGTCATCGATACTTCACAGTACAGATTCACTTCGGTTTACTTTAGCCTAAAATAAAAACATGCACTTTGATATAATACATTTTGGATATTGAACACAACAGACCACTAACTTTTAAAAGCAATGAAACAAAGCATTGATCTTTTAGACAACACACACTAACTGCTTTGTAAAAGACAACAACGAAGACAAAAAGCACAAACGAACTGAGAATGATTAAGCGAACAAATAAAAAAATATGTACACATATTAAACATAATTCATACATATATCTTAAACTGAACGTCTTAGTGAATTTTATTCCGGGGTGGAAAAGGCATGCGATATCTTTTTAACTGGCTTTTGATTGTTCACGAATAAAGAAGCCCGGGCGATCGCCGAAACGTCGAGAAAACAGAACTTTGCTTATTTTTGAATGAATGTTAAACAGAAAATACATTAAAAGGAAAGCATTCAATACCCAACAAGATTCAATATCATGTTGCCTAAGAGGCACCCTAGAAGTAACTGAAGAGATATTGAGAAAAAAACACGAAATAGAAATATCAATTAAACGAACACAACAACGAAACTTAACACTAATCACTAACACCCCCCCCCCCCCCCCCCCCCCATCCACATATTTTCCACCCTCCGTTCTCTCTCTCTCTCTCCCATACTCTTCTCTCTCTCACATTCCATTCCGTATCTGAACCCTATGATAACTTCAACAGCTAAAACCGACCTTCACTGTAGTAAAGCCACAATCTGCTGTCTAATCTTGGTGAGTTCTACCCGATAATCCGTCATTGATAACTCCTAGCGCACACTCCCCCGCAACAACCACCCCGATGATCACCACCAGACCAACACTTCGCAATGAACGATCACTGGCGGACTGATCAGCTCCATTCCTCATCCACACCCTCTCTGTCCACCTACACACACTCTCTCTCTCTCTCTCTCTCATCTCTCTCTCTCTCTCTCTCTCTGTGACCCTCTTTCTCTAGCTCCACCCAACTCTCTCTATATATGTATATCTCTCTATTTCTCTCAATCTCTCTCTCTCTCTCTCTCTCCCTCTCTCTCTCTCTCTCTCTCTCTCCTTCTCTCTCTCTCTCTCTCTCTCTCTCTCTCTCTCTCTCTCTCTTTCTTTCTCTCTCTCTCTCTCTCTCTCTCTCTCTCTCTCTCTCTCTCTCTCTCTCTCTCTCTCTCTCTCTCTCTCCTTCTCTCTCTCTCTCTCTCTCTCTCTCTCTCTCCCCCCCCTCCCATATATGTCTCTCTTTTCCCATCCACCCCTCTCTCTCTTTCTGTATCTTTCTCTCCCCTCTCTCCCTCCTTCCACTTATTTCTCTTTTTTTTCATCCACCCTCTCTCTCTCTCTCTCTCTCTCTCTCTCTCTCTCTCTCTCTCTCTCTCTCTCTCTCGTTCGTTCCTCTCTCTTTCTTCTCCCCCCCTCTCTCCCCTCGCTCTCTCTCTCTGACCCTCTTTCCCTGGCTCCACCCAACTCTCTCTCTCTTTCTCTCTCTCTTTCTCTCTCTTCTCTCTCTCTCTCTCACTCTGTCTCTCTCTCTCTCTCTCCTTCTCTCTCTCACTCTGGTCTCTCTCTCTCTCTCTCTCCTCCCACCTATATCTTTCTTTTCACATCCACACCCCCCCCCCCCCCTCTTTCTCTCTCTCTCTCTCTCCCTCTCTCACTCTCTCTCTCTCTCTCTCTCTCTCTCTCTCTCTCTCTCTCTCTCTCTCCCCCCCCCCACCCCCTCTCTCTCTCTTACTGCGGGTCACAGACTATCGCGCACTCCTTCTCTCCACACGTCTCTTATGATGCCAGTTCCACACGGTCGCACGCGCGGTAGATCAAGGAGTGGGCGGATAGGTAAGGGAAACGATGGGGGGGGGGGGGGGGGGGAGATGAATCAGAGGGGTGCAAGAAGAGGGGAGGAGAGAAAGGACGAATGAAGAAGAAGTTAGAGAAGGAAGGCAAGGAGGAGGAGAGTCAGAGAGAGAGTGAGGACAGACAGGCACAGACAGGCAGGCAGAGGGAAAGAGAGAGAGAGAGAGAGAGAGAGAGAGAGAGAGAGAGAGAGAGAGAGAGAGAGAGAGAGAGAGAGAGAGAAGAGAGAGAGAGAGAGAGAATACGAATGCGAAATTTTAATGTGTCAGACAATGTGTCCATTCACATGGGAGTGTGGGGGCAAACAACAATAATGAGAGAGAGAGAGAGAGAGAGAGAGAGAGAGAGAGAGAGAGAGAGAGAGAGAGAGAGAGAGAGAGAGAGAGAGAGAGAGAGAGAGAGAGAGGGTAATAACAATTTTATTTATGTTGCGCAATGATCCATTGAAAATGCTCTATGTACTTTACAACGACAAGATAAGAAAACGACATAAAGTAGGCCCTATTAAAATAAAAAAACAAATCATCAAAATGTATGATAAGTTGGGGCAGTGGGTGGATGCCTCGTGTCTCCATACGGGGAGCTGGACGACCCTGCATCCTCCACGAGTCTCTCCTTGTCGGGATACTGAGGGGTCTTTCGTAAAAATAGTCCCCTCACCTTCTCGAAGTTCTGTGCTTGTAACTTCCTCTAATCTGCCACTCTCTTTGAATGTGCCTTTTCCCTTTGCTTTCTATCATCTACTATCTTTCTGACTTGTTGGCCCATTCTCCTGCACTTAAATTTTTTTCTAAATAATTGTTCTCATTTGAGCTCCTCCGAAATCGGAATGTGTCGCCTTCAGTATAAGCTGTCCTATCGTTCTGTCACTTTGAACAGACCCTTCCGCCTAACCTCTCCAGTGCTCTTCACACCTACACTCCTTCCCGCTCACTCAGGTCCTCAAACACAAAACTTATGAAAGTTCCAGAAACGAATCTAAAATCGTTTGGTGACCGCAGTTTCAGTTTCAGTGCCCCTGCTGTTTGGAATTCCCTCCCAGTCGATCTCCGCCATGAACCAACTATCTCTACTTTCAAAGCTAAACTCAAGACTCACTACTTTCAATGCTCATTCGGTTTGTAAAGTTTTCCTTCTTGATCTTGTACCTGGGTGAATGATTGGGTAATAATGTCTTGTGTGACTGCGGGTGTATCAGTGAATGGAGGCGCCTTGAGTGTAAAATAATTATGGAAAGGCGCTATAGAAATGCTATCAATTATTTATTTATTTTTACGCAGCGGGGAGACCAGTGAAAACTGAAAACCGGATACATAGGCACCTTACCCATTATGGCCATATGGCCTGGGAACGCAGAAGAAGAAGAAGTATAACAAGTAACAAAGTCGTAAAAATAACATTACCAAAAGAAACGCAATCTGCAGTTTCAAATATTTACATGTTGCATGGTTTAAGGGAAAATACACATATACACACAAAAAGCATTGATATAAAACAAATCATCGAAGTTAGTTACAAAGTCACAAAAACTGTAAAAGAACGTTACTAAATGAAACACACAGAGAGAGAGAGAGAGAGAGAGAGAGAGAGAGAGAGAGAGAGAGAGAGAGAGAGAGAGAGAGAGAGAGAGAGAGAGAGAGAGAGAGAGAGAGAGAGAGAGAGAGAGAGAGAGAGAGAGAGACTTACGAGGGAATCTTAATGTTTCATTCTGCATTCTCTAAAGATTGTTCATCAAAATATGCAATGGGGAAGATGCTTGCTGTCTGACAGAAGAACGTTCTGAACATCATGGCGCAAATGTTCCTACCAATCAACTGATTGAACACACCCACTAGTCATACATATTTCAAAATAATGACGCAAATCCGTTTTAGCTCTTAAATCTATGATCTTCCATAACAGTAATATTTTCATTTTTTTACTGTTAAGTTGCACACTGATGGCTCCTGATCTTGTCACATTAGTGAACGCATAACTTTCGCATAATGGTATTGTAAACTCGACAGTTTAAAATCGATCAAATAGTTCCTGAAATGTTCTTGAAATAACAAATGTCTTTGTTGCCGGACGTTAAAACCGTTACAATTCGACTTCTATAGCATTCAGACAGGCATAAAAGTAGACAACGAGATGCAATAATCCCCGTGAAGTATTTCAGCTGTACTTTTTTTTTCAAAGTAAGAAAAGTAAATAATGACGACATTTGTACTGTTATAATTATGTCCGTTATTAACCGTTATTGAACAATGTCCGTGTTGCTATTTACTCAGCGTAATGGTTAATCACTTTTGACAAAGTTTGATCAAAAGTGCTTGAAATCTGGCCAGATATATTTTTGATATATTTGTTCTCACAAGCATACCTTTCGGTCGTTAAAGTTTTGGTCGTTAACCCTTTCACCGCCAGCCATTTTTCAGCCAATATTACCATTACATTTACCTGCGTAGAGAACAAAGTCCATCTGCAGTATTGGGGATTGTTCTGTGACATATATAAAATAAGGTCTATCCTTACTTCCCAAAACTAAGACAATAGGGTCTTTGGATAATAGACCCCAATTTGATGTCTTTTAGTGACAGAGACTTTAAACCACTGTGGTGCTAAAATGCGACTTTGGCGGTGAAAGGGTTAAAAACCGTTATTTACACAATCATCGCTTGTGGTTCCATAAAATGTAGAGAAGCCAAGATTCAGCACATATTCGCCCTTACAAGGTACAAATTGATCAAGTAGTTCCAAAGATATTCAATTACAAACAAATATTCCGTTTTGACCGTTAAATCCGTTAATATCACATGTCGGGTAAACTGAAACAATAAACACGATCCCTGAATTACAAAGCATCATTCTGCAAAGTTTCACATCAATCCAGTGCTTAGTATTTACAAAGACACTGAACAGAAAGACTAACATCCGGTCCCTTTTCCCTATATGAGTAGTGAGGACAGAAACACTGGTAATGTCCCTTTTAAACGTGACACATTTAGGTTACATGAACTTTTTTTTTCAAACCTGAGAGAGTTATCTTTTCATGAGTCAGTTATGCTTTGGATAACTACCCCACTAACGATAACTCTATCAGCCCGGCTCGCCGTAACTCTTAAGTAGTCCATCTTACCCTTTTAGAGTCTTTGGTATTTAAACTACATTCAGTTAGGTGTATAGCATGACTTGTAGTGGTGCCATAGCCGATGAGGTTTAACCGAGGCGCGGTTACCGCTACACCTATCTGTATTAATAAAAAAATCGGGACTTTACTGGTTTCGTACTGCCTCCGGGCATTGCCTCCAGTATTGTCCCACCATATTTGTATTTACAAATGTCCCATATGTGTCTGATTCAGACCAAGAGGACGTAAAACACCATTTTCGTCGTCGTCGTGTATAGCATGACGCATAGAGGCCTCATTAGAGTCGGTCATATAAAAACTAATTGAATAATTACTAAATACAGATGATAAGGCAAGAGCCTCTGACTAATTGTTTCCCATTAGGACACCCTAAAGAATATTTGAGAACATAGTTTGCATCGAAAATCTTAACATAGGCTTTCCCAGAGCAAATGACAAGTATTAATGTTTGCGTAATTTTTTCGGTTTGGCCAAAGGGAGATAATTATTAGATTGTAAGACAAAGAGTTATATACCTTTATTATTTTAGTCTACATCTGCATATATACGAGCATTGGCTATCTATATGCACATTTTGATTCAAATTGACCGAATAGGTATGCTAGAATAAATGATTATTCTATAAAACATCCTAAACTAGCCACTTTAAAGCACCATTTTAAAAACGCAAAATAAGCTACGCGATCCAAATTGCTAGCATGTATTCTTAAAATCTAGAGATGTGTGCCATTTCAAAATTCCACATTATTGATCATGTCTGTATTTGAAAAAAATCGGGACTTTACTGCAGAAGGCCATATTTATCCTTATGCTTATGTCAATACTTGTGGCGGTACCAGAGCCGATGAGGTTTAACCGAGGCGTGGTTACTGCTACACATATCTGTATTGTTAAAAAATTCGTGACATTACTGGCTTAGCACTGCCTCCGGGCATTTCCTCCAGCATTGTTCCCACCATCTTTGTATCTACAAATGTCCCATATGTGTCTATGACCGAGAGGACGTAAAACGCCATGTTTCATTCATTCGGGACTTTACTGGTGTTGCACTGCTTCCGGGCATTGCATCCAAGATCGTTCCCACCATCGCTATATCTACTAATGTCCCGTATGTGTGTCTTTTACAGACCGGAGGACGTTAGGCCTAAACAGATTTTCACCAACAATCCACATTAGAAATTGCCACCTGATTTGTACCGACCACGCCCCCTTTTGACCCCCATCAGAACAGCAATTCTCGTCTATAACTACAGCCTGTCAAACTCATCCTAAGGTTATGAAAGCATAAAACCAAATTTCATATCAATTTTTTCTTATTGTATCAAACCACCATGTCATGTCTGTCTGTCTGTCAGGGACACAGACAGATAGAAAGACAGACAGACAGAAAGACGCTTCCAAAACAAAAAGCACACAGACAGACACACACTGTAGTTAGAACCAGGATGCATAAATAGTGGACCAATCGTTGAAAGCTGTTGGTCTGATCGCCCACTTTATGGCTGGTGTCAGGGGGATCTCGCGGACCGATTTATCGAAGGTGCACGTGCAGCATCTCCTCCGGAGCACAGGCGACTGTGTGTGCATTAGACACATATAAAGGATACCCTTAAAGAACCCCCCACGTCACGTGTCACATTCCCTCTTATGCTTGGAAGATGTCTTAAGATTTCTTACCAGCAATAAGAGGGACAACACGTGGAGACCATGATTTCCACACGTGACGTGGTGGGTCTTTAAAGCCGCCTCACACGATCCAACCAAGTTGCATAAAAATGGGTGTGACCTCTCCACAGTTTTATTTCTTTTTGACAGAGTGAGTAGAAATCACAAATGCAAAATTTGGTCGATCGAAATTCTTCCAACCGGTCGGAAGGTATTGGTGGTGCCTGCACCGTTTCCTTCCAACTCACTCAGGCAGTTGTGGGGAAACGGCCAATGCTTGCTGATAGTGTGAAGACGACACACGGTCACAACTACTTGAATGGAATTCACAACTGAATTTTCTTCCAACAAAAAAGGTTGGATACTGTTTGACGGCATTTCACAAATCGCAATCACAATAATGATGTATGCCCTTACTCCCGTAAAGAAGAGCATGGTTTTGTCTCCGAATGTTCTGTCTGTGTGATTGTGTGTTGATTAAACTCCTTGATTATATTCCTACCTGGATTTTTTAGGCATTGGACTGTAGAGAGGAAGTATTGTTTTTTGATCTTGTTGATTTTGTTTTATCCTTTTGTTGCCTGCTTTTTGCTCCTTTTGCTATATTTGCTGTTTGCTGTTTCCTTGTTTGTCTATGTTGATAAAGGCGCATTCGCCGAAATATCCAGTAGGGGAAGACGGGGTAAAAAGCGCATGGGCGGGTAAGAAGCCGTCACTTTATCTCATGAAATAAAGAAACTTTCAGTCAAATTTGCCCATGAGACGAATGCTATACCATT
>CM065682.1:26540512-26543012 GCA_017654935.2 Phymorhynchus buccinoides
ATTAATGATAAGGTTTGCTCCTTCCTTCAAAATGACATAGACAATCTTACAGCATGGAGAAAAACAAATAATATGGCAATATTCATCCAAGTAAATCTAAATTTATGTTAATAGCTACTCGACAAAAACGACAAAACTTAAAAGATACGCCCCCTAAACTCAACATTTTGATAATCTTCTGGAAGAAATAGATTCCTGTAAATTACTAGATGTAACTATCGACAATAATTTGTCATGGTCTAAGTACATTTCTGCCATCTGTAAAAAACACAAAAGCGAAGAACGTATTCCAACTCAACAGAATAAAGCACTTCCTTGATATCCATACTCGAATACTCTTTTTTTTTTAATGCATATGTCGTGCCGAATCTGTGAAATTGCCGATTCCGCGGAATCGGCAGTAATTTTGCCGATTCCGCGTAATCAGCAAATCGCTGCCTATTTCACGTATTGAGCAACGATTTGCCGAATCTGTGTAAAGGGTGTTTTTTCTTGCCTATTTCACGGAATAGGCAGCCGATTACGCGGAATGGGCAGACGATTACGCGGAATCAGCAATTTCCGCTATTCCGCATATTCGGCAACTTTTGAATGAATAGTTATCACATCATCAAGCCAGTTTAATCGTGTTAAACATCCCTCTACAGAATTTTCGTTTATGTTAACAGTAATCAGACTTGAGGTATTAGTTCAGCATGAATTCATAGTCACAATTTCAATTCATAGCCTGTTACTGTGCTTTTTAGCGATCTCCTGATCTTTCGTTTACTGTGTGACACGAGATGGAGCGAAGTAAAGAAAGATTCGAATCTGAGATTGAAAAGGCAAATGTCCTGAAATACTCTCTACCAGCTACCGACGATTACAGAAACATTGTCAAAATCCTCAGCGGAGAAAGTGCCGACATACAACGTGACAGGGCATAGTATTATGTCAAGGAAAAGTTTTCTCTGGTCGAGTGGGCGGACTCAGAAAAGTGATCAAAGTAAGTAATGCGCTCTCTCTCTCTCTCTCTCTCTCTCTCTCTCTCTCTCTCTCTCTCTCTCTCTCTCTCTCTCTCTCTCTCTCTCTCTCTCTCTCTCTCTCTCTCTCTCTCTCTCTCTCTCTCTCTCTCTCTCTCTCTCTCTCTCTCTCTCTCTCTCTCTCTCTCTCTCTCTCTCTCTCTCTCTCTCTCCCTCCCTCCCCTTGATGGCTTTGCTGCAAACAAAGAAACAAGATTATATAAAATCAATAGCATAATTTGTAGCAGAGGCATCTAAACTACGGAAAAGGAAACTTGACATTGTAGTATAATCACAAGTGATCATGTAAACTACGTCTTGTTATTTAGACCTGCTGGTCGCTTAGTATTGGTATATATAGATTATACTTGTAGATTCATTTTTGTCTTTTAGTTATGTGGAAAAACTTTGTTCGTTTCTTTTTATTTTATTTTTCTGAACTAATATGTTAAAATTGTGTGCCTCTATGTCAAATGGCATGTTAACTGCTGATGACATTAAAACACTTTCATTTGTCATTTGTCATTGTCATTTGTCTGTCTCTCTCTCTCTCTCTCTCTCTCTCTCTCTCTCTCTCTCTCTCTCTCTCTTCTCTCTCTCTCTCTCTCTCTCTCACACACACACACACACACACACAAATGTGAAAACAAATAGGCTCATCACTGAATGTTCACATGATCGGTTACGGTCTGGGCCACACGGTGCCGTTTCGTTTATTGCATTTTATATTCAGACTTTTTTTCAGTCACTACTATTTCCTTTGTTTGACACTTGTACGTTTGGAAAGAGAGAGAGAGAGTGAGAGAGACAGAGAGAGAGAGAGAGAGAGAGAGAGAGAGAGAGAGAGAGAGAGAGAGAGAGAGAGAGAGAGAGAGAGAGAGAGAGAGAGAGAGAGGAGAGAGAGAGAGAGAGAGAGACAGAGAGAGAGAGAGAGAGAGAGAGAGAGAGATATTTCCTTAATATGGAATTAACATTTGGTGCTGATAGATAGCGACTGTGATGTGCTTTTTTGAAATATTTTCATCCTTAATTAAATTATTTGATTCAATGTTTGTGTATGTGACTATTATTGAATTTGTTTTTCTTTTTTCTTTTCACTAACATTTACCCCGTTCCATTTTTCTAACACAGAATACACTGTAATTGAATATAACCATCAAAAGTTATAAAATAAAACAGAAGATTCAGACAATAACTCATGTATTATCATTATGTGAGAGATAAAGGGTGAGTGGGACAGACAGTACGTAAAGGCAAACTTCACTCAAGTAGAATTGTGGCTATGAATGCTGAAATGGCTCAGTGTGATTACTGTTAGCTTCAAGTTTTAGTACAATTCGTACACTTGATGAGATTAACGTTCAATCGATCAGAGACCCTTATGGGTGCAAGTACGCTCACGATCAATGCACACAATACACTAATAAGCTTACGTTGTGGAGAAACAAAAAGGCTTAAGAAGAACATTTTTAGAGCACGCTTGTAGAGTCTTTTCAGTG
>CM065682.1:26548012-26555512 GCA_017654935.2 Phymorhynchus buccinoides
ATAGTATTTAAAAGATAAGAAGCTTATCAGAAGCGTCATGCTTTTGGCTTAAACTATGGATAGCTGAAATTCGAACGATGTCAAAATATGGAATGCCTTGGAAGATTATAATCCAAAAAGTGTTGGGAAGGGAAAGGAAACAAGTAGCCTGTCTAAAGTAAAAAGTTGTGAAACGACCATTGTGTTAGTTTCGTTGATACTTCACCCACGTCTACGCTTTGTAATTTAATTCTCACTCTCCTGATCTTATTCTTGCTTTGTGATTGTTGCTGCCGAAATTGAAATAAACGCACGCACGCACGCACGCACGCACGCACAGCACGCACACACGCACGCACGCACGCACGCACGCACGCACGCACACACGCACACACACGCACACACGCACACGCACTCACACACACACACACACACACACACACACACACATACATACACACACACACTTGTTTTTGTTTCCAATTGTGTGCGTGTTTTTTAAAGTGTTTCTTGATTGACGTTTGTATTTTTTATGAGGGCAGGATGATGTCAAAAAAGCTTTGTCAGCTTACTTTTTAACCATCTATAAAGATCATTTTGACTTGACTTCACACGTACACACACACACACACACACACACACACACGTACACACACACACACACACACACACACACACACACACACACACACACACGTACACACACACACACACACACACACACACACACACAGGAGAGACAAACATGGGCTCAGGGGAAGGGCAACAGTAAATTCTGATCAAAGATCAATCGCCCCCTCCCCCCCCCCCCCCACACACGACCACCACTCACCTCATACACACGCATCTGCATATATTTATACAACAACTATTATAACACTTACTACGAATATCGGCTTATATTTTCTTGTTTCTGACAAAACAAAAGTGACAACAGAAACAATCCTTTTCGTAGAAGCTCTACGCATCTAACATACAGTTTACGTGTGTCCCAAATAAAAAATGCCTTATATTACAGATTCCCCAAACTGATTTATATTAAAGCCTTTAAAATAAGCACCGTTTTCCTTTTCTTGAGTTGGTTTTCTTTTAAGTTCCTACATTCTGAAATCCCCTGCCTGGTGATCTTCGGAATCAAACAATGTTTCCTGTTTTACATTTTGTTGAAAACATTGGCTTGACTTCATTTTCCTAAGCTCTACTGTAGATGCATTTTGTTGATCGTGAATTTTATCATTGTAATCGCATTTTGGGTGTATCGATGCTTTAGTTGCAATAATGGGTTTGCATCTGAACTGAATGAGTTGAATGCACTAAAGCAAACACTAATCGATTATTACTGTATTGATTGTTTATGTGTACAAAACACGAAGATTAAAACAAGCGCCAAATCGCAATAGTTTGTGGCGCGCGGTCTATTTTTACCACTCCAATCATGAGTCATCTCCCCTGGCTTTTCAATAAGTTTAATCTGTAAACCAGAATGTTATCTCTGCACCCTTTCGTAACTTTTTATATCTTTTGGAAAACATTTAAAACTATGTAGCCTACTTATACTCATCAAAAGAAGCACCGCATACTCGTCGTGTCTGTTGTAGTGTCTGTATTACGTATGTTTATTATTTTGTACGCTTTTAAAATACATCATTTTAAAGAGCGGCCTCAATTAATTTTGAAGTGTAGCCTCGATTTGAAGTGCGACAATTTTGTCAAAATGTGCGACAATTTTGGAACGACAGACCGACCGACCGACAAAGTGAGTTATAGGTTTGTGGCTTGAGCCACAAACAAAAACAAAAATGTCATCACGAACACAGTAAAGTCGGTTTGGCGTAATGGGACTCTAGGGGAGTGTGTAGGGATTCCCTAGGTGTTTATTAAAACCCTTTCAACGCCATCCATTTGTAAGCTTCAACCTTCCATTAAGCTTACCTGGGTAGAGAAAAGATTATGTCTGCAATATTGGGGATTCCTCTGTAACATGCATACAATAAGGCCTGTCCTTTTACCTCCCAACATTTAGAACATAAGGCCACTGGATACCAGACCCTCTATTAGTGGAACTGCCCCTCAGTATCTCACTGACATTGTACAAACCTACACTCCCACCCGACATCTCAGATCTTCCTCCGACTCATGCCTGCTCTCCACTCCCCGTATTAAAACTAAATCCTTCGGTGAATCTTCTTTCTCGTACTCTGCTCCCTCGGTCTGGAATAGCTTACCACACAGTGTTCGCCACTCTTCCTCTGTTCAGTCTTTCAAAACTTCTCTGAAAACTCATCTTTTTGAAACCTCATACTCTCACCTCTAATCCACGTAGTCCTTGATGATATTACCCTGCAGTATGTGTGTGTGTGCGAGCGTGCGTGCGTGCGTGGGGGGGGGGGGGGGGGGGGAGGGGGGGGAGGGGGGGGAGGGGAGGGCGAGAGAGATTAATACATGTATTTTGTATGAACAGTCTCACTTATTTTTAATGTTTATATTCATTGATACTTGTCTTCATGTTGATTATTCTTGGCTTGTCTTTAATGTGTATCTTTATCTGTATGTTAGTGTTTAGGCCTTTGTTCAGCGCTTTGAGCACCCTGCAAAGGGAGTTAAGTGCTCTATAAATAACCATTATTATTATTATTATTATTTGATGCCTTTCAGTGATATGGGTGTTAAATCATTGTGGTGCCAAGAGGCGACAGTGGCGATGAAAGGGTGTTAAAGACCCACCAGATCACGTGTCAAGATCACGGGTTTCACGTGCTTTCCCTCTTATAGCTGGAAAGAAATCTTGTTTTGACCAGGTCTCACTACCATACAAATGCCCCCAAATTCAAAGCTAAACATAATTTTAAAGAGCAGCCTCAATTTGAACATGGGGACATTTCTATGTGGGTTACAGCTACCCCCCCAAAACCAAGCGACTTAATCGTGGCGCGTCAGTGTATCTTTAACAGTGAGGCTAGGTGTGGATAACAGATAGCAACACAGGGGTTTGTCTCGATATCTGTCTTTTTTTTCTGACAGTCTGTCTCTCTGTCTGTCTGTGTGCCTGTCAGTATTATCACACATAAATGTACGCAGAAGCGTTCCTGATACACCAAAGAGGCTGCCTGCTGTGTCAGTGTTCTTGTTGTTTGCTTGTTGTTGCCTGTCTGTCTGTCGTTTCCGACCATGACTGCCAGATAACAGAGCGGGCAGCTGCTATTCCGGCGGGCTGGGCTAAAATCTGTTTACAGTGGAGAAGCCTTGCCCAGGGCACATCCTCACTCTCTCGGCCAAAGGGACTTAAGGACGAGAGTTTGGTTTTGGGGAAGGTCCCCAAAGGCGAACCAATCCCATTGTCTGCAGCATTAAAACCAGTGCAGATGCCCCCTAGTTAGAGAGTCATAGTCTTCCAGGAAAGACTAAGCTGTATCATGATATTCCAATACTGTAGAATATCATTTATAGTACAGCTCTCATTTACTATTGGCCCTTTCTACAGGCTAATGTCAACCAGTGATACAATCCATGTCAGCAATGGGCCCGCATGCCAATTGTAACGTACTGAGTCATGTTTGTTTCTTTCTTTGACTCGACAGTTTGTTTACAAAAGAAAGGAAATACCACCTTTAATAGATTTAAAGGAACTAAGTGTTCTCTGAAGGACGGATGTGGGTATGTGTTTTGGGGGTGGGAAAGTCGGAGAGGGGGGTATGGGGGTGGGGTGGGGTGGGGGGGTGGGGTGGGGGTGGAGGTAGGGTTGGGGACAGAAGAGTACAACAGACTGACAAGAAAGGCCTCTGGCTGGAGGAGTTTAGCGCTTAATAAGTTAATGGGCCATTAAAAACATCACCATTGTCTGACGCTTTGCATCTGTCTCTTTCTCTGTGCTTGACTCTCTCTCTCTCTCTCTCTCTCTCTCTCTCTCTCTCTCTCTCTCTCTCTCTCTCTCTCTCTCTCTCTCTCTGTATTTATGTATAAAATCTTAAATGGACTCGCACCTCCTTATTTATGTAAAAGGTTTCCTGTAACTCAGGTGCGGAATAAAGAAACCATACTCCTCCCCCGACCTAGAACAGACTTATTTATGTCATCGTTAACATACTCAGGTGGAAGGTTGTGGAATGAAATCCCCGAGTGCATACAAACTAAAAGCACATTGCTGTCATTTAAAATATGCTTTAATAAATATTTATTCGAAAGGTTATAACAGTTCATTCCCCTTTTCTAAACTTATCTATTGTGCATGTTATAATTTTAGTAAATGCGCATGTCTGTAGCTATGCTCCTACTACCTGATATTGTAAAATTGTCAATTGATTACTTGTCTAACTATGATTTATGTGTATGAAAGGAATTGTGAGAATGTTGATTTATATGTCATGTTGTCCTTGTTCTTTGGATTTGTTACATTTGATTGTTACATTGTTTACTTTTGAACCATTTGAGTTTGTTTTGTAATTTATTTATTTATTTATTCACTTCATATGTCATTATTTTAGAGGACCTGATGAAAATAAGCTATTTCTGCTTACTCAGTTTATTCTCATTAAAAATTTCGAGTTCGAGTTCGAGTTCGAGTTATCTCTCTCTCTCTATCTCTCTCTCTCTGTGCTTGACTCTCTCTCTCCCTCTCTCTCTCTCTCTCTCTCTCTCTCTCTCTCTCTCTCTCTCTCTCTCTCTCTCTCTCTCTCTCTCTCTCTCTCTCTCTCTCTCTCTCTCTCTCTCTCTCTCTCTCTCTCTCTCTCTCTCTCTCTCTCTCTCTCTCTCTCTCTCTCTCTCTTGTGTTGAAATCGCGGGTGTTGCATATTTAATTTATCATTTTGAGATAATAAAGATTTGTTGAAGTTGAAGTTGAAGTTGAAGCTGAAGTATCCCTTTCTGAACCTCTCTGATTTTCTATCAGTCGGTCTGTCAGTCGGTCTCTCTATTCTGTTCATTCTGTTGCCTCCCTTGTTTCTCTCTTTATTAAGCTATCTGCCTTCTAGCCGGAATACAGGAATGCTCTGTTTCTCTCTTTATAAAGCTATCTGCCTTCTAGCCGGAATACAGGAATGCTCTGTTTCTCTCTTTATTAAGCTATCTGCCTTCTTGCTGGAATACAGGAATGCTTTGTTTCTCTCTTTATTAAGCTATCTGCCTTCTTGCTGGAATACAGGAATGCTTTGTTTCTCTCTTTATTAAGCTATCTGCCTTCTTGCTGGAATACAGGAATGCTTTGTTTCTCTCTTTATTAAGCTATCTGCCTTCTAGCCGGAATACAGGAATGCTTTGTTTCTCTCTTTATTAAG
Source organism: Phymorhynchus buccinoides (assembly GCA_017654935.2). Taxonomy (NCBI): domain Eukaryota; kingdom Metazoa; phylum Mollusca; class Gastropoda; order Neogastropoda; family Raphitomidae; genus Phymorhynchus; species Phymorhynchus buccinoides. The sequence goes on from CM065682.1 coordinate 26,553,262, forward strand.
CTATCTGCCTTCTAGCCGGAATACAGGAATGCTTTGTTTCTCTCTTTATTAAGCTATCTGCCTTCTTGCTGGAATACAGGAATGCTTTGTTTCTCTCTTTATTAAGCTATCTGCCTTCTTGTTGGAATACAGGAATGCTTTGTTTCTCTCTTTATAAAGCTATCTGCCTTCTTGCTGGAATACAGGAATGCTTTGTTTCTCTCTTTATTAAGCTATCTGCCTTCTTGCTGGAATACAGGAATGCTTTGTTTCTCTCTTTATTAAGCTATCTGCCTTCTTGTTGGAATACAGGAATGCTTTGTTTCTCTCTTTATAAAGCTATCTGCCTTCTTGCTGGAATACAGGAATGATGAGATAGAAAAGCAAAATGCTAAAAAATCGAATCGTTCAGTTTGTTCTTTTCAGTCGGTACGTCGTTCTTTTTTTTACCGTTGTCTGATTATATTGTGTGAGGCTGTCGTAAAATTTACCAGACCAGTTTATCACTTTTGGCCATAATATTAATGTCAAATTATGGAATGCTTTTTACTTTATTTCTGTACATAGTGAACGATACAGACAGACTGAGTGGTTTTTCTAAGTGCCAGAGTTATTATGTTAGTTGAGTTGGAAAGTTCATTGTTTGTTATATTGGAGTATACTAACTTGTTCAGCCGCTTTGAATTCTTGAAAAGATTGAGAACTATTCATGTTCTACCAAGCTTCCAGTTAAGATGCATTTTTTTCTGATGTCGATGATAATGATGGATAATGCTCTGAGGAAAATATTACTTTAGTACAAACCTATTGGATAGTGAACTCAAAAAAGGGATATATAGTGTGCTAACTTAACAAAAATCATTTTTTTATATTTCAATCTGTTGTTCGAACGATGAAAAATATGACGACAAAAAACAACGAGGTGTATTTATAGCAACCAATGACTTACCCATGTACTTAACGACATATCAATTCGCTAATTTTGAAAGGGATCTATTTCCCTCGGCTTTTCGCGAAGTTTACGAAACGGTTTGTTTTGTAACTTTATATCACACTTTTTTCATGTATTTATTCATTTAGTTTACGAGACCAAAGGTTAGGTATCTTCCTGCATCCAAGAGCTGGACAGTGTGTTCGTATTTAGTGGAGACTGAAAACACAGTCCCCTTTTTGTTATTCATAGCTGACTGTGGTGAACAGATCGGCTCCAGCTTCTTCTATGTCTGGAAGTTTGATTATATACACTTTACCAAAGCACAGCAAGTTTGGCACTATATGCTTCTGTTTAAGCCTTTTGCCCTCAACATTATGATATCATTTGCAGTGATATTGTTTGTAATGTACATTTAAAAATATATTAAAATGCATTAGAATGTGTGGGATCAATCAAAGTTTATGCAGTACGTCCTCTTCGTCTTAGAGCATAAACTTTGATTGGCCCCACATATTCTGTCCACACAGAATACGCAAACACAGAGAGAAACACACAGACCTTTGTTCCCATTTCAAATCCCGTTTTGAATACAACTGCGATAACAGTAAACACGAGCATTTGATTAAGAAATGAGATTGTTACAGCCGCCGTTTTCGGGATTATGTCAGATGGTTTTTCGCCTTGTTTGTCTTCCATCGGTTGGCCTGTGTTTATGACCAAGGAAATGTGGTCGATTTGGCATGAAGTATAATGTGTGGAATGTTTTGTAGCAGCTTTTAAAAGTATCGGATCATTTATAGAGCCTTACTCTGTTCTTTCATCCGAACCTTTTTTTTGTCTTGATGTTTCTGATTGGTCGAGAGTGTTGGCGATGTCCAATCACAACAAATTATATGTAGTGTCAGCTTCGCTTGCTAAAATGTGTTTGGACTTGTATGTATCCACTTGTAATGTGTAGTTTGTAAGCATATAATATGTGTCATTTTTAAATATGTACTTCAGACTCATGCCTGCTAAATGTCGAAATGTCTATGTCCGTATGCATCTTATGCATCTTTGTAATACTCATATGACTCGTTTAACCATTTTGCTGCCAGACATTTTTCAGCCCCCAAAATACCATTCAACTTAACCGAGAAGAGAAAAAAGAAAACATATTGTGAAATCCTCTGTGACATGCATAACATTAGGCCTGCCATTACCTCCCACAATGAAGAACACAGGGCATCTGGATGTCAGGCCCTGGTTTGAAACCATTGTGGTGCATACATGCGATATTGGCGGTGAAAGGGTTAAGTCAAAATGTGCTTATATTCATGCATGCTGAATGTCGATGTC
>CM065682.1:26585512-26590512 GCA_017654935.2 Phymorhynchus buccinoides
TGCCCCCAAATTCAAACCGAAACATCATTTTAAAGAGCAGCCTCAATTTGAAGATGGGGACATGTGTATGTGGGTCACAGCTACCCAGAAAAAAACAACCAAGTGACTTAATCGTGATGCGTCAGTGCATCTTTAAGTTAAAGATATGTGGATAAGCTCCATAAAAACAAAATTCATACTTACAAAATATTTTCTTTTGAAATAAACACTCTAATAGTGTGTTTATGAATCCTTATCCCCCACCTTTTCATCATCCACTATTTTCTATTTTCTAAGCTTGCGTGGCGAGTTTCGAGCCTCTGAAAAACTTTGCCAACTTTGCCATTGATGTGTTGTTCTTTCTTGCTTAACGTATAGATCTATGGTGTTGTTTGTGGGGTTTTTGTCTGTTCCTCTTTTATTTTTTTTATTTTTTTTATCAAACTTCGTAGCGTGCACGTTTTTTGTTTGTTACACAAACACGATGCTTTGGGGAAATGTACACACAGCGGGAAGGGTGGGGAGGGGGGGGGGGTGAGGGAGAGGTTGGGGAGGGGGGGGGGGGGGTATGTACTATCGATTCTTTTATAAATGACGAATTCAGTTGCGTGCCCTCGTTAATGCACACTGCTGGTGGTGCGAGAGAGAGAGAGAGAGAGAGCCTCGAGAGGAGAGAGATGAGAGAGAGAGAGAGAGGAGAGAGAGAGAGAGAGAGAGAGAGAGAGAGAAGAGAGAGACTGAGAGGGGAGGTGGTTTTACAGAGAGAAAAAGAGAGAGAGAGAGAGAGAGAGAGAGAGAGAGAGAGAGAGAGAGAGAGAGAGAGAGAGAGAGAGAGAGAGAGAGAGAGAGAGAGAGAGAGCGAGAGAGAGAGAGAGAGAGAGAGAGAGAGAGAGAGAGAGAGAGAGAGCACTGAACACTGAATGATTTTAATTGCACATCGGCCATAGGCCACAATACAATGCAAGGAGGGGGGAAGTCAAAGGGTAATTTATGAAAAAGAAATCAAAACCTACATAAGGAAAATAGCTATCAAGCCAAAAAGGTAATTATGCACAAACAAGCATCTTTGGTATTCGATCACTATTAGTAGTAACAATGGATGCATAATGTAAGCCTAAAGTTAATATATTCAATGCAAAATAAGAACACTTAAAAAAAAAAGACATACATCTACAGTTTCTCTCTTTGCCTTCTACTAATGGCATGAAAAACATACCGAGAAACTTTATGTCTATGAATTTTTTTTTTTTTTTTTTTTTTTTAATTGACTTCTTTTTTTACAATACATATTGTACACACATATATATCATCAATTTCTTACATGCATTAATGTATTGCTTTTTGTTGTTGTAATAATAAAAGGAGGGAAAGAAAAAAAAAAGAGTGAAAATGAAAGAAAGAACAAACAAACAAACAAACAAAAAAAACAAAACAACAACAACAAAAACCCGTAGCTGACAAGACAAAATAGACACGCATAAACAAAATAAAGGACAAGCACACGACAAACAAACAAAACTAAAACTACAGATAAGAACATCTTCTGGTGTATGTGACAGCGAGCGAAAATTCACAGATACACAAAATCAACATAAAAATATACAAGTCAAGCAAATTCACATTAATCAGGAAGATGAAGAAAATTACTTACACGTACACGCGCGCGCGTGCGCACATTGAACAAGAGATATATCATGAGCGCATGAAAACAGAAGTGAGATGCGAATCAAAAGACAAGCTGTCAACCAAATTAATAATTTAGCCCAAATACACATTTACACTGGGTCTATTTAAATTCATGATAAGCACACAAAATTGTAGCAAATAAGAGAGGGGGGAGGGGGGGGGGGGGGGAGACACACAGATACAAACAGTTGATTTAGCCTGAGATTTCAAAGGCAGGCACATAAGAGGCCCATTTGGCAACAAACTCATTATGCATCAAATCTTTAGGGCAATATACTCTTCAACAATATATCTGTATTTTATCTTATTTATAAAACCTTGCAGTACAGGTACAGTACTGTTCAATTCTGTGTGGCTTCTGTAACAAAGAGAAAGACAGCATCACCCACATGTTTTGGCAATGCAGTGTTGTCCAACGTCTTTTGCAATTAGTAACATAATGAAAAATAAAAAATGCAATATTACAAGCCTCTTGTTATGTTTTTATCGTTACCCAGAATAACAAGAAGCTCTGTAATATGCAAATTAACAACATTATGACATTTTTCATTAATTACATCTGCTAATTGACTCCAAAAACGTTGGACAACACTGCATTGCCAAAACATGTGGGTGATGCTGTCTTTCTCTTTGTTACAGAAGCCACACAGATCATTGTTTTTAATACCCATTTGTTTAAGAATTACATTTGTGCCTAGACATCTGTGTATTATTCTGAGCTGCAGCCACTTAAGTTTTGTATCTGTTGTCTTGTGAACGTAGAAAAAACATTTTTTCCAATCATTTTGAACATTCATTTTTTCGTCCCACTTTAAACAACATTTTGGCAATGCACTATTTCCCAAAAATATATCATAATATAATTTTGACCCTTTAAAAATAGACATTATCTTCTTTAAACAATTAGGCATATCAAGGCATTTATTATTGTGAATCGTTACATTTGTTTTTCGTATGTATTCTGTTATTGACATTTTCAACCCTGAGAAAGTAAGGAAATTCATATTCACACTATACCTTTCTTTGAATTCCTCATATGAAATGAATGACCCATTCTGAAGAACAAAATGTGATATATTGCTAACCCCGTTCGCAATCCATCTTCTACCAGATATGTATTTCTTGCCTATCTGAATTCTATTATTGTAGAATAATGGATCTGCTAACAGTTCTCCAGAATTTTTACATTCAACCCTATAGAAAAACTCCTTATATGCATCAAAAACCTCTTTCCAGAAGACATTCATTTTAGGAAAAGTTGAAATTATTTCTGGCCCATAGTTCTGCATGTCACTGAGTATTGGTGACACAGACATTATGATTGACTTCCAACTGTGTTCTGTTGTTTGCAGTTTTCGCACCCACGTCAATTTAAGCGCAGCAACAAAAGATTTTAAGTCTGGTATGCCAAGGCCTCCATTTTTTAAACTTCTGTGAGACGTTTTCCTATTTATTTTATCATTTTTGTTATTCCATATAAACTTATAACAGTATGTCTGTAATGTCTTGAAAAAATTGTCAGGCGGATTAGGTAGTAGGATCCATAGATATATTAATTTTGATAAAATTAAAGATTTCAGAATAGCTACTCTTCCTATAGGTGTGATTTGTCTTTTTACCCAAATTCTAAATAAATGTTTGGCATCAGCAAGTTTTTCTAAATAATTGATGTGCAAGCAATCTTTTAAATCATTAGTAAACCATATCCCTAAAACTTTGAATTTTGGTGGGTTCCATTCAAGACCTAAATGTGGCATGTAGCGAACTAGTGAGTTTTTACGACTACCCAACCAAACCGCACCTGTTTTCTCTGGGTTCATCTGTAAACCAGATTTACTACCAAATATATCTATTATGTTCATACAATTTTCAAAAGATCTTTCATCACCTTCCAAGATAAATTCAGCGTCATCTGCATATTGGGAGAGTTTATGTTCAACATTATTAATTGTAATACCTTTTATATTTTTATTTTCACGTATCATAATAGCAAGAATTTCAACAACTAAAACGAACAAATATGGGGAAAGTGGATCACCCTGTCTACATCCTCGTTTAATGTCAAACCAGTTAGAAACTTGACCGTTAACAACAATGCACGACCTAATATTTTTATAAAATGATCCAACCCAATTACAAATGTCCGGCCCAAACCCAAAAGCTTTCAGTACCTTAAACATAAAATCCCAACTGACAGAATCAAAGGCTTTTTCAAAGTCTATATTTAATAATAACCCTGGTAAGTTATGTTCTTCTAAATAAGCTATTGTATCGTATATAAGCCTTATATTGTCCCCTATGTATCTGTTTCGTATAAAACCAGTTTGGTCCTCGTGAATGAGCTTTGGAAGAACCATTTTCAGCCGATTGGCAATGCAAGAGGAGCCTATTTTGTAGACAACGTTCAACAAGGATATCGGACGCCAGTTCTTAATGTAATTACGAGGTTTATCTCCCTTGGGAATGCATGTTATGATTCCTTGCTTTTGAACAGACGAAAGTTCCCCTTTTTTAAATGCTGCATTCATAGCCCTTACAACAACCCCCCCTATCCTATTCCAAAAACATTTGAAAAATTCAACGGTAAACCCATCTGAACCCGGACTTTTATTATTTTTCATATTTTTTAACACAAAGGTTGCTTCTTCCAGATCAATCTCTCCTTCTAAACTATGTGATTCCTCTCCTTCTAAACGTGGAATATTTTGTACAAGGACATCTATTTCACAGTTCTCAACATAATGCTTTTCATACAAAGATTTATAGAATGTTTGCACTTCCTGCAAAATGTCTTTTTGATCAGTCAATGTATTACCTTGTTTGTCTGTTAATCTGTTCATACTTTTGCTCACATAGTGTCTTTTTTCTAAACTGCAGAAATAATGTGTTACCTTTTCCCCTTTCTCTATCCACCTGGCACGTGACCTTAATAAAACACCCTCTATTCTTTTTTCCCTAATCAGTTTAAGTTGATCTTTTTTGGACTCTATTTCTTTAACTTCCACTTCAGTTTTGTTTTCCTTTCTCTGTAACAGCTTAATATCCTCTTCCAATTTGCACTCTTCTTCATTAGTTTTCCTTTTCTTCATTGCAGAATACGAGATAGCCTTTGATCTAATTTTCATGAGTAAAAAGTCTAAAAATATATCATCAGGTACAGACAGTTGTAATTCAGTTAATGGAATATTTTCTATAGATTCTCTGGCATAGGGGCTTAGAGCATATTCAAGTTTAACATTTTTAATGTCCTCGTTAATTTCGTCTAGAAAAGCTTTATCCCTTAAGAGTGAAGAATTAAATTTCCAAAAAGTATTCCTTCTAACGTTTTCACCGAA
>CM065682.1:26595121-26602621 GCA_017654935.2 Phymorhynchus buccinoides
CACTCTCTCCTTCTTCTCCTCCCTTTTATTCACGAAACATCATCTTGTAAGTATTTTGTTTCTTTAAAAGTGCTATTATTCTGAAAAAAAAAGTCATTTGTCTCATAATTGTTCCCATTTTTCGTAATCAATTCAAACCACCAAATCAAGTTCACAATTGTTCATTATTATCCATGTTTGCTTTTAAATTCCCATTTTGATCTTTTTTCAATTATTTCATGTGCCAATTTCTGTCATTTTTGTTTTATTTTCTTGACTTGATTGCTTTGTATGTCTATTTTTTCTTTGCCTGATGTATGGTGTGAGTGAGTGAGTGAGAGGGCAGAGGGGCAAGGTGCAAAGATAATATTGTAGCTTATCCTTTTTACCCTCAAAAAAACATTCGTATTCGTACTCTCTCTCTCACTACGCGTTCGCTTCTCTCTCTCATCTCTTCGCTATCTCTCTCTCTCTCTCTCTCACTCGGTCGCTCTCTCTCTCTCTCATCTCTCTCTTCTCTCTCTCTTCACTCTTCTCTCTCTCTCTCTCTCTCACTCAAATCTATACATCGCTCTTCTCTCTCTCTCTCGTCAGATTACCTCTCTCTTCTCTCTCTCTCTTTTCGATCTTTCTCTCCTTACTCTCTATCTCTCCTCTCTCCCTCTCCTCTCTCTCTCTCATCTCAATCTCTCTCTCTCTCTCTCTCTCTCCGCTCTCTCGTCTCTTATCTCTCTCTCCCTCTCTCATCTCTCTCTCTCTCTCTCTCTTCGTCTCTCGTCTCTCTATCTCCCTCTCTCTCTCTATCTCTCTCTCTCATCTCTCTCTCTCTCTCTCGCTCTCTCTCTATCTCGCTCTCTATCTATATCTCTCTCTCTCCCTCTCGCTCTCTCTCTCTCTCTCATTCAATCACTCTCACTCACTCTCTCTCACTCACTCTATCTCTATCTCTCTCTCTATCTCTTCCTCTCTCTGATCTCTCTCTCTCTCGCTCTCTCTATCTCTCTCTCTCTCTCTATTATCTCTTCTCTCTCTGTCTCTCTCTCTCCTTTCTCTCTCTCTCTCTCTCTCTCGCTCGTCTCTCTCTCTCTCTCGCTCGTCTCTCTCTCTCTCTCATCGTCTCTATCTCTCTCTCTCTCTCCTCTCTTCTCTATCTCTCTCTCTATATCTCTCTCTCTCTCTCTGTCTCTCTCTCTCTCTCCCCCCCCCATCTAAGGGCCAGAGGAAGCCCGTCGGATACCCTTCATTTTGTGTAGCAATGGATAATCACCAAGATACAACCAAGACATACAAAAAAGAAGAACAGACGAAATTTTGGGTTGAACGTCCTCTGGAACTGGGAAGGCACATATGGGATATTTGTTAGATGTGAAATAAGGAAAGACAAACACAAAACAACCGTAAACAAGGGCGTCGCCGAGCGGCAGACATGTTCCGTCACCAGCAATGCAACGCACTTGCGACACCCCGTAGAGTGTGTCACATCCTGACACAAAATTGGAAGGGATTCTGTCTTCTAGTTCACGAGATAGATACAGCTTGAAGAAGAAACATATAGCGCAAAGTGCAAAGAAGGAAATTTCGGTTTTCAAGGTCACACTTCAAGGTCAAGGTCAGCATGGTGATAATTTATGCTCGGATGTTTTCTTCTCTAGGGTATACAGTACCACACACAATCTTGAAGCGCTTCTGTCAAGTACACATGTGGAAAATATGGCTTAAAACCCAATGTGTAGACCCTCTACCACTTTCAAGGCCTACTGATCGCCCGGTCCGTGACCTTGACCTTGATCGGTTATGCCACCATCAGAACGGGCATAAGCCAAAGTACCTTCATGCCAAATTTGAAGACTCTAACACTAACGGTGTGGGAGTTATGGCCCCTGAAAGATTTTCGGTTTTTCAAGGTCGTACGCCAAGGTCAAGGTCACGACGGCAATATGGTTTGCGCGGATGCCTTCCGCTCATTGTGACACACCAGCACACAAAATTTGAAGTGATTCTGTCAACCCGTTCGAAAGATATCCTTGGGACAGACAGAAGGAGAAAAAAAATGACCCTCCGATTTTCAGGCTCCAGCGATCTTTTTGACCTTGACCTTGACCGTGATCGGCATGCCACCATCAGAACGGGCATAAGCCAAACCACCTTCATACCAAGGTTCAACATCCTATGTTGATCGGTGCCCGAGATATGGCTAAAAATAGATTTTCGGTTTTCAAGGTCGTACGTCAAGGTCAAGGTCACGACGGCAAAATGGTTTGCGCCGATCTCTTCCTATTAAGGAGGCACAACCTTCACACAAACTTTGACGTGATTCGGTCCAGCGGTTTCGGGAGATATCCTTGGGACAAACAACAAAAAACAACCACAAACCCCCCAACAAACACAAACAAAACAAAACAAACAAAATTACAGGACAAACCAGACGATCGAAATAGTCCGTCTTGGTGACGGACTAACAAACGCTACAAGAACACACACAAAAGAAGAAGAAACCCGCAACAAACTTAGACGTCTTTGCCGACCGTAGTCGAGCGAAAGAACAGTGCACATGTATGACAAACAAAATAACCATGTCCAGAGCCGAGAGTTCTCCAGTGATATAAATACTACTTAAGAGTCCAAACCTAAGGGTGTGATTACTAAAATACTTGTAGTGGTGCCATAGCCGATGAGGTTTAACCGAGGCGTGGTTACCGCTACACCTATCTGTATTAATACAAAATCGGGACTTTACTGGTTTAGCACAGCCTCCGGGCATTGCCTCCAATATTGTTCTCCACCATATTTGTATTTTCAAATGTCCCATATGTGTCTGATTCAGACCAAGAGGACGTAAAACACCATTTTCGTCGTCGAAACCTAAGGGTGTCTGCTGTTGGACGGATGGATAAGAAATAGCAGGCAGTCCATTAGGACTTTCTGCACTGGAGTGGAAAGTTAACCTTATGTACACACACACACTACACACACACACACACACACGGCACACACACACAGCCCACACACACACACAGACAGACAGACCAGACAGACAGACAGACACACAACACGAAGCGCATCCAGACACACAATCAGCACACACACACATACAAAACACCACACACAACACACACAACACACACACACACACACCACACATATGCAGACACAACACACCACACACACCCCACACACACGCGCACGCACACGCACAAGCTTTACCTTTAACAGCACTCACACACACACACACACACACACACACACACACACAACACACACACACAGACACAAACACAGACCGTCGCTCTTTGGGGTAATGCGGTGGTGTTTTTTTATGTCTTCTTTCGTCTTTCTTATTTTCTTCTTTCTCCCCCCGTGGGGATACCTGGGGGGATACCGGGGGGTCTTTTGTATAAATAGTTTTCCCCCATCTTCTGGAAGTTATGTGGCTTGTAACTTTCCTCTAATCTGTCACTCTCTTTGACTCTGTTTGGTCCCTTTGCTTACTGTCATCTACCATCTACTATCTGTCTGCCGTATGAAGAAGCAGCTCAGAATGTTGTAGAGCAAAAGCCACAAAACAGTCAACACCTATTCTATTTCAGGGCATATTTATGGCTATTTTTGTGTGTTCTACTAGGATCCACCACATGAAAGAATCTTGAATGATTTCTTTGTTTATTCGATTGTTTAAAAAACAAGCGCAAAATCGCAATAGTTTGTGGCGCGCGGTCTATTTTTACCACTCCAATCAGGAGTCATCTCCCCTGGCTTTTCAATAATTTTAATCTGTAAACCAGAATGTTATCTCTGCACCCTTTCGTAACTTTTGATATCTTTTGGAAAACATTTAAAACTATGTATCCTACTTATACTCATCAAAAGAAGCACTGCATACTCGTCGTGTCTGTTGTAGTGTCTGTATTACGTATGTTTATTATTTTGTACGCTTTTAAAATACATCATTTTAAAGAGCGGCCTCAATTAATTTTGAAGTGTAGCCTCGATTTGAAGTGCGACAATTTTGTCAAAATGTGCGACAATTTTGGAACAACAGACCGACCGACAGACCGACAGACCGACAAAGTGAGTTATAGGTTTGTGGCTTGAGCCACAAACAAAAAAACCCACCAAAATCAATAGAAACAAAGAGACAAAATTCTGTCTTCTAAGTCCAATTTCTGTAAATGTTTTATCTCGAATCTTTTTGTTTTATCTGTAGAAAGCAAGCCACCTTGAAACAAATCAAAGTCACAAACGAGAAAGGGCGTAAAAGGGCCGCGAGGCCCACTTCTAGCCCTAACAACTACTACTACTACTACTACTACTTAAACTTCTAATAGCAAGGAAATCAAAACTAAACAAAACAACTCGATCCAGTTTTCTGTGTACTGACTAGGAATCGTTGTTCCATCTTGTTATTTAGGAATCGTTGTTCCATCTTGTAAAAAATAACATCTCAATTTATGCCAAAATTCGTTACGTCTGGTTTTCCCCTCTGCACTATCACTATCTTAATAACCCCTTGACTGCCACCAACGTATTACGTACTGACCTGATGACATCACTGATGACATCATCAGATGTAAGAGGAATGGTTTTATGATAATGTAAGTTGGCTTTTGCTCTAACACGGTCAAGAGATTAATAATATCCCCAGACCATTTTGCCAGAGTGGCTCTATCAGTTTTCTTTTGCGTGGCATGATTTGCCCAGTGATTTTTTTTTCTTTAATTTTCTCTGGCAGTCAAGGGGTTAAGATTATTTGGATGTCACTGTGCTGCCATGGGGTAATTGTGAAAGCGTTTACGTGCACAGAGACCTCCAGGGCTGCCTGCAGGCAACTTTCATTCACGCTTTCCCCCCATTACTTCTTCGTTCGTTCGTTCGCTCAGACAGTTTCCTGTCATATGAGCGTAGATGCGTGTATGCTGCCGTTGCGCGCCTAACTAAGAAATACTCAGGCCCAGCATGTCCGACTTCGGTTTGCGGGCATATTTGTAAGAATGTGTAGAAAAAAAGGCAGTTTTTTGGATGGACCAGTGAGATAGAAAGACAGCAGATGACAGTTCAAGCTGAGGGAAAAGGCAGAGTCAAAGAGTGGTGATGGATTAGAGGAATTCTACAAGCACAGAACGTTCCAGAAGGTGGGGGAACTATTTTTTTCTCCCCCCCCCCCCCGGTATCCCCAAGGGGGGTCCCCCCATTACAATTCAGCGATGTCCCGAGGCCCCAGTCATAGGACATAGTCTAATTAAAACGGGAAATGTCCTGTATTGTGATCCCCCATGTAGGAGTAGCCCCCCATTGACTGTGATCCCATTTCGACACTTTGTCAATATTCTGCGTCATTTGGCAAGAGCCAGGACATTTTGTCCTACTATTTTGCTTAGGGACAATTTGTCCTATTGATTTTGTTTCGGGACAATTTGTCCTGTCAATTTTCAATCCTCGGTGCATCATCATCATTGTTAATAACGCCTTCTGTATTCAGTTTGGTCAAAGAACCGCTCAACTTTTTAGGCATCCAAATTCTGACAGGGCGGTGATCGAGCGAAACACATGGTTGTTTCCTCATCCTATGCCGGAAAATTGTCTCCAATATCTTTTGTTACCCCCAAAAAAAAAGAAAAAAAACAACGCCTAAAAAACCAAGCCTGTCATTGTACATGATGAAAGTGACCAATACAAACACAACACAATTCAAACAATGCACCAATACTTCTGGACATATAGTTAGCAAAGCAGGTGCCTCCTTATGTCAAAGATTGACTTGTCTTATACACATATCAAAAATGTTTGCATACGCACATGCATAATTGTTAATACTCGTGCGGGCATACATGCGTGTAAATCGTCCAGATCACCCATACAGAGCACACAACACTCATTTGCTCTGGTTTCGCAAGAACATCACATACGTCAAAACAGCGATATCCTTGAAGGAGTATGCTGGAAGTATAAATTATTTCACCCAAAGAGAAGGCGTTTGCCGTCTCTTTTGAAATGGCCGCCCTTGCTTAGACCAAATCGTTTGCACGAACTTTTCGCAATACAAGAGAGAGGAGAGAGAGAGAGAAAGAATTTGTATACAGTTTATCTAAAGGAGTTTCTCTCACAACAGAGGAAAGAGAGACTTTTTTTTTTTTTTTTTTTACTGCACTACAAAAAGGAAACGCTTACAACCACAATGCGAGTGTAGCCTTCCACGTGTGCGTGTGCAAAATGGCTACTCTGTCCGGCATCTGTGCCAAGTGTGAATCGCCGTTTTGTGTGTGTGTGTGTTTCTGTGAAACCAGAGCAAAGTGAGTGTTCCGATCCTTGTGTGTGTGGCTGTGTGTGTGGTGATCTGTGTGTGTTGTGTTGCAAAAACTCATGTGTGTGTGTCCACCTTTAATATGTATGTGTGTGACAAACACTCCCTCCCCCACACACACACTCCCACCCTGTCGCCATCTGAGGTTTTTACCCAATGCATATCTCAGTTGTGTGTCACAGTGCAAACAACATGACCAGTCTAAATGTCAGTGTCAGGAAGTAAATTAGTTTCTGTGTCTTCAACTGGGTCAAAATCTGTGAGTCTCTGTTTAAATGTGTGCTTATGTAGACGCGTACGTACGTACACGTGTGCATGTCTGCGCGCATGTATGTGCGAGGATATTATACTTAATCCACGCACTTGCTTTTACACACAATAATGACGTATTTGTTTGCGAGAACAAAAACCGAGTCTATTATGCACACGCGTACATTGCACCTACACGATAAAAGACATTAGTAAAATACACAGACATCAAATCAGGAAGAGCCATAGACAGATCGAGAGACATATAGGTAGACAAAGAGCAAGTTAGAAAGAAAGAGGAAACTTTACCAGCTTCGCGGCTGGTGATAAAGAGAAGGGGGGGAGGGGGGGGAGAGACAGACAGAAAGACAGACACAGACAGACATAATGATAGAGACAAAGAGACAGACAACATAATCAAAGCGACAGAGAAGGAGAGAAGGACATACAGAAATAGAGAGAGAAAGAGAGAATGGGGAGAAAGCAAAGCAGGCACACAAAGAAACCGATAGACTCCTTTTAACCCTTTCACCGCCAGCCATATTTCAGCTAAAAATGTCCATTACATTCACCTGGGTAGAGAACAAAATCCATCTGCAGTATTGGGGACTCTTCAGTGACATATATAAAATAAGGTCTAACCTTACTTCCTAAAACTAAGACAATAGGGTCTTTGGATAATAGGCCCCAAGTTGATGCCTTTTAGTGGCATAGGTGTTAAATCACTGTGGTGCTAAAATGCGACTTTGGCGGTGAAAGGGTTAATCATTTCTTCTTTCCACAACACAAAATGTACCTTCTACTGACGGTTTCATCCACTCCTGTGGACTTCCTCAGAGTGACTGGGTTGATGACAAACTCACTCTCAGCTGAGATGATCGGGTGTTTCCGCCAATCTTACGAAGATTGGCGAACAGTGGGTCGTAAATCCCCGACAGCAAGGCCCCTGTCGCATGAAAATAGGTAGCTCGTAA
>CM065682.1:26617621-26622621 GCA_017654935.2 Phymorhynchus buccinoides
GAGGACAATGTTGAGGAGGAGAAACACACAGAGACTCAGACAGTGGAACAGAGAGGACAATGTTGAGGAGGAGAAACACACAGAGACTCAGACAGTGGAACAGAGAGGACAATGTTGAGGAGGAGAAACACACAGAGACTCAGACAGTGGAACAGAGAGGACAATGTTGAGGAGGAGAAACACACAGAGACTCAGACAGTGGAACAGAGAGGACAATGTTGAGGAGGAGAAACACACAGAGACTCAGACAGTGGAACAGAGAGGACAATGTTGAGGAGGAGAAACACACAGAGACTCAGACAGTGGAACAGAGAGGACAATGTTGAGGAGGAGAAACACACAGAGACTCAGACAGTGGAACAGAGAGGACAATGTTGAGGAGGAGAAACACACAGAGACTCAGACAGTGGAACAGAGAGGACGATGTTGAGGAGGAGAAACACACAGAGACTCAGACAGTGGAACAGAGAGGACAATGTTGAGGAGGAGAAACACACAGAGACTCAGACAGTGGAACAGAGAGGACAATGTTGAGGAGGAGAAACACACAGAGACTCAGACAGTGGAACAGAGAGGACAATGTTGAGGAGGAGAAACACACAGAGAGACTGAGACAGTGGAACAGAGAGGACAATGTTGAGGAGGAGAAACACACAGAGAGACTGAGACAGTGGAACAGAGAGGACAATGTTGAGGAGGAGAAACACACAGAGAGACTGAGACAGTGGAACAGAGAGGACAATGTTGAGGAGGAGAAACACACAGAGACTGAGACAGTGGAACAGAGAGGACGATGTTGAGGAGGAGAAACACACAGAGAGACTGAGACAGTGGAACAGAGAGGACGATGTTGAGGAGGAGAAACACACAGAGACTCAGACAGTGGAACAGAGAGGACGATGTTGAGGAGGAGAAACACACAGAGAGACTGAGACAGTGGAACAGAGAGGACGATGTTGAGGAGGAGAAACACACAGAGACTCAGACAGTGGAACAGAGAGGACGATGTTGAGGAGGAGAAACACACAGAGACTCAGACAGTGGAACAGAGAGGACAATGTTGAGGAGGAGAAACACACAGAGACTCAGACAGTGGAACAGAGAGGACAATGTTGAGGAGGAGAAACACACAGAGACTCAGACAGTGGAACAGAGAGGACGATGTTGAGGAGGAGAAACACACAGAGACTCAGACAGTGGAACAGAGAGGACGATGTTGAGGAGGAGAAACACACAGAGACTCAGACAGTGGAACAGAGAGGACAATGTTGAGGAGGAGAAACACACAGAGACTGAGACAGTGGAACAGAGAGGACAATGTGAGGAGGAGAACAGAGAGGACAGTGGAACAGAGAGGACGATGTTGAGGAGGAGAAACACACAGAGACTGAGACAGTGGAACAGAGAGGACAATGTTGAGGAGGAGAAACACACAGACTGAGACAGTGGAACAGAGAGGACAGTTGGACACAGAGAGAGTGGACGATGTTGAGGAGGAGAAAACACACAGGAGAAACACACAGAGACTCAGACAGTGGAACAGAGAGGACAATGTTGAGGAGGAGAAACACACAGAGACTCAGACAGTGGAACAGAGAGGACGATGTTGAGGAGGAGAAACACACAGAGACTCAGACAGTGGAACAGAGAGGACAATGTTGAGGAGGAGAAACACACAGAGACTTCTATGGATGACAATGTTGAGGAGGAGAAACACAAAGAGACTGAGACAGTGGAACAGAGAGGAAATGTTGAGGAGGAGAAACACACAGAGACTCAGACAGTGGAACAGAGAGGACAATGTTGAGGAGGAGAAACACACAGAGAGACTGAGCCTCACACTTGGAACAGAGAGGATTATGTTGAGGAGGAGAAACACACAGAGACTCAGACAGTATGTTGAGAAACAGGGACTCCAGTGGAACAGAGAGGACAATGTTGAGGAGGAGAAACACACAGAGACTGAGACAGTGGTGAGAGGACAATGTTGAGGAGGAGAAACACACAGAGAGATGAGGAGGAGAAACACACAGAGACTCAGACAGTGGAACAGAGAGGACAATGTTGAGGAGGAGAAACACACAGAGAGACTGAGACAGTGGAACAGAGATGTTAATGTTGAGGAGGAGAAACACACATTAACTGAGACAGTGGAACAGAGAGGAATGTTCAGGAGGAGAAACACTGAGAAGACTCAGACAGTGGAACAGAGAGGACGATGTTGAGGAGGAGAAACACACAGAGACTGTGACAGTGGAACAGAGAGGAATGTTGAGGAGGAGAAACACACAGGGACTCAGACAGTTAAAGAGAGGACAATGTTGAGGAGGAGAAACACACAGAGAGACAGTCCGATGTTGAGGAGGAGAAACACACAGAGACTCAGACAGTGGAACAGAGAGGGATGTTGAGGAGGAGAAACACACAGAGACTCAGACAGTGAACAGAGAGGACCAGGAGAAACACACATGACTCAGACAGTGGAACAGAGAGGACGATGTTGAGGAGGAGGAGAAACACACAGAGAGACTGAGACAGTGGAACAGAGAGGAATGAGGAGGAGAAACACACAGAGACTCAGACAGTGGAACAGAGAGGACATGTTGAGGAGGAGAAACACACAGAGACTCAGACAGTGGAACAGAGAGGACAATGTGGAGAAACACACAGAGACTCAGACAGTGGAACAGAGAGGACCATGTATAGGAGGAAAAACACACGTGAAACCCGTGATTTTGATCTGGTGTGTCTTTAAAGAGTTATGCTTATGATCTAAATTGTCTGTCAGTTTCTCACTTTGCATCTGTGTGTCCAGTCTGTACAGGTCTGTTTTTAGGACAACTCCTTTGAAACGGTGTTACAGTGGAACGGATCCCTTATAAGACCTCCCGTTATAAGACTCCCTCCCACATAAGACATACTTCTCTTATGGTAGAAAAGGGACCTAGTTTAAAGACCACATGACGCACCAGATTAATTCAGTCGTTGTTTTGTTGTTGTTGATTTCAACTTCTTTGTGAAGCGCTTCAAGCCACAGTCAAAGGAGAATAAGCGCTATATATAAGGAAAACAATTGTCATCCCGTGATTGAATGTGTCTTTATTATTATGATCTAATACATTGCAGGTCTTCTTTTGTACAGTGGAACCTATTCCCGTTATAAACTCCCTCCCACATAAGACCTACTTCCTTATGATAAGTGCGTTGTTTTGTTGTTGTTGATTTCAACTTCTTTGTGAAGCGCTTAGAGCCCCCGTAAGGAGAATACTCCTATATAAATTGTCATCATTAATATTATTATTAAATACATTGCCCTTCTTTGTAAGACTCCCTAAGACCCTTATAAGACCCCTCCCTTATAAGACCCCTCCCTTATAAGACACCCTCCCTTATAAGACCCCTCCCTTATAAGACCCCTCCCTTATAGTGACCCCTCCCTTATAAGACCCCTCCCTTATAAGACCCCTCCCTTATAAGACCCCTCCCTTATAAGACCCCTCCCTTATAAGACCCTCCCTTATAAGACCCCTCCCTTATAAGACCCCTCCCTTATAAGACCCCTCCCTTATAAGACCCCTCCCTTATAAGACCCCTCCCTTATAAGACCCCTCCCTTACAAGACCCCTCCCTTATAAGACCTCATTTTGGATGATTGTTGAAGGTCTTATAAGGGAGGCTCCACTGTAATCGTCTTATCCAAATGCAGTTGTAGCTCTTCGTCTTTTCATCGATCGCTCAGATAGTTTTCTGTCATATGAGCGCAGATGCTTCATGCTGCCGTTACGCGTCCAGCTAGTCGGGCCCAGCAAGTCTGTCTTCGTCTGGAGACAATCTTTGTGAGAGTTTCTAGAACAAAGACAGGAGAATGAACCAATAAGGAAGAAATAGGGTACACACACACACACACACACACACACACACACACACACACACACACACACACACACACACACACACACACACACACACACACACACACACACACACACACACACACACACACACACACACACACACACACACACACACACACACACACACACACACACACACACACACACACACACACATACACGCACGCACACGCGCACATACACAGCATCAGACATAGCCGTAGGCAAAACACCATTAACAATGACCCAGATAAGCAGACCGGGATTAAGTTCAAAGGAGTCTTATAATATATCATAACCATCCAAGACATTGAGCCATTTAGCCGTGTATTAAGCTTGCACCAATTTCCCTGAAAGCTGGTCAGATTTAGATGACCATTTTCAAAGTCTTACCGCCTTTACGTCGGATTAAGCAATAGATTTATAGGGACAGAGACCGTACAGAATACACATCAATGCATGGAAACTCAAACAATCTCTTACGCCTGCGTTCTCTGTGTTTGCGTTATGTGCCTGTTTGTCTGTCTGTTTTATCTATGTCTGGTCTGTCTGTCTCTGTGTGTCTGTCTGTTTCATCTCTATGCCTGGTCTGTGTGTGTCTGTTTGTCTGTCTTTCATCTCTATGTCTGGTCTGTGTGTGTCTGTATGTCTGTCTTTTATCTCTATGCCTGGTCTGTGTGTGTCTGTTTGTCTGTCTGTTTTATCTATGCCTGGTCTGTGTGTGTGTGTGTTTGTCTGTCTGTTTTATCTCTATGCCTGGTCTGTGTGTGTCTGTGTGTCTGTGTGTTATATCTATGCCTGGTCTGTGTGTGTCTGTTTGTCTGTCTTTCATCTCTATGTCTGGTCTGTGTGTGTCTGTGTGTCTGTCTGTTATATCTATGTCTGGTCTGTGTGTGTCTGTATGTCTGTCTTTTATCTCTATGCCTGGTCTGTGTGTGTCTGTTTGTCTGTCTGTTTTATCTATGCCTGGTCTGTGTGTGTGTGTGTTTGACTGTCTGTTTTATCTCTATGCCTGGTCTGTGTGTGTCTGTGTGTCTGTGTGTTATATCTATGTCTGGTCTGTGTGTGTCTGTTTGTCTGTCTGTTTTATCTCTATGCCTGGTCTGT
>CM065682.1:26660852-26663352 GCA_017654935.2 Phymorhynchus buccinoides
GCTGACAGTCATCAGTACAGTATCTGGCTGACAGTCATCAGTACAGTACCTGGCTGACAGTCATCAGTACAGTATCTGGCTGACAGTCATCAGTACAGTATCTGGCTGACAGTCATCAGTACAGTACCTGGCTGACAGTCATCAGTACAGTATTGGCCAATGCAAGTAGGGTTATTAACGCCTCTCACGGCAAGAGTTAAGCCCTTGTTGATCAGTATCCAAAAGGGCATTAACTCTTGCCCCAAAAGGCATGGAAGTTCAGTTTAACGTCGCGTATCGGCTTTCGCCATGTACGACGGGCTGAACAAACCAACCAGGGTATAAACAAAAATTTATGTTCCTGAATCACTGTCTTAGCCAAAAGGCCGAGAAGCGATCAGGGTTATTTTTCTCCCAAAAGGCAGCCATTCAGTGGCCTCAAATAGGGTTATTGGCGAGAGTTATTCCCTTGTTTGGTCAGTACTCAACCATCTTCCCCCACCCACCAAGGGCATTCACTCTTGCAAAAGGTGGGCTTTGCAGTGGCCAATGTTGCTGACAGTATTAGAACTAAAGCCAATCGGATTTGGGTGTAACAGAGAGAGATGTTTCCTTAACGTGCGTAAATGGTTCACGACTCTGTGTCTCCCTGTTTGTTATTTTGCTTATCACTATGTTGTTGTTAAGTTTATATTTGTGTCTGTTGTTTTATTGTTTTATGCATAATATATTATATGCTTTCTTTGCTTGACCACACTTCTAGAAGCTACTGGCATAATAAATCAATAAATCAGCAAGTGCAACGCCGAGCGGCTGCAAAGTCCCCTCGCAGCATCGCCGAGGTACTCCGAAATCGGAATGTGTCGGCTGTACACATACATAAAACGCATCAAAACAGCACGTAACTACATAAAAACGCATCAAAACAGCACGTAACTGAATAGTTTTTGATATATAGCCTTGGGGTTCGGACCCGTGATTTGAGCGCGCGCGATCATGCGCACACGCGCGCACAGAAACATTCATGACAACTGTGTTATAGACCATTCATCAAGAAATGTTGTGAAAAAACTGCATTGAAATACATGCAAAACTTCGCGAGATATTAGCGATTATGTGTTTCGGGGTTTGAACCCCGTAACTGGCGCGACCTTGACCTTAATGTAAAACTAAATACATCAGTGGATAGCTTGCATCTTGGCAAACTAGTATACCAAATTTGATGATGATAGACTGAATAGTTTTTGAGAAAAACGGACGAATAGCCGGACGGACGGACACCGGACGGACGGACGGACCAGACAAAAACAATAGCTCCCTGAACCTTCGGCTCGGGGACCAATAATCAAAGCATAGATAAATTACTAAATAAATAAAAACATTGTCCATTGTTCTGTGGGTTTGCCTGTCTACCTGTAGTTCGGTCTCTCACCCTCTGTCTCTCTGTCTCTAAGCTGTCACTATTAATGAAGCTTTCAATGGGAGATCGCTCTGTTTGCTTCGTTCACTTCCTTACGTACAAGAAGGAAGGTGGATAGTGGTTAAAACGTTCGCCTGCCGATTTCAATGCGTGACTGCAGCGTGAGTGACCCGGGTCCGAATCCCGGCCTCGCCTTTCTTTCTAGTTCGACAGGAAAATCGAACTGAACGTCGAGTCCTTCGGGTGGGGACTTTAAAGCTAGTCTGACCCGTGCGCTTCACGCACGTAAAACTCCCACGGCATTTAAAAGTCGGTAAGAGCAGGGAGAAATCCCGCTGCATGGCATGACCATTTTGATAGCTAGGTTTCCCAAGCCTGCCCCCCCCCTATCCCCCCCTCCCCCCTGCCCCCCCCCCCCCCCCCCCCCCCCCCCACACACACACACACACAACAAAAAAAAAAGTTTTTTTAAAAAAAGGGATAGATGCTGCGCTTGCGGCGATGCACTCTCTCCGGTGGAGAGCAGCCCGAATTTCACATACGTCTCTGTGACTAGAATATACCAAAAATGAATACCAAATACCAATACCAAAGTACTTCCCTTGGTCAAACAGAAAGCAAAATCTGCATTTGCCGCTCGTGGGTAAGAGGGAGACAGAGAGAAAAAAGAGAGTGAGTTTGGCGTCGCTAGGAAACTGCCTTCAAACAGAACGTCATCTCGTGTCAAAGGGTAAAGTCCTTAACTCCACCTAAACATCCAATTCAGTCAACTAGCGGAGGGATGTTCGCGGCCCCGTTCCTGCTGTTCTGTGGTTCAACAGTCGTCATTCTCAGGTATGACCACAGCATGGCGTGCACATGTGTGTGTGTGTGTGTGTGTGTGTGTGTGTGTGTGTGTGTGTGTGTGTGTGTGTGTGTATGTGTGTGTGTGTGTGTGTGTGTGTGTGTGTGTGTGTGTGTGTGTGTGTGTGTGTGTGTGTGTGTGTGTGTGTGTTTTTCTTCTTCTTCTTCTTTAATTTAACGTCTTTTCACTTAGAAGTGACATTAGACATGAAAGTGTGTGTGTGAGTGTGTGCGTGTGGGTATGTGCATGTGTATCTG
>CM065682.1:26665852-26673352 GCA_017654935.2 Phymorhynchus buccinoides
TCTCTCTCTCTCTCTCTCTCTCTCTCTCTCTCTCTCTCTCTCTCTCTCTCTCTCTCTCTCTCTCTCTCTCTCTCTCTCTCCATTTGTGTCACTGGCTCTGTCTGTCTGTCTCCCCTTTCTTTCTGTGTCCGTGTGTGTGTTGTGCGTTCGCTCGAAAGTGTGTGCGTGCGTGCGTGCGCGGATGCATGCACGCGAGCATGCGAGCGTGCGTACGTGCGTGCGCGCGGTCGTGTGTGTGTGCGTGCGTGTGTGTGTGTGTGTGTGGGGGGGGGGGGGGGGTGCGTGCGTGTGTTCGCGACCCTCATACATTTTTTGTGTCGTCCTGTTTCCCATGAGCGCTATTTTTATTCAATGTTTCACTGTGTGGGCATTTGCTCCATACGCGTTCATACTGACAGAACCCGGTAATCTTGCTGTATTCATGAGTGTGTCTTAGACAGTTAACATGGGTAGTAACATGCACATTAGCAAAACTAGCCAGTCGTATTGGCAGTTTCTTCTCATTTACATACTAATACCCTTGTTAACTGTTTAAGACGCACTCATGCTTACCATGCCTGATGATTAGTGTCTGTATATAAATATGAAATATGAGTTGTATGTTTTTTGCTGAGGTTTGCACTGTCAGCTATGCCCAGTCTTGTCTTTGCTGAGTTTTGCACTGTCAGCTATTTCCAGTCTTGTCCTATGCTGAGTTTTGCACTGTCAGCTGTGTCCAGTCTTGTCCTATGCTGAGCTTTGCACTGTCAGTTATGTCCAGTCTTGTCCTATGCTGAGTTTGCACTGTCAGCTATTTCCAGTCTTGTCTTTGCTGAGTTTTGCACTGTCAGCTGTGTCCAGTCTTGTCCTATGCTGAGCTTTGCACTGTCAGTTATGTCCAGTCTTGTCCTATGCTGAGTTTGCACTGTCAGCTATTTCCAGTCTTGTCTTTGCTGAGTTTTGCACTGTCAGCTATGCCCAGTCTTGTCTTTGCTGAGGTTTGCACTGTCAGCTATGCCCAGTCTTGTCTTTGCTGAGTTTTGCACTGTCAGCTATTTCCAGTCTTGTCTTTGCTGAGTTTTGCACTGTCAGCTATGTCCAGTCTTGTCTTTGCTGAGGTTTGCACTGTCAGCTATATCCAGTCTTGTCTGTGCTGAGTTTTGCACTGTCAGCTATTTCCAGTCTGGTCTTTGCTGAGGTTTGTACTGTCAGCTATGTCCAGTCTTGTCTGTGCTGAGTTTTGCACCGTCAGCTATTTCCAGTCTGGTCTTTGCTGAGGTTTGTACTGTCAGCTATGTCCAGCCTGGTCTTTGCTGAGGTTTGCACCGTCAGCTATTTCCAGTCTGGTCTTTGCTGAGGTTTGCACTGTCAGCTATTTCCAGTCTGGTCTTTGCTGAGGTTTGCACTGTCAGCTATTTCCAGTCTGGTCTTTGCTGAGGTTTGCACTGTCAGCTATTTCCAGTCTGGTCTTTGCTGAGGTTTGCACTGTCAGTTATTTCCAGTCTTGTCAATAAGGTTCCATTCGTGTGTGTTTTCTGACACTGCGTGTCTGACTAACATTCAATACCTTTATCTCCTCTTGATGTGATAAGAAGCTTGTGTCATTGAGACCCTTGATCGTGCAGACGCCTGGAGTTTTCAATGGTGAAGTCTGACCCAAACTGCAAGAGACAATTGTATTATCATGCCGGATATAAACTTCACCCACCAAAAAAGGGGAAAAGAACAACTCAAGTTCCTGTTAGGTATTAGTTTGAAATTTAAAAATAAATTGTAAGATTTTACACAAAATTGAGATGCAAAATCAAATGTGACCCAGCACCACGAAATGGACATTACGTCGCTGGGCTAGTTTCTCACAACAGGCTGGCAAAGTCAAAAATATCATTTTTGGTCAATTTTGAGTTATGGGTATTTTTGTGTTCTCTAACATATTATCTTTCATATTTATAAAGGATAATCTTTAATATGGTCTCTAAATTGTCTTATAAGTGTTTTAAAATGAGTAGTTCAATGCATTTTTGTCAGCTAGGTTAGACTTTAGACAGTGTTTTCTTAAAATGGCCGACACTCACCCTACTAACTTTAAATGCTCATAACTTTAGAACGGAAACAGATACAACAATGGTTTGTGTCTCATTAGAAAGAGAATGGTCTGAAGTCTTCAACGGTGTAATGTTCTCAGAATGGTCAGTTTGACACTTAATGTCCCTTTCGTGGTGCTGGGTCACAAATGCTTTGTATAGGCCCTACATTTAAAAATAATTGTTTGTGTTAACTGTGAACACGTAGATGCAGCACAATATACATCATTTTGTTGCATGCATCAAGTAGACAATATTGTGACTGATTGTCAAAAACATCAATGAACTGGTTAACATTCACTGGAGTTTATTTAGATGTTGGACAGCCCCCCAAAAAGTAGAAGAAATGACATTATTATTTGTGTTTCCCTTCCTGTCTGATACTGCTGGTATTTTTAAAAAAATTAAAAGCTATGTTTCAACAATCACTCAGAAAGGAAATCCGGCGAAGTTAGTTTTATATATATTATTTCTTTTTTAAGAGACCATATGTCAGAACAGCTAGACTCTGTTTTGCAACCTTGTAAAACAAAGTCACCGGGTGCTCTGGAATGAGCGCTTCTGGCCGCTCAAATGGAGATCACTCGTCCGTCTTTCATTACTTCCCTTTGTCAAATAGAGTCACAGTCTAGTTTCCACCGCACGCGGTGACTCATTATTATTATTATTATTATTATTATTATTATTATTATTATTATTATTATTATTATTTGCACACATCTGTATTGTTGAAAATTCGGGACTTTCCTGGTGTTGCACTGCCTCCGGGCATTGCCTCCAGGATCGTTCCCACCATCTTTATATCTACTAATGTCCCATATGTGTCTGTTCCAGACCGGAGGACGTTAAGCAGAATTTCATTCATAGCGTTACTGTTTTGCAGCCGAGTGGACGTAAAACCTAACTTTCATTACGTTAGCTATCTGTAGTGGGTTTTTTTAAATGCGGGACTTTCCTGGTGTTGCACTGTCTCCGGGCATTGCCTCCAGGATCGTTCCCACCATCTTTATATCTACTAATGTCCCATATGTGTCTGTTCCAGACCGGAGGACGTTAAACGGATTTTCCTTCCTTCCCTATTATTTGCTATATCGCTAGGTGGGATTTCCATAATTTCCTAATGTCTTAAATATGATCTCGGACCAGACCTTTATACTCGGTATTCACATCTGTATTGTTAAACATTCGGGACTTTCCTGGTGTTGCACTGCCTCCGGGCATTGCCTCCAGGATCGTTCCCACCATCTTTATATCTACTAATGTCCCATAAATTAATTATGTGTTTGTTCCAGACACGTTAAGATGACAACAGATTAAGGATAATGTTTAAGAACATAATAATAATAATAATAATAATAATAATAATAAAAATACTAATAATAATAATAATGATGATGATTTTGTTACATAGCGCAACACCTCTCAGTTCAGCTGGAGCTCTTTGCGCTTTACATATTGATTAAAATAAGATACATAAATAAGCACCACTAAAGAAATACACAAAAGCTACAATAAATACTAGCATTAATATAAGACACACTTCATGGGAATACACGCGAAATCACGATACATTATGGTGTACATACCCCCAAAAAGACAACACATTTGTAAGATAACAGAAGATTAAAACTAACTGACTAAAACAGCTTGAAGCCAACAAATGCATACCACCGTTTCTTGATGAATACACTGTTTATCCTGTACCCCCACCCCCGTGGGGATACCGGGGGGATTTTGCACAAATAGTCCCCCCACATTCTGGACGTTTTGTGCTTGTAACTTCCTCTAATTCTGTCATTCTCTTTGACTCTGCCTTTTCCATTTGCTTACTGTCATCTGCTATCTTTCTATCTCACTGGTCCATTCTCCTGCCTTTTTTTTTTTTTTGTACGAATTCTTAGAACGATTTCTTCAGCCGAAGTCGGACATGCTGGGCCTAGCTATTTCTTGGGCGCATAACGGCAGCATGACGCATCTACGCTCATATGACAGAAAACTGTCTGAGCGAACGAAGAAGAAGAAGAATCCTGTAAGTCACATTGTGCTAAATATCTGATCCCTAGCGTGTGTTGTTTTGTGTTTTTTGGATTGTCGATGTATTTGTATTTTGTGCGCAGCCTGTATTTGCAGTAACGTACATTGTCCATGTAATTGTCATCGCGGAGACAGAGAGAGAGAGAGAGAGAGAGAGAGAGAGAGAGAGAGAGAGAGAGAGAGAGAGAGAGAGAGAGAGAGAGAGAGAGAGAGAGAGAGAGAGAGAGAGAGAGAGAGAGAGAGAGACAGAGACACAGACAGAGACACAGAGACACAGAGAGACTGACAGACAGATAGACCTAGATGTCTCTATGCCTCTTGTTGCTTGTCGAGACGACATGCCAACACGGGAACCATTGATTCTGCCTCAGCCACTTTGTTTAATAGCCAGTTTAGCTTTTGCCATGTTTTTGTTCACAGAAAACATGTTGTTCTTCTCTGTCTATGTCTGTCTGTCTGTCTGTATGTATGTATGTATGTATGTATGTATGCATGTATGTATATCCGTCTGTCTGTCTGTCTGTCTGCCTGCCTGCCTGCCTGCCTGCCTGTCTATCTGTCTGTCAGTCTCTCTGTGTCTCTGTCTCTGTCTCTCTCTCTCTCTCTCTCTCTCTCTCTCTTCTCTCTCTCTCTCTCTCTCTCTCTCTCTCTCTCTCTCTCTCTCTCTCTCTCTCTCTCTCTCTCTCTCTCTCTCTCTCTCTCTCTCTCTCTCTCTCTCTCTCTCTCTCTCTCTCTCTCTCTCTCTCTCTCTCTCTCTCTCTCTCTCTCTCTCTCTCTCTCTCTCTCTCTCTCTCTCTCTCTCTCTCTCTCTCTCTCTCTCTCTCTCTCTCTCTCTCTCTCTCTCTCTCTCTCTCTCTCTCTCTCTCTCTCTCTCTCTCTCTCTCTCTCTCTCTCTCTCTCTCTCTCTCTCTCTCTCTCTCTCTCTGTCTCCGCACATTAACAGTGCATATAGCAGGCAATATAAACGAAACCACCCAATTCACGTTTAACCCTTTCGCCGCCAGCCAATTTTTTTAGCCCAAATTATCCAATAATCTTACATAGGTAAAGAAAAGATTTTGTCTGAAAAATTGGGGATTCCTTTACTACATGTTTTTTTAAAAACAAAAGGCCTATCCTTAACTCCCAAAATCAAGAAAACAAAACTCATTGGATAACAGACCCTGAATGCAAGGTTGTTAAAAACATGGGTGTTAAATCATTGTGGTGCAAAAATGCGACGTTGGCGACGAAAGGGTTAAAGATCCACCCGATCACGTGTCAAAATCACGGGATTCAGGTGTTTTCCCTCTTATAACTGGAAAGAAATCTTGTTTTGACCAAGTCAGACTCCCATATAAAGTACCCCAAATTGAAAGCCACAAGTCAGTTTAAAGAGCAGCCTCAATTTGAATATGGGGAAATTCGAATGCGGGTTACAGCGACCCAGAAAAAAACAAGGGACGTAACCGTGGCGCGTCACGGGGTCTTTAAGAACTTGCGCATCTCCTTTTGCGTGGGGAGCACCCATTGTTTGTGAACTGTTTACAAAGCGTGGTAGGGAGAACAATGTGTCAGTAATCTCAACGAAGCCATGAACTGAACAAATATAAAAGGATAGAAAATTTGAAAAGTATATCTGCCACGTCTTGATTGTCTTGACACTGATTCACAAATGGTTTTATACTTTTTGGAGTTAAATGCCTCTTGCCCCCTCAATTTCAATTTCAGTTCCTATGTTATTGTTGTTCTTGTTGTTGCTTGCTTGTTCGTGCACGTTTTGTATGTTATCATTTTCATGATCATGTTCTGCTCCAGTCTCTTATCACTTGTGGCAGCCGATATTGTATAATCTACTTGTGTTTGAGCGCCTTGTATAAGCTTTAACCCTTTCGCCGCCAGCCACTTCTCAACCCAAAACATACCCTTTAATTTAGCTAGGTAAAGAAAAACCCCAATTATCTGCAATATTGGGAATTCCTCAGTAACGTGTATAAAGTAAGGCCTATCATTACCTCCCAAAATTAAGAAAATAGGGTCTTCGGATAACATACTCTAATTTGATGCCTTTTGGTGACATGGGTGTTAAACCATTGTGGTGCTAAAATGCGACATTGGCGGTGAAAGGGTTAAGCTTACTGTGCTCGTCTTAGTTGTTTATGTTGCTGCTTTACTATGTGATTCTCAATAATTTTTAAAAAACTCGTTTAAACCAAGAACTCCTGTCCCATCATCACCGACTTCTTCATCATCTTCATCTCAACGGGAAGACCTCGCCGTCTTCAGGAAGACCGTCCATACGGGTCTCTGACCGATTGGACGCTAATCTCACCTTCTCCGAAAAATAAGAAAGGTCAAGATGAAAGATTAAGAGAGCAACTTGAAAAAAATAATGTGCACGCTGTTTTTGTACAATCTTACTAGCTTTATGAAGTTTGATGGCTTTTTAGTGAAAGCACCTACTTGGCTCTGACTCAGCCTCTTGTTTTGGCTATAGCCCATTTTAGTCGTAGCCATGTTTTTTGCCAGGCAAATCTAAAATTAACACCAATTGTCTCAAACAGTGAGTTTATATAGCAGCGTTTATCTTAAACAATACATAGGGGAAGACGGGGTAAAAAGCGCATGGGCGGGTAAGAAGCCCACCCCAATTATCTCATGAAATGAAGCAAATTTCAGTCTCATTTTGCCCATGAGACGAGCGTTAATGTCTAGCATTCGTCTCATGGGCAAATTTGACTGAAATGTTCTTTATTTCATGAGATAATTGGGGTAGGCTTCTTACCCGCCCATGCGCTTTTTACCCCGTCTTCCCCCTAGAGGTGGAGTGATACATTTCTATGTTAAATATGCCCCAGGAATTATTGTTGACAGTAATTCTATTATTTAATAAATTATTCTGCTCAATCTTTATCAACGCCACACACAGATACCAACACCTTGATTGCGTGTAGCACTTCGACCATGCAATCTACTGGTTTTCAGTTGGGGTTTAAAAGTGGACGTTGCATGCTCCATTAGTTGCAGGATGTGGTCACGTGGTTACGCCAGTCGTGCATGCTGTGCACGTGATGACCAACAATAGCGGTCTGTGATTGGCTAGCTGCTGGGTTGATTGACAGCGGCGTTGCATTGTGTAAACTCGTGGTTTTAGACATTAATTTCGTGTTGGGGTTTTGTGCGCCATGTTTGCTTGTGTGGTGAAAATGATGTTTTACGTCCTCTCGGTCATAGTCACATATGGGACATTTGTAAATACAAAGATGGTGGGAACAATACTGGCTGCAATGCCCAGAGGCAGTGCAACACCAGTAATGTCCCGAGTTTTTAACAATATAGATAGGTGTAGCGGTAACCACGCCTCGGTTAAACCTCATCGGCTATGGTACCGCCACATGATGTACAATTGCTGATAACGCCATGT
>CM065682.1:26678352-26680852 GCA_017654935.2 Phymorhynchus buccinoides
AAAAACAAAAAACAATGAAATCAAGCAAATGAAACCAAAATGAGCACATGACATAAATGAAAAAGAAAAAAAAAGGCGGGAACTGAATTAAAAGCAAATAGGCCTAATGGGTAATGGTGAATGTGAATTGGCGGTTTGAATGAGAGACTTAGTGCGATTGTTCTCACGCCAGAGGGCATGACGCTCGTGTGGGGCTAATCCTCTCTATATTATTAGTTGGGGATAAAGAAAGAGAGAGAGAGACAGTGAGTGGTCCTACCATCACTCTCTCTCTCTCTCTCTCACTACGCCCAAGTAAGAACATCGCGTGATAAGCCCCTAGAGCATTGACTGCCCTCTGGCGTGAAAACTATCGCCATAGGTTGACCATTGAAACAGTAAAAATATGGACAAGAATTACGAGACAAATGACAATTCTTCTGCATAGTACTAGCACTTGTTTCCAAGAACAAAACGTAACAAGAGAGAGATCTAGAGAGGGTGGGGGGAAGGAGGGAGGGAGAGAATGAGGCATCAAAATAGAGGAAAAGATCAACAACAAGAAACACAACATAGCAGAGAGAGAGAGAGAGAGAGAGAGAGAGAGAGAGAGAGAGAGAGAGAGAGAGAGAGAGAGAGAGAGAGAGAGAGAGAGAGAGAGAGAGAGAGAGAGAGAGAGAGAGAGAGAGAGAGAGAGAGAGAGAGAGAGAGAGAGAAAACGAAAACGAAAACGAAAACGAAATTTTATTTAACCAAGGAACATGAGATAAGCAAGTTACATGCTTTTTTCCACCCAGCCCTGGGGGGAGAGAGAGAGAGAGAGAGAGAGAGAGAGAGAGAGAGAGAGAGAGAGAGAGAGAGAGAGAGAGAGAGAGAGAGAGAGAGAGAGAGAGAGAGAGAGAGAGAGAGAGAGAGAGAGTGCAACACTGTAGCAGACAAAAAGGACAAACAAAACGAAAGACGAACACAGGGTATAGTAGGCCTACGGCAGTGTGCCACATGCCATTCTAGCAGACTGGTTTGATAGAAGGCAGAGACGAAGTGACAAGGAAGACAACACAGGAACACCGGCCACCGCGTAGTGTAGTGCTGCTAGGCTGCTAAAGGGCCTGCCACACTGCACACGATTCGATTCACTGCGATCCGATTTTGACATCTGTGAGGCATGATGGACGGGAAATTCTACTGTCTAAATAAATCTGATGAATTCCTACTACTCACGTTCATTATATTTTGTAGTCTCCCGTACACGAGTCTGATCAAATATCTTATGTTTTTGTATAGTAGGGTAAGACGGGGTAAAAATTTAAAAAAAATCCCATGGGCGGGTAAGAAGCCCATGCCAATTATCTCATGAAATAAAGAACATTTCAGTCATATTTGCCCATGAGACGAATGCTAAACATTAACACTCGTCTTATGGGCAAAGTGTGACTGAACTTTGGTTTATTTCATGAGATAATTAGCATGGGCTTCTTACCAGCATTCGTCTCAAGGGCAAATTTGACTGAAATTGTCTTTATTTCATGAGATAATTGGCATGGGCTTCTTACCCGCCCATGGGCTTTTTACCCCGTCTTACCCTATGGTTGTGCAGTGTATATAGGCAGCGAGCCTATGTTGCTGATCGTTTGATCAGGAAACTAACTAGCCTAACGTTGGGCTACAAAGGTTTTGGGGGGGGGGGGTTGCATAGGACATTTGATTTGATTCGTGTATTGTGGTCTCTACATCAACGAAAACAGTCGAGTTGTTTTTAGACGGAAGTATTTCACGTGAATCATGACTCACAGACATCGTCACAATCGCATCGTATTGGGGTCAAGTCGTACGCGGTGTGGCTGGCCCTTCACAGTGTGTGTATACAGTGGACAGCGTACAGTAAACATGCAGTGTTTCTCTATCTGATGTAGCAAAGAAATTCACCTTGACAGTCGTGAAGTTACTTACCACCTAAGTTGACGTACCGTCTATCTTTAGACACGTGCGTTAAAGACACACTGACCCACCACGATTAATTCCCTTGTGGGGGTTTTCCTGGGTAGATGTGACCCACATACAAATGCCCCCAACTTCAAATTCAGGCAGCTCTTTAAAATGATGTTTCGTTTTCAATGTGGGGACATTTGCATGGGAGTCAAGCCTGGTCAAAACAATATTTCTTACCAGCTATAAGAGGGAAAATGCGTGGAACCCGTGATTTTGACACGTGATCTGGTGGGTCTTTAAAAGTGCGAGGAAAGAAAAGCGGCTTTTGACATGCGTGAACTCATGTGCTTGCGCACGCACACATAGACACACACGCACGCGCACGCACGCGCACGCGCACACGCACACGCACGCACACACACGCACACACACACACACGCACACACGCACACACACACACACACACACACATATATATATATATATATATATATATATATATATATATATATATATATATATATATATATATATATATATATAATTAAAGTCATTCACACACAAACTGTGCACACAACACTTTGAATATTGT
>CM065682.1:26693352-26700852 GCA_017654935.2 Phymorhynchus buccinoides
TCCGAAGAATAAATCTTTACATGTGCATTACAAATTAGGTTAGAAACATGTAAACAGAGCCTCCGAAGAATAACTCTTTACATGTGCATTACAAATTAGGTTAGAAACATGTAAACAGAGCCTCCGAAGAATAAATCTTTACATGTGCATTACAAATTAGGTTAGAAACATGTAAACAGAGCCTCCGAAGAATAAATCTTTACATGTGCATTACAAATTAGGTTAGAAACATGTAAACAGAGCCTCCGAAGAATAAATCTTTACATGTGCATTACAAATTAGGTTAGCAACATGTAAACAGAGCCTCCGAAGAATAAATCTTTACATGTGCATTACAAATTAGGTTAGAAACATGTAAACAGAGCCTCCAAAGATTACATCTTTACAAAATGTGCATTACAAATTAGGTTAGAAACATGTAAACAGAGCCTCCAAAGATTAACTCTTTACAAAATGTGCATTACAAATGAGGTTAGAAACATGTAAACAGAGCCTCCAAAGATTAACTCTTTACAAAATGTGCATTACACATTAGGTTAGAGACATGTGAACAGAGCCTCCAAATATTTAGACCTAATCTTTGCAAAAGGTGCATTACATGTTAGGTTAGAAACATGCGAATAGAAACCTCCAAAGATTAAATCATTACACAATGTGCATTACATATTAGGTTCGAAACATGTAAACAGGGCCTCCAAAACTACAACTAATTAAACCATGTTGTTGTTTTGCTTTCAGAAAAGGCTTAAGTCAGACTTACGAATGAAGATTGCAAAAACAGAGCGCAGGGGATTTTGGAGAGGGGGGGGGGGGGGGGGCATATAAGTATTTATTTGGGCTCTTTCTCTCTGTCTCTGTCTGTCTTTCTGTCTGTCTCTGTCTGTCATGTCTGCCTCTCTCTCTCTCTCTCTCTCTCTCTCTCTCTCTCTCTCTCTCTCTCTCTCTCTCTCTCTCTCTCTCTCTCTCTCTCTCTCTCTCTCTCGTTCTCTCTGTGTATGTGCACATACGTGTAACCGTACAAGCAGTATATTGAAATCCATTTTTTTTAAATTTATAAACCTTTGTTATTTAGCAAGGAAAGTGAAAACACAAACATTGTCTCAAGCTAACCAGCCATTGAACCCTTTCCATTGCAAAGCCTTCACGGAAACACTGCTGCGTTAATGTCTCCCTTGTCTGGAAAATGAAAAGTCTGTACAACCAATTTGCTGGTAACTCTTTTCTGGCATCAGAAATGCATGACGTCATGCTGACTTCACTCTTTTGCATAAGTCATTTACATATCCCATGCCCAACAGCTTCCTGTTTGCTTCATTTGAGAAGGCGATTTGTTTAATTTGTCGAAGTTACATGGGGAGCACAGTAAGCGGTATAGTTTATGTAAGAACGCAATTAATGTCACTTGCTTCTCTTCTGTTACGTGGCGACCATGCGAAACACTTTACTCTTGCCTTGACTGTGTTCCAATTTGGGGAAGGTGGGGTGTAAAATTCTCTCTCTCTCTCTCTCTCTCTCTCTCTCTCTCTCTCTCTCTCTCTCTCTCTCTCTCTCTCTCTCTCTCTCTCTCTCTCTCTCTCTCTCTCTCTCTCTCTCTCTCTCTCTCACATCCACACACACTTGCATAGCGTACACACACACACACACACACACACACACACACACACACAACACACACACACACACACACACACACACGCGCGCGCGCGCGCGCGCGCGCGCGCGCGCGTGTGCACAACTTTGATGTTCAAATAAAGATTTTACAAATAATTAACAATCAAAGAATGACCTTCCCTTTTTTATTCCTTGTCCTTTTCAAGGACTGCTGGATTATTATGTTGATTAACCTGATCTGAACTAAACTAAACTGAGCTAAGCTAATAAGTTTCCCTGTCATAATTGTCATAACCATTCTTTCTGACGATGCAACAAAAGCCGAGGCCCTGGGTGTTTACGCACGTCACGCACGTTAAAGCACCCAGAAGAACTAAAGGAGTTGTCAATAAATCCGAAATCGGAATGTGTCGGCTGTACACATACATAAAAACGCATCCAAACAGCACGTAACTACATAAAAACGCATCAAAACAACACGTAACTGAATAGTTTTTTATATATAGCCTTGGGGTTCGGACCCGTGATTTGAGCGCACGCGATCATGCGCACACGCGCGCACAGAAAACTTCATGACAACTGTGTTATAGACCATTCATCAAGAAATGTTGTGAAAAACACTGCATTGAAATACATGCAAAACTTCGCGAGATATTAGCGATTATGTGTTTGGGGTTTGAACCCCGTAACTGGCGCGACCTTGACCTTAATGTAAAACTAAATACATCAGTGGATAGCTTGCATCTTGGCAAACTAGTATGCCAAATTTGATGATGATAGACTGAATAGTTTTTGAGAAAAACGGACGAATAGCCGGACGGACGGAGGCGGACGGACAGACGCCTGGACGGACCAGACAAAAACAATAGCTCCCCGAACCTTCGGCTCGGGGACTAACAATTTGGTAAATAGGTACTCTTAAAACCATACTGGCATAGGGTACTGTTTGATTTGTACGAGGTTTTCGTTCAGTATTACGTACAGTTTCGTTCCATCATCAGCTCTATAGCCACTTAGCGGTTTTAACGGTCTCTCATTTTCCAGCTAACAAAGGCATGAGCTAGCTGAGCAGCGCTTCTCTGATAGGTCTGTGGCCCTAATGGAAATGGTTCAATGGCTGTTCAGCTAAAGACCTTGTTTGTACGCATTCCCTGTTTCTGGCAAAGACCACCATTCTATACCCTAGTGTAGGGGTGTTTTATTTTTCTTTATGTTTTTTTTGTTATTGTTGGTTTATTTGGATTTGTTTTGGGGTTGTGTTTTTTGGGGGGTGGGGATAATAATTTAAATAACCTGTTTCCGAACCGTCAGTTTAGCTCCAGGAGAGAGAGAGAGAGAGAGAGAGAGAGAGAGGAGAGAGAGAGAGAGAGAGAGAGAGAGAGAGAGAGAGAGAGAGAGAGAGAAGAGAGAGAGAGAGAGAGATCAAGAGAGAGAGAGAGAGAGAGAGAGGAGAGAGAGAGAGAGAGAGAGAGAAGAGAGAGAGAGAGAGAGAGAGGAGAGAGAGAGAGAGAGAGAGATGGAGAGAGGAGAGAGAGAGAGAGAGAGAGAGAGAGAGAGGGAGAGAGAGAGAGAAGAGAGAGAGAGAGAGAGAGAGAGAGAGAGAGAGAGAGAGAGAGAGAGAGAGAGAGAGAGAGATCCATAAACACATTTGGATTTCTTCCGTCGTTTTCTTCCTTCGTCAGTATCAGAAACATTAACTAAAATTGCCTGTTGTAGTGAATTTGACCAACACTTAAACACTATGAGCCACGCATGCCTTATTAAACTGTCACGTTCTTTTTTTTAACTAAAGGGCGCTGTCACGCGCGTGATTATCCTCAACAGTGGTCTACCATTGGCCGCTGGGTTGATTGGCAGTTGTTATTCGCTGGTTTCACTGAAACACCAATGGTGTCAGTTTCTCTGGCAAATACTGCTAGGGGAAGACGGGGTAAAAAGCGCATGGGCGGGTAAGAAGCCCACCCCAATTATCTCATGAAATGAAGCAAATTTCAGTCTCATTTTGCCCATGAGACGAGCGTTAATGTCTAGCATTCGTCTCATGGGCAAATTTGACTGAAATTTTCTTTATTTCATGAGATAATTGGGGTGGGCTTCTTACCCGCCCATGCGCTTTTTACCCCGTCTTCCCCTACGTATGGCGCTTTGCTCACAAGTCTTTTACCATGGGTTGCAATTTGCCTGAATCTCATTTGCCAGGGCCAATAATAAAGTAAGAGCTGTAAAATAACTGGCTTTCTTCAGAAATGGGAAACTTTGGCAACATTTACTCTTTTGTTCAAAACTATAAGTCTCAAGATTGGAAGCAATTGTTCTGGCTCTTATTTTGTGGTTTTGTTTTGTCTTTGGTTTTTCGTTTTCATTTGTTTGTTGTTGGGTGTGTTTTGGGGTTGTTTTATTATTTTATTTTTTGAACACGGAACATTACTCAAAGTTAACGTTAACTGGTTTTGTTTCTGAGGTTCACAAATAAAGACATTGGACACAGAAAAGCTTTATCAAAGCAAACTATATATATATATATATATTCTTGTAACTTAGAAGATTGAAAAAGCAATACAGCGAAACGTCTCGTCAAAGTTTTGTTGTTGGTTTGATTTTTTTTTCATTATTATTATATATATATATATATATATATATATATATATATAGTTTGCTTTGATAAAACTTTTCTGTGTCCAATGTCTTATTTTGTGAACCTCAGAAACAAAACCAGTTAACGTTAACTTTGAGTAATGTTCTGTGCTCAAAAAAAACAAAAAAACACAAATAAAAAATAAAAAAATAATAAAAATAAAAAATAAAAATAAAAATTATATAAATTGTGCTGATTTACTTTTTCTCCCAATGGGGGAGGGACAGTGCCTTATGCAAAGACAGCTGTTTCGATCTTGAGAAGATCTCATCAGTTTGCATGATTGGCCTGCAATTTGACTGTCCAGTGGACTGCCAAGCTGATCAAAAAAGACATTCTACAAGAGAATGGTGTCTTCTCTGCATCAAATCGAAAATCCACAATAAAAGCAAACCAGCACAAAGTTAAACCAGAAATAGTAAAAAAAACTTCTGAAAATCTTATGTATATATATATATCCTTGGAAAATAAAGTTTAAGTTTTCAAGCTTACAAGTTTTTTTTCTCTCTCTCTCTCTCTCTCTCTCTCTCTCTCTCTCTCTCTCTCTCTCTCTCTCTCGGCTCTCTCGTTCTCTCTCTCTCTCTCTCTCTCTCTCTCTCTCTCTCTCTCTCTCTCTCTTGTCTCTCCTCAGACGAGCTCAAGCATCTCTTCTCTCTCTCTCTCTCTCTCTCTGTGTGTATGTCTGTGTGTTTGTTTGTTTCATCGAAAGAAAATATGACATTGCCATGGTTTCCATGTCGTTTATATCGCGCTGTCGTGTTCTTGTTTATTGTCTTTAGGCCCAGCCTAATTTTTTATCCTTGTAAAATAAAGTATTTGAAGTTTGAAGTCTTTGTTCATCGCGATGCTGCAAGGGTTGTAACTGATTTTTGCATAATCGTATAGGGATTTGCAGAGGGTTTTCCACTTCCTGAGATAAATATAATTATTCTTATTAAAGTTAAAGAAGTAAAAAGAAAAATTCAGCTGAACAGCAAAGCTAGAGCAAGCGTCCTGGGACGGTATTCACGTTGAGATAGCATGAGACTTAGCATGATGCTAACTTAGAAGCTCTTCCAATGTCCTATAGGATTTAATAGGAATTTTGGAAGAGCTTCTAAGTTAGCATCATGCTAAGTCTCATGCTATCTCGACATGAATACCGTCCCTGCTCTCTGCAGTTACAATGTTGTAATGCTCTCTCTTGCTCTCTCTCTCTCTCTCTCTCTCTCTCTCTCTCTCTCTCTCTCTCTCTCTCTCTCTCTCTCTCTCTCTCTCGTAATGAAACAATGTGATATTTTCTGCTACTATCTTGATATTGTTTGTTATGTTTATCTGTTTGAATTGTGAAGATTTCCCATTGTTACCCCTTCCCTCATGATATGGGTAGATGGCCTGATCATCAGTTGTTCATTGTTATTCATTGTTCTCTCTCTCTCTCTGTCTCTCATATATCTCTCCCTCTCTCTCTCTCTCTCTCTCTCTCTCTCTCTCTCTCTCTCTCTCTCTCTCTCTGAGATCTCTCCCTCTCTCTCTCTCTCTCTCTCTCTCTCTCTCTCTCTCTCTCTCTCCCTCTCTCTCTCTCTCTGTGTCTCTCACTCTGTCTCTCTCTCTCTCTCTCTCTCTCTCTCTCTCTCTCTCTCTCTCTCTCTCCCTCTCTCTCTCTCTCCTCTCTCTCTCTCTCTCTCTCTCTCTCTCTCTCTCTCTCTCTCTCCCTCTCTCTCTCTCTCTGTCTTTCTCTCTCTCTCTCTCTCTCTCTCTCTCTCTCTCTCTCTCTCTCTCTCTCTCTCTCTCTCTCTCTCTCTCTCTCTCTCTCCTTATGAGTAGGCGCGCGCTCGCGCATGTGCGTGTGTGTTCCTGCAGTTTCCAGGGGGAAATGTCTACAAATTGACGGTGTTGCGTAAATTGCAAAACGAACAGCCAACCACAGGGATTAATAGGAGATTAGGAAACAATTTCCCCGGATTTTCCTGTCCAAATGATTGAAGTAGATGTGTCTCTCAGATCTCTCCCTCTCCCTCTCTCTCTCTCTCTCTCTCTCTCTCTCTCTCTCTGTCTCACTCCGTCTCTCTCTCTCTCTCTCTCTCTGTCTCTCTCTCTCTCTCTCTCTCTCTCTCTCTCTCTCTCTCTCTCTCTCTCTCTCTCTCTCTGTCTCTCTCTCTCTCTCTCTCTCTCTCTCTCTCTCTCTCTCTCTCTCTCTCTCTCCCTCTCTCTCTCTCTCTCTCTCTCTCTCTCTCTCCTTATGAGTAGGGCGCGCGCTCGCGCATGTGCGTGTGTGTTCCTGCAGTTTCCAGGGGAAAATGTCTACAAACTGACGGTGTTGCGTAAATTGCCAAACGAACAGCCAACCACAGGGATTAATAGGAGATTAGGAAACAATTTCCCCGGATTTTCCTGTCCAAATGATTGAAGTAGATGTGTCTTTCAGATCTCTCCCTCTCCCTCTCTCTCTCTCTCTCTCTCTCTCTCTCTGTCTCTGTCTCACTCTGTCTCTCTCTCTCTCTCTCTCTCTCTCTCTCTATCTGTGTCTCTCTCTCCCTCTCTCTCTCTCTCTCTCTCTCTCTCTCTCTCTCTCTCTCTCTCTCTCTCTCTCTCTCTCTCTCTCTCTCTCTCTCTCTCTCTCTCCTTATGAGTAGGCGCGCGCTCGCGCATGTGCGTGTGTGTGTTCCTGCAGTTTCCAGGGGAAAATGTCTACAAACTGACGGTGTTGCGTAAATTGCCAAACGAACAGCCAACCACAGGGATTAATAGGAGATTAGGAAACAATTTCCCCGGATTTTCCTGTCCAAATGATTGAAGTAGATGTGTCTCTCAGATCTCTCCCTCTCCCTCTCTCTCTCTCTCTCTCTCTCTCTCTCTCTCTCTCTCTCTCTGTCTCACTCTGTCTCTCTCTCTCTCTCTCTATCTCTGTGTCTCTCTCTCCCTCTCTCTCTCTCTCTCTCTCTCTCTCTCTCTCTCTCTCTCTCTCTCTCTCTCTCTCTCTCTCTCTCTCTCTCTCTCTCTCTCTCTCTCTCTCTCTCTCTCTCTCTCTCTCTCTCTCTCTCTCCTTATGAGTAGGCGCGCGCTCGCGCATGTGCGTGTGTGTTCCTGCAGTTTCCAGGGGAAAATGTCTACAAATTGACGGTGTTGCGTAAATTGCCAAACGAACAGCCAACCACAGGGATTAATAGGAGATTAGGAAACAATTTCCCCGGATTTTCCTGTCCAAATGATTGAAGTAGATGACAAGAAAAACATAAAAATAATTTAAACATCAGGGTTACATAAAGTGTAAA
>CM065682.1:26710852-26723352 GCA_017654935.2 Phymorhynchus buccinoides
TTACATGTCCTTTACCATAATTATATCCTTTCAAACCATAATAATTGTAATACATAGCAATATAATTATTATACATATCATTAAAAAAAATGGGAATAACTGGCAATAATGTATTATTTATTGGGCAAATTACATCATCATTTTACATAATTATTATATTAAAATATATTATGTCATAGACCGCCGCACAGAACCGCTTTAACATTCCCCCGTACCGATTTGTCCAGTATAATAACATTCATATTCATTGCATAGTTTGTTTGAGCGTTTTTTCTCAGGCATGTGGTCGGGGGTAGGGGGAAGGGGAGATTGGTAATGAGTGAGAACTGTGGGTAGGAAAACGGGAAGAGGACATGTCTGCCATTCGGCGACACCTTTGTTTCCTCCTTGGTTTAAAGGAAGCAATGGTTTGTTAATTGAATTGTGTAAGTATTCTACTTTGCATGGACAATGTGCACCTCCAGACATGTAGGTCATATATCAGAGGCTGCTCTCTGCCTCTGCCTCTGCCTCTGTCTCTATGTATCTCTGTCTGTCTGTGTCTGTCGTTCTCTCTCTCTGTCTCTGTCTGTGTCTCTCTCTGTGTCTCTGTCTCTCTCTGTCTCTCTCTCTCTCTCTCTCTCTCTGTCTGTGTGTCTCTCTGTGTCTCTGTCTCTCTCTCTCTCTCTCTCTCTCTCTCTCTCTCTCTCTCTCTCTCTCTCTCTCTCTCTCTCTCTCTCTCTCTCTCTCTCTCTCTCTCTCTCTCTCTCTCTCTCTCTCGCTCTCGCTCTCTCTGGCTGTATCTCCTCTCTTTGTCCCTCTCTATCTTTCTTTCACCCTTCTCTCTCATTCCCATTCTATCTCTGTCTCTCTGTCTCCCTCTCTGTCTCCCTCTCTGTCTGTGTCTCTCCCTCTCTCTCTGTCCACTGTTCCGTTTGACATGAGCAGATGGCCCAGTTCATTCAATCGTTCATTGTTCTCTCTGTCTGTCTGTCTGTCTGTCTGTCTGTCTGTCTCTCTCTCTCTCTCTCTCTCTCTCTCTCTCTCTCTCTCTCTCTCTCTCTCTCTCTCTCTCTCTCTCTCTCTCTCTCTCTCTCTCTGTCCTCTCTAATGTCTTATTCCAATTCTGTCACCATGACTCTTTCTCTCTCTCTCTCTCTCTCTCTCTCTCTCTCTCTCTCTCTCTCTCTCTCTCTCTCTCTCTCTCTCTCTCTCTCTCTCTCTCTCTCTCTTGACCATATTCTTACAAATAATACATGCTTGGTATCAAACGTTAGAACTTTAAATAAAAGTATTAGCGACCATTTCCCAATTTGTTGCACTTATCTATTCAAGCCTCCAAAA
Source organism: Phymorhynchus buccinoides (assembly GCA_017654935.2). Lineage (NCBI taxonomy): Eukaryota > Metazoa > Mollusca > Gastropoda > Neogastropoda > Raphitomidae > Phymorhynchus > Phymorhynchus buccinoides. The sequence goes on from CM065682.1 coordinate 26,712,176, forward strand.
CAGCAAAATAAGGGACACACTACAATTCATTACAGATCGTTTAAACATTTCAGTCAAAATGACTACTTTTACGACCTTAATGTAGCTAATTTTAATGAAATTTTTAATTATACTGACCCTGAGAGTGCTCTAGATGCCTTTTATAATACGCTTCTCCCAATAGTGAACAAGCACGCACCGCTTCGCAGGAAAAGAGTCAAACAACCTTCTCTCCCTGGTTGGCTCACACCTGACATACAGGGGTCCATGAAAGAGAGGGATATACTAAAGAAGGAGAGAGATCAGTTACAAAAACAAACATTACCTAAAAAGAACGCAGATAATGCACAACTCTCCGATTCTGCCAAAGAGAAACACAAGCTTGACAGAGAAAAGAAGGAGACTGAATACAAGAAACAACGCAATAAAGTAGTTGACCTTATTGAAGTGTCAAAGCGAAACTACTTTAATAAAATGTTAGCCACAAACAAAGATACGGCTTCATTATGGCGAGCAATAAATACTTTCAGTAACAAGAACTGCACTAAACGAAACCACAGCTACACCTGGTATCCTAACTCATTCAACGAGCACTTCCTCATCTTAGCAAGTTCAACAATGCAGTCTGACACCTTATGCCCTAATACATACACGGTCCCCTCATTGCTCCAAACCTTTTGCGAGGAGAGAACAAACCAACACTCCTCCTTTCAGATACCTTTACTAGCAGTTCATGAAGTAGGAGCTCTTATTACTAGTTTAAAGAATAAAAAATCAATGGGACCTGACACGTTAAACGCCTCTCTTTTAAAACTTTCTCTTCCATACATTGTCGAACCCCTTACATATATATATAATTTGTGCATAGACCTAAGAACAATACCCTCTGCCCTAAAAACAGCTAAAGTTATCCCAATACCCAAAACAAACGATAATTCTGACCTAAGCAACTTTAGACCTATTTCACTTCTGTCAGTGCTATCAAAACCCCTAGAAAAGCACGTCCACAGTCACCTATCTAAATATCTAGAAAACTTCAACCTCCTTCACCCCCTTCAGTCTGGCTTTCGTAATCACCATTCTTGTCACACAGCTCTTGTCCTTTTGTGTGATTCTTGGCTCTCAGCAATAAACAAACATCAGTTAACTGGTTCCGTCTTTCTTGATCTAAGAAAAGCCTTCGACCTTGTCGACCACACAATACTTATCAACAAATTATCACACTATCTCAGAAACCAGCACTCCCTAACATTCCTTTCATCATATCTGGATAATAGAACGCAATACGTTTTTTGTAATGGCGAGTCCTCTTCTACAGGCAAGGTGAAATGTGGTGTACCCCAGGGATCTGTCCTCGGTCCATTACTGTTCTGTATTTTCATTAACGATCTTCCATTGTCTATATCCAACCCAAATGTTTCATGCGATCTTTTTGCAGATGACTCCTCCCTGCATTCCAGTTCGGAAGATGTAACTGACATCCAAAACTCTCTTCAATCAGGCTTACATGATGTATCTAAATGGTGCAAGGATAATTCTATGTTAATTCATCCCAAGAAAACAAAGTGCATGGTTGTAACCTCCCGTCAAAAGCATCAACTAACACGCCATTCCCTTAACCTAACTATTGATGGCAACGATATCGAACAAGTCCATGAACATCGAGTTCTAGGCGTCATACTTGATGACAAACTCAACTGGCAATCACATATAAATCACGTTAGAAATAAACTAGCACGCAACCTATTCCTTCTCAAACGACTTCAATCCTACCTAGACCTAGACGCACGTAAAATGTTCTTCTATGGCCACTGCCTCTCGCACATCAACTATGCATCCACTCTATGGTCCTATGCTGCTAAAAAAAACACACTAAAAAAACTAGCATCGCTCCACAGAAGAGCGATCAACTTAATCCTGCCAGATCCATCTCTGTCAACTTCAGAAAAGTTTCGTAATCTTGAAATGTTACCACTTGAACACCAGTTACAGTACAACACAGCTGTCCTAATGTATAAAGTCCACAGTAACTTGACACCCCAGTACCTAGAAAATCTCTTAACTCCTTCCATATGTAGTTATCGTTCTGATAAATATGTTCTTCCACGCACCCGCATTGACCTTTACAAAACAAGCTTTTCCTTTTCAGGGCCATATGCTTGGAACTCACTGCCTTCAGATGTAAAGGCATTTTCGTCAGTATCAAATTTCAAATCTAACTTACGGGGGCATCTCCTTAATCCCATCCATTAAAACTTTACTATCACTTAATGCACCACACACGAGCCATTTTTGTCTGTTTAGACTAATGCTGTCATTTTGTTTCTCTGATTATGTTTGCTTGGTGTTTTTTTTCTTTTTTTGTTTGACATTAGGCTACTTGTGTCATTATGGTTTTATGATTACTTTTACTTTTTATTTGATTTACATTAGCCTACTTGTGTTATTATGATGCTATGATTATTATTATTATTATTATTATTATTATTATTATTATTATTAGTAGTAGTAGTAGTAGTAGTAGTAGTAGTAGTAGTAGTAGTAGTAGTAGTAGTAGTAGTAGTAGTAGTAGTAGTAGTAGATGAAGTAAATTGCGGTGGAAGTCATTTGTTTCTTTCTTCATTTATGTTTTGTTTGGTCTGTTGGTTTCTGTTTTGCTTGTTCTTATTACTGATGGTGATGTTCTGCGTACCGTGTTATTGTTACATTACTGTGGCACTCTAGTAGTAATAGTAGTGGTAGTGGTAGTAGTAGTGATGGTGATGGAGGTAATATAGTAGTAGTAGTAGTAGTAGTAGTAGTAGTAGTAGTAGTAGTAGTAGTAGTAGTAGTAGTAGTAGTAGTAGTAGTAGTAGTAGTGGTGTGGTGATGGTGGTGGTGATGATGGAAGTAATAGTAATAGTTGGTGAAGACGGGGTAGAGGGTCCATGGGCGGGTGGAGGGCCCGTGCCGGTTGTCTCATGGAGTGGGGTGGGTTTCGGTCGGGTTTGTCCATGAGACGAATGCTAAACATTTACACTTGTCTCATGGGCAGAATGTGACCGAGATTTGCTTTGTTTTGTGGCATAGTTGGAGTGGGCTTCTTACCCGCCCATGGGCTTTTTGCTCCGTCTAACACTAGTAGTAGTAATTGTAGTAGAAGAAGTATATTGTAGTAATAGAGGTGTTTTTAATCTATTACTTTGTTTAACTGGTTGGTTAGTTTTCTATTTTATTTGTTTTTATTGCTTATGTTGATGCTCTGCCTGCCATGACGTTGCTATATTACTGTTTGTTTGGGTTTTTTTGTTGGCGATGTTCCTGTGTCTCAATGTTCATTTATAGTATTAGCTATGTATTGCATGCTTAGAACCAAGGACAGAATGGAAGACTAGGCCCAGCCTAAATTCTTTTCCTTGTAAAATAAAGTTTCTGAGTTCTGAGTTCTGAGTTCTTCTCTCTCTCTCTCTCTGTCCTCTCTCTATCTCTCTCTCACTGTCCTCTCTCTCTCTCTCTCTCTCTCTCTCTCTCTCTCTCTCTCTCTCTCTCTCTCTCTCTCTCTCTCTCTCTCTCTCTCTCTCTCTCTCTCTCTCTCTCTCTCTCTCTCTCTCTCTCTCTCTCTCTCTCTCTCTGTCCTCTCTAATGTCATTCCAATTCTGTCACCATGACTCTCTCTCTCTCTCTCTCTCTCTCTCTCTCTCTCTGAGTTTTTAAAATCTAATAATCTCCACAAACTGTGTTACTCCCTCGGTTAACATTCCAGAGGATTGACTTGAAAGAACGGAATTACAGCCAAAGCGGGGGGCTGTGTGTGCGCGCGCGCGCGCGCGCGCGCGCGCGCGCGTGTGTGTGTGTGTGTGTGTGTGTGTGTGTGTGTGTGTGTGTGCATACGTGTGTGTGTGTGTGTGTGTGTGTGTGTGTGTGTGTGTGTGTGTGTGTGCATACGTGTGTGTGTGTGTGTGTGTGTGTGTGTGTGTGTGTGTGTGTGTGTGTGTGTGTGTGTGTGTGTGTGTGTGTGTGTGTGTGTGTGTGTGTGTGTGTGTGTGTGTGTTAATTCCATAATACTTTAGTTCAAAGCTACCAAACATGCATGCCCACGCATATAATTGAAATTAATTTTGAAACACATACCTAAGATTATTTGAAGAATTTAATAATACCGAATATAAAAATTGGAAAACCGTTACAGTGATTTCCCACACAAAGTATTGGACAATAACATATCCGGATCATAGAGCTATTAAATTCAATGTGAATTGATGCATGTACAAAACATACCAAAGTCTCTGAAGATTAGCAAACGGACGCTCAATATCAAAATTGTGTTTGAAGTAGCAAGCACACCCCCCCCCCCCCCCCCACCCCCCACACACACACACACACACACACTCTGCGTTAGCCTGTATTTGTCAAAATTTAAACATGGGATCTATTGAAATCTAGAACGATGAATCATAATATAAGCCCCTCTATGCACGCTGGAAACGTGCCTGGCAGCAAATGACCCCGTCGTGTTTTTCTTGCGTTGAGGCATTAGTAGCATCACAGAACGACATAACATATAGAAAGCATTTAGAAACTATGCTAAGCGTTTGGAGGGGAAGGGAAAGGTTAAGGGAGCAGTGCGCAGGGAAAGAGAAGGACAAGATGGAGTCCCGTGTGGTGGGTACGGACGTGGTGATGATGGGGGGGGGGGGGGGGGGTGACTTCTTAATGACTTATTTCTTGTTGCTCAAACATTGTATTGTTTGCTACCATGTACGCTTCAAGTGCGTATTCTATAAATAAAAACATTTTTAAATGGGCGTACTTAGAGTACTTATTAGTAGAAAAATACCAAAAAAAAGTTCCCAAAACTTTCGAGAAAAACCACACAAACAAGTATGGCTAAACACCAGCCAGCGTGTTCTTTAAAGGGATTGTAATGAACGCTATGTAGGGGCTTACGTGTATATGTATGAACAACAACAACAACAGCAAACAAAACAATTCACAAGAAAAATTACACACAAACAAAACCAGTATGACAAATACATAATTAACAAATACACAAACCCAGGTCTTGGTGTGGTTTTTTATTTCCCCGTGAACTCAGCTAGCTCGGCTCACAGCTTCTCGCACACAACTGCTTTAGTGTAATTACAACAAGGATAATCAAACATCACCCTGTTAGGGGTGACGGCCAAAACACAAGGTTCATCGTCATGATGATCTGGATCTTCTGGTGCCCACAGAGAGTCGTTGTCTGGGATGGAGGTGCCATCCAGCCACAGCCACCCTTCGGTCGGTTCGCCTTCGTTCTGCCTCTTCGTACCCAGCCATAACTTATCCCTCCCTGTTAAAACAGGTAGCAAACAAGCGCAGAATCGCAATAGTTTGTGGCGCGCGGTCTATTTTTACCACTTCAATCAGGAGTCATCTCCCCTGGCTTTTCAATAATTTTAATCTGTAAACCAGAATGTTATCTCTGCACCCTTTTTTAACTTTTTATATCTTTTGGAAAACATTTACAACTATGTATCCTACTTATACTCATCAAAAGAAGCACCGCAAACTCGTCGTGTCTGTTGTAGTGTCTGTATTACGTATGTTTATTATTTTTTACGCTTTTAAAATACATCATTTTAAAGAGCGGCCTCAATTAATTTTGAAGTGTAGCCTCGATTTGAAGTGCGACAATTTTGGAACGACAGACCGACCGACCGACCGACCGACAAAGTGAGTTATAGGTTTGTGGCTTGAGCCACAAACAAAAACACAGATGGCGTCAGTCTAATATCAAAGTGTGTTCAAATAAAGGATTTACGGGTTGCTAATCTTTAAAAAAAAAAAATCATTTTATGAAAACGTAAGCAAGGGCTTAATAATCAACAATTCAAACTAAGTTTACATTGGCGTAGTTTAAAACCCACTGGTTTTCACGAAGGCAATATAATGGCTTGACTGTGGGGGGTTTTTCAACCCTGTGACTCAGTTGGAGGCAATCAAACAATTTAGCAGTGGCTTTCGTTGAAAACCAAGGACTTCTTTGAAGGCAATAAATTAGCTAAGTGGTTGATTTCTTTGAAAACCAAATTATTTTAAGGCAGTATAACAGTCAAGTGGTGACTTTCTTTGAAAACCAACTACTTCCTTAACGTTAATATGATGGCTTTTCATGAGAGAGAGAGAAAATTGCTTTTTTACAGCAAAATAACGGCTTAGCTGTGGCTTTCTTTGAAAACCAACTACTTCTTTGAAGGCAATAAAACAGTTTAGCTGTGGCTTTCTTTGAAAACCAACTACTTCTTTGAAGGCAATAAAACAGTTTAGCTGTGGCTTTCTTTGAAAACCAACTACTTCTTTGAAGGCAATAAAACAGTTTAGCTGTGGCTTTCTTTGAAAACCAACTACAGTACACCCCGCTTATAATAAAGTGCAGGGGAGCAAGGCTTTTCCTTTACTATAACAGGTTTTTCTTATAAACGATGTTCGGATATAGTAAAGTTTTGATGGTATTTTTTATCTTATCCGATGACGTTTTTCAAAGTCAAAGCTAACGTAAAATACTAAATATAAACCCATCATCAAATCAAAATACAGCAAACTCGGTTATAAGATAATCGAAGGGAGATGATGTTTTGTTTATCCAAGTTTTCTTATATCCGAAACCCAGATATAAGAAAACATTTTGAAGTTTTTTCCCTTGTCTCTCTACCACCAACACAAAAGTACTCATATTTTTTTCTTCTGCTCAACATTTATTTTGCACAGAATACTGAAGGAAAGTATGGAATAAAGGAACAAAAACAACTCAATTAGTCTTGTAATCTAGTGCCTGTACTGTTTAGAATGTCTGTGACACAACTGGTTTGATGTAAACTTTCCCTTTTTGGAACGACTTCAATTTTCTCGGAACATCCTTTCAGTTCAGGTCCAACTCACTTTTAAAGACACACTGACCCAACACGATTAAATCCCTTCTTTTTTCTGGGTAGCTGTGACCCACATACAAATTCCCCCAACTTCAAATTGAGGCTGCTCTTTAAAATGTTTCGTTTTCAATTTGGGGGCATTTGTATGGGAGTCAAACCTGGTCAAAACAAGATTTTGTACCAGCTATAAGAAGGGAAAACACGTGGAACCCGTGATTTTGACTCGTGATCTGGGGGGTCTTTAAGAAAATGTTGTCAATGGTAATTCGCTTATAAGTAAATAGAACTCGCTTATAAGAAAATGAACTGCAAACCAACTCTCTTGTATGACATAATTTTCTTCTATCCAAGTTTCCATTGCGGATGGGAGAAAAATATTGCTTGCACATAACCGAGTTTTGTTATAAGCGAATTTCTTACATCCCAGTTTTGATCATAGATAAGAAAGAAGAAGTTCGGCAGGGAAATTGTTTTTGCTTCATTGTAAGCGAGTTTTCTTATAAGCGAGTTTCTTATAAGCGGATTCGGCTGTATATATATTTTTTTTCGGATTCATTTTTTTCCACTAAGTAATGAGGGGAAAGAAACATGTTTTTGAGTGCCTTTCAGTTTCGTTGATGAAGGTGGGTAGAGGGAGTAGTGAGACTGTGACGTATACATTGATGACGTATTTACAAAGGTCAGGAAGAGGACCATTTTTTTTTATTGTAACGAAGAGGAACCACAAATGACTTTACTATAGGAGTTTTTTTAAATTTTAATTACAACCCAGTTGTTATTATGGGTGGGTGGAGGGAGTGGTGAGACATTGGTGACGTATTTACAAAGGTCACGAAGAGGACTTTTTTATTTTTTATTGTAACCGAGGAGCCAGTCTGTGGGGAACCAAAAGTAACTTTACTATAGCAGTTTGTTTTTTATTATAACCGAGTTGCTACTATCCGAGGTCTATTTAGTAATAAAACAGTAGACCTTTGGCCGGGAACCAGTGCTTTCCTTTACTGTAACCGAAATTTCTTATAACCGAATTTACTATAAACGGGGAGTACTGTACTTCTTTGAAAGCAATAAAACAGTTTAGCTGTGGCTTTCTTTGAAAACCAACTACTTCTTTGAAGGCAATAAAACAGTTTAGCTGTGGCTTTCTTTGAAAACCAACTACTTCTTTGAAAGCAATAAAACAGTTTAGCTGTGGCTTTCTTTGAAAACCAACTACTTCTTTGAAGGCAATAAAACAGTTTAGCGGTGAAATGAATCATCATCATCATCATCATCATCATCATCATGAACGACCCTGCAAACGATGAAATAGATTCATACGTGGCACATACTGTAATTATGACACATAATGGAGGTGCCTCAGTCAACTATTAATCAATACGTTCACGCAGCGATTTCTGGTCCAAAAGATAGCGGAGTCGTGGGTCCGACTTTGCTTGGATTATAGGCAAGGTTAACGGAAACATGTCTATACATTTTTTTAAATTTATTTCAGCCCACCAAAACATAGGCAGAACAAGTTGGAAAAAAACTGGTCATAAAAAAAACTGTCCTGCAATATAGCAGACAGGTACAGAAAGAACACTTACCTAGGACAATCATGGCGATAGACACAGTCAGCATCGCAAGCAGGATGATGAGGAATATGACTGAAACAAAAACAATCATGGCAATAGACACACTTAACATCGCAAGCAGGATTATGAGGAATATGACTGAAACAAAAACAATCATGGCGATAGACACACTCAACATCGCAAGCAGGATGAGGAGGAATATGACTGAAACAAAAACAATCATGGCGGTAGACACATTCAGCATCGCAAGCAGGATGATCAGGAATATGACTGAAACAAAAACAATCATGGCGATAGACACACTCAACATCGCAAGCATGAGGAATATGACTGAAACAAAAACAATCATGGCGATAGACACACTCAACATCGCAAGCAGGATGATCAGGAATATGACTGAAACAAAAACAATCATGGCGGTAGACACATTCAGCATCGCAAGCAGGATGATCAGGAATATGACTGAAACAAAAACAATCATGGCGATAGACACACTCAACATCGCAAGCAGGATGAGGAGGAGTATAACTGAAACTAAAACACATTGAGGCTATTTCCTTTATTACAACTTCAAGTTCAACTTTGCTTTACTTGTCCTCATGCATACAAGGATAATTGTCTTGCGGACACAAGAAACTAAGCACATTATTAATTAATGACAACAAATAAATGCATGCATTCAAATATTTGCTTACAAAAGCATACCCAACTCCTCATCCATTCTCTCTCATCTAAAAATATCCCGAGTTACGTCCCCGACACCCCTCCCCCTGAGTTGAAACATTATAGACCCTACCAGAACAACCCTATCCCCTATATCCCTCTCCCTCCATCTTTTCTGTCTCCCCCCTCCTCTCTCCCAACACCCCTCCTCCCTCTAAACTCCCAGTCCCTCTTTCCCGCACATATACAATGCTATGTACAATAAGATGATCTAAAAGGTATTAAATTATAGTCTAGAAAGAAAAATTAATTAAAAGCAACAAGACACATTAATACATATATCAGCATAAAAAAGAGCAACAACTTGAGTTTCAAATTATTGTTTTTTTCTATTATTAAAAAAATAATTTTAAAAAACATTTATTGTTTCACATGTAAGCTACAGGTATTGTTAGGTTTAGCATAATGGATTGATTCTTTGTAAGTATTTCAGTGAGTTAATATTCGATTGTGTTGTTCGTGTTTGGTATCCTTACATTACTCCCTATTGCAATCCAATCCCCATGACATGGGCATCAAGGCCTAGTTCGTTAAACCTTCCGATTCCGAATACACCAGGTATTGACAAGTCTCACATAATACATTGCACTTACGATGAAGATGATGATGACGATGATGATGATGCCATTTACCCCCACCCCCACCCCCACCCCGGTAGACATTTGCCCTGGGTCTGTTTAATGCCAGAACATTTGCCCCCTCCACCCCCACCCCCTCCTCCCTAGTATGTCTGGACACGATGGTAATGACGACAACGACGACGACGACGACAACGGCGGTGACTCAGACTCAGACTCAGAACCACTTTATTTTCTCCAACATAGAGAAATTAGGCCTACGTTGATGGTATGTTGGTTATTACATTGATGGTGGTGGTGGTGGTGGTGGTGGTGGTGGTGGTGATGATGATGATGATGATGATGATGATGATGATGATGATGATGATGATGATGATGATGATGATGATGACGACGATGATGATGATGATCACGACGACGATGATGATATTGATGATGATGATGATGATGCAATACTGGCGACCCACATTTATGGACATCGCGGTAGATCCTTGTCCAGACCAGATTATGTATTATATTCCACAGCACACTGATTTGGAGGATGTAAACAGTTACAAAGAGTAATGAGGACAGGACTTTCACATACGTAAAATCAGAGTCAAAGCCAAGAGTCCAAAAACATATATACACACACACACGAGCGCGCGCACAGAGAGAGAGAGAGAGAGAGAGAGAGAGAGAGAGAGAGAGAGAGAGAGAGAGAGAGAGAGAGAGAGAGAGAGAGAGAGAGAGAGAGAGAGAGAGAGAGACAGAGACAGAGACAGACAGACAGACAGGGAGAAACAGAGACAGAGACAGAAACAGTGAGAGGCAGAAATGGACAATGAGAGAGACAGAGACACGTGAGGACAAAGGGAGGGGGGCATAAAGAGAGGCATAGGCAGAAAGGGACAGAGAGAGACACAGACAGACAGAAACAGAAACAGACAGAAAGGGAAGAGCGTTTATACAGACCATCTCGTTGCACACGATCATAGGACAAAGGTTAAAGCCGCCTCAGACTATGCGACCACTTTGGTCGTAGGAAAATTCAGCTATAATCTCTATTCTACTACTTGTGTCTGTCCCAGTTTTCCCTGTCCCCCACGACTGTCTGAAGCGTGTTTGGGGTCAATGGAACACTCACCAATTCCCTACGACCTGGTTGTGGGTTTCTTCCGACCAAATTTTTAACATTTGTAATTTCTACTGACTATATGAAAAGACAGAAACGACGTATTTCCCTACGACTCAATGGTTGGTGTGAACAAGAACAAGAACAAGAACAAGAACCAGAACAAATTTTGTATTGTCGTAAGAAAACCAGAGGTTTTGTGGGACACAAATGGTTAGGAAATATTCAAAGAATTTCGCACCATATGGTTACTGTATGGTTGTTCACTATAGTAAAATTGTTATATCAACTTTTAACAACTTCAGCCATTAGA
>CM065682.1:26728352-26733352 GCA_017654935.2 Phymorhynchus buccinoides
TATATCCTGGTTGGTTTGTTCAGCCCGTCGTACATGGCGAAAGCCGATACGCGACGTTAAACTGAACTTCCATCCTTATTCTATAATTGGAAATGTTGTCACAAACACTAAACCATACGGCTTCTGAGTGATAGTCTAGCTCAACCCACTCCCTTTTAGCGTGCCCTCAACACTAATGCACAACTCGACACCTCCATGATGGACATCAGGGGGTCAACCAAACCAAAGTTGCTGATTGTTGTGTGTATTTTCTGCTCATGTTGTTGGAGTTTTGTTTCATGTTTTTACTCCATTTCTATTATAATTATGTAAAGCGCCCTGTAGCCTACATAGTAGGATGAGCGCTATATAAATTTTCCTCATTATTATTATTATTATTATTATTAATCATACTGTAGTGGTACCATAGCCGATGAGGTTTTACCGAGGCGTGGTTACCGCTACGCATATCTGTATTTTTTTAAAAATCGGAACTTTACTGGTGTGGCACTGCCTCTGGGCATTGTCCCCAGTAATGTTCCCACCATCTTTGTATTTACAAGTGTCCCATATGTGTCTATGACCGAGAGGACGTAAAACACCATTTTTCATTCATTCATTCATTCATTATTATTATTATTATTATTATTATTATTATTATTATTATTATCATTATAACTCCAAAGTAACATTAAAACAATGATTGAACACTTTTCAGAACTGTTCACTACTGATTAGCATATAAAAACTAAATCATTCTTTTCACCTCAATCTTCGGCCAAGAAGTCCGTTAAGAGCCCACAACTAAGTGTAAACTGCAGCACAATCTACTTTGCATTAGCACTTAGACGATGAATCAGTTTAAAAGCCGGTCACTGTCCGGACATTCAAATAGGGTAAGAACAGTATCCTCTAGGGAATATTGTATTGACCTATGACCGTACACTTCACATTCCTCCTCCTTTGGAAGATAATGTCTAGTCTTAGAGACCAAGTGACGCACCACGATTAAGTCCCTTGGGGTTTTTTCTGGGTTGCTGTGACCCAAATATAAATTTCCCCATATTCAAATTGAGGCTGCTCTTTAAACTGATGCGTCGGTTTTAATTTGGGGCCATTTATATGGGAGTCAGGCTTGGTCAAAACAAGATTTCTTTCCAGTTATAAGAGGGAAAACACGTGAAACACGTGATTTTGACACGTGATCTGGTGGATATTTAACCTTGACACGCATAAAAAATTACATTACTTTTACTGGCATTAATAATCGCCGAGGCTTGTTTCTTACTCTTTTTGCATAATATTCTCTTGACATCCCATTTACAGTGTTCCACTGTGTACCTATACATATATTTTACGCATTGGACAATAGAGGGGAAGTATTGTTTTTTGATCTTGTTGACTTTTTGCTCCTGTTGTTGTCTGCTTTTTGCTCCTTTTGCTATATTTGCTGTTTGCTGTTTTCTTGTTTGTCTATGTTGATAAAGGCGCATTCGCCGAAATATCCAGTAGTTTTGTTTTGTCTCTTGTGAATAAAATAACGTCACTTTACACTTGTCGTGTAGTTGTTTGTTGTATGTGTAGCTATAGTTAATAACAACATTATAGTAAAAACGAATTTAATAGTCACGCAAAAAATCGTTTACAACTAACTCGTAGGCCTGCTGGTTGGTTGGTTGGTTGGTTGTAGAAAGCTTAACGTCCTCATGGCGGGAAGCCCTCAGGGACAAGTTATTTTGGTGCTTGGGTCCATTAAGGCCTGCGCCAACGTAAACCTTTTATACTCTCTCTCTCTCTCTCTCTCTCTCTCTCTCTCTCTCTCTCTCTCTCTCTCTCTCTCTCTCTCTCTCTCTCTCTCTCTCTCTCTCTCTCTCTCTCTCTCTCTCTCTCTCTCTCTCTCTCTCTCTCTCTCAACATAATTTTCAAGGAGCCATACTTCATTATCACAAAAACATCCGATACAAAAAAAGTCCTACCTTGAGTTACTACAACGCAAAAACATTTTTATTGCAGCAAAGGAATTAATGGTTTATAGTTATTATTTCTAAAGAAGGGTTTCCGATTCTTTCTTTTACGAATAACCCGATCCAATAAGAAAGATACAATGGCTTCCACGCTAACTCCAACTGCACTGACTACCTGTAAGGCCGGTGACAAAACAAATTACTTTGTTAATTCGTCATCTTGGAAAAGAATGGAGAAATGTTCTGAGAAAGACGTTTGGAAGCTGTCAAACTGTGCAACAAACTTGCCAAAGACAAAAAGCTCGTCTGTGTAAAAGAGGTGTTACGGAAAGATGCCCTATTTCTGCCAACGTGTCTGTCTTCTGTATGTTATGCTTGCTGTCTGTCTGACTGTCTCTCTCTCTCTGTCTCTCTCTCTCTCTCTCTCTCTCTCTCTCTCTCTCTCTCTCTCTCTCTCTCTCTCTCTCTCTCTCTCTCTCTCTCTTTCTCTCCCTCTCTGTCTTAGTGGGCTATATTTGTTATTCATTTATTTATTTGTTTGTTTGTTTATTTGTTTATTTGTTTTTTATTTATTGGTTTGTTTGTCTATTCATTATTTCCTTGTTTCTTTGTGTTTACATTTTCAATGATTGAATATATTGCTCTGAATGGTATTGTGCTCCCCCCCTTCCCCCACATGATACGGGCATTGAGGCTTATTCGTTAACATTTTCGACTTCGACTTCTCTCTCTCTCTCTCTCTCTCTCTCTCTCTCTCTCTCTCTCTCTCTCTCTCTCTCTCTCTCTCTCTCTCTCTCTCTCTCTCTCTCTCTCCCCCCCCTCTCTCTCTCTCTAACAATCAAAAACCTCTATGTAAGTGATCTTTTATTGAATCTGCATGTATTATCTGACTATCTATGTCTAGAGCTGTCTTCACGTCTACTCAGTCTGTCTCTCTTTCTTTCAGCCTTCTTTCAGCGCGCGCGCGCGCGTGTGTGTGTTTGTGTGCACGCGCGCGCGTGTGTGTGTGCGTGTGCGTAGCATGCGTGCGTGCGTGCGTGCGTGCGTGTGTGTGTGTGTGTGCGTGCGAGCGTGCGTGCGTGCGTGCGTGTCTGTGTGTGTGTGTGTGCGTGTGCGAGAGAGAGAGAGAGAGAGAGAGAGAGAGAGAGAGAGAGAGAGAGAGAGAGAGAGAGAGAGAGAGAGAGAGAGAGAGAGAGAGCTCTCTCTCTCTCTCTCACTTCTCTCTCTCTCTCTCTCTCTCTCTCTCTCTCTCTCTCTCTCTCTCTCTCTTTTCTCTCTTCCTCTCTCTGCATCTCTGTTCTCATTTGCATCGTGCACAGTAGCTACTACTTTCCCTTATTTGCTCTCTCTCTCTCTCCTTGTCAGTGAGGCGGCTTTGTGGGGCTGAGTTATGTGAATTGGTAAAGAGCAGGACACATTATTTATTGCCCTCTGGTCGTTCACCCTGTGCAGTAAAAATCAAATGGGTCAATGCTTTGGACGATGATGATGATAATGATGACGATGATGACGATGTTAATGATGACGATGATGACGATGATAAGGAGTAGGGAGGGGGTTAAACTAGTGACGCTGGTGCTGATGAGGAGGAAGAGAAGGGAAATACTGACGACGGGGGTGAGAGAAAGGGAAAGCAGAGAAAGAGGAGGACCACGACGACGATGCTGATGACGACACTGCTGCTTCTACTGTTGCTGCTGAGAATGATGATAAACAGAATACAAGATAAGGAGGAGGAGGAGGAAGAAGAAGAAGAAGAAGAAGAAGAAGAAGAAGAAGAAGAAGAAGAACAAACAACAACAACAACAACAACAACAACAACAACAACAACAACAACAACAACAACAACAACAACAACGACAACGACAAGAAGAGAAGAGGAGGAGGAACGAAAGCAGAGCAACAAAGACAACGACGACGATGATGATGATGATGATGATGATGATGATGATGATGATGATGATGATGATGATGGTGGTGATGATGATGATGATGATGATGGTGGTGATGATGATGATGATGATGATGATGATGATAATAATATGATGATGACGACGACGACGATGATAATGATGATGGTGATGATGATGATGACGACGATGATGATGATGATGATGATGATGATTGGCTGCGTTTTTCGCCGTTTGTCAGACGAGCGGCCAAGCATGCAGATAGAGAGACACAGACAAATAAGCCTGCGTGCAATGTGTCAGTCACTCAAACCATTTCCTTCACGCAGACTGCACACTGGGTGTGGGCTGAATTGGGAAAATAGCTAAAAGGAATAGTTTTCAACACTTGGTAACGAATGACCCGTAGAACAAATGCCGCCCTATAATAGTGCAAGGTTATGGTGAGATATAAGCGAGTGAACTGTTATTGTGTTGCGTTGCGTTGTGTTGTGTTGTGTTGTGTTGTGACGTGTTGTGTTATGACGTGTTGTGTTATGACGTGTTGTGTTGTGTCGTGGCGTGGCGTGGCGTGGCGTGGCGTGGCGTGGCGTGTCGTGTCGTGTCCGTGTGGTGTTGTGTTGTGTGGTGTTGTGTGGTGTTGTGTCATGTTGTGTCGTATTGTGTTGTGCTGTGTGGTGTGGTGTGGTGTTGTGTTGTTTGTGTTGTGTCGTGTCGTGTCGGGGTGTGTTGTGTTGTGTGGTGTTGTTTTGTGTTGTGTCGTGTCGTGTGGTGTTTTGTGTCGTGTCGTGTCGTGTTGTAATGTGTTGTGCTACGTAGTGTTGCGTTGCATTGTGTTGCGTTGTGTTGCGTTGTATTGTGTTGTATTGTATTGTGTTGTGTTGCGTTGTGTTGCGTTGTATTGTGTTGTATTGTGTTGCGTTGTGTTGCGTTGTATTGTGTTGTGTTGTGTTCTGTGGTGTTGTGTCGTGTCGTGTTAGGTTGTGTTGCGTTGTGTTGCGTTGTATTGTGTCGTGTTGTGTTGCGTTGTGTTGCGTTGTATTGTGTCGTATTGTGTTGTGTTGTGTTGCGTTGTGTTGCGTTGTATTGTGTCGTATTGTGTTGCGTTGTGTTGCGTTGTATTGTGTCGTTGTGTTGCGTTGTGTTG
>CM065682.1:26738352-26748352 GCA_017654935.2 Phymorhynchus buccinoides
GTGTGTGTGTGTGCTCGTGTGTGGGGGTGGGGGTGAGGGGTATGTGTGCGTGCGTGTGTGTGTGTGTGCACGTGTGCGCACGCGCGTGTGTGTGTGTGTGTGTGTGTGTGTGTGTTTTGGGGTTTTTTATGTTCTCTTTGTTCTTAATCTTGCTTTATTGTAGTTCTTCTTCTTTTCTTTCTTTTTTTGACACATTTCTTATGATGCTGCTAAAGGTGGTATTCCTCCTCCTCTTCCTCTTCCTCTTCCTCTTCTTCTTCTTCTTTCTATGTGTCCATCTTGTTTCCGTCCTATCTTTTGCCTTATATTCCCCCCTTGTGTGTGGGGGGGAGGGGGTAGGGGGGGGGGGGGGGGGGGAGGGGGGGGTGGGGGGGGGGAGGGGGGGGGGGGGAGGGGGGAGGGGGAGGGGGGTGGTGTTAAATAAAGCAAAAAATCTTATACCCGATTTTTTTTTTTTAACGCAGACAGACTTTAAGCAACAAAAATGCCTAGTGTGAATAAAAACTATCTCTCTTTTTCTTGCAATAAACTTGTTTTTAATCATTGAATGTGCAATAATGCATGTCAACATCAAATTCGTTTTGTTTGTATAGCATGCATTTTGGTCATGATTATTTATAAAAAACAATTTTAAATGGTAATTAATTTTCTACTACATTCAATGTAATTTCATTTAAGAGAGAGAGAGAGAGAGAGAGAGAAAGAGAGAGAGAGAGAGAGAGAGAGAGAGAGAGAGGAGAGAGAGAGAGAGAGAGAGAGAGAGAGAGAGAGAGAGAGAGAGAGAGAGGTGAATGAATGAAAGAATGAATGAATTGTAATTAATAGAGGGTAATAGAGTAAGCCAACAACAACAAAAAGAGAGAGAGAGAGAGAGAGAGAGAGAGAGAGAGAGAGAGAGAGAGAGAGAGAGAGAGAGAGAGAGAGACTGGACACTGGACACTTTATTTGACAAGGATAAAGATTTTAGAGCGAGAGAGAGAGAGAGAGAGAGAGAGAGAGAGAGAGAGAGAAGAGAGAGAGAGAGAGAGAGAGAGAGAGAGAGAGAGAGAGAGAGCGGGTGGGTGGGTGGGTGGGGAGCATTGAAAAATGCACTGCATAATAATAATTTTACAAAAGCCATATCAATATTTGAAACCAAGACCTTGAATTGGGGAATACAAACTCTCTTCCTTTTCCCGCGTTCGATTCAAACCCCGCTAAGACTCTGAGACTGTGTCCCCCAGCGATGTACAGACAGACAGAATGTACTTTAGACACCTCTCCCATGTTCACGACCACCATCCTCAAAGTCTGCTTCTTTCTGATTTACGAAAATAATCCTAGGCTGATCCTAATACTATCCCTGTCCGCAAAAATGACAGAATGTTGCTTCTCAGTAAAATAAAATAAAAAAACAAGCGCGAAATCGCAATAGTTTGTGGCACGCGGTCTATTTTTACCACTCCAATCATGAGTTACCTCCCCTGGCTTTTCAATAATTTTAATCTGTAAACCAGAATGTTATCTCTGCACCATTTCGTAACTTTTTATATCTTTTGGAAAACATTTAAAACTTTATATTTATATTTTTAATTTATAAATGCAACAAATACTTGTAGCGGTGCCATAGCCGATGAGGTTTAACCGAGGCGTGGTTACCGCTACAGCTATCTGTATTAATATTTTAAAAAATCGGCACTTTACTGGTTTCGTACTGCCTCCGGGCATTGCCTCCAGTATTGTTCCCACCATATTTGTATTTACAAATGTCCCATATGTGTCTGATTCAGACCAAGAGGACGTAAAACACCATTTTCGTCGAAAACATTTAAAACTATGTATCCTACTTATACTCATCAAAAGAAGCACCGCATACTCGTCGTGTCTGTTGTAGTGTCTGTATTACATATGTTTATTATTTTGTACGCTTTTAAAATACATCATTTTAAAGAGCGGCCAGAAGTGTAGCCTCGATTTGAAGTGCGACAATTTTGTCAAAATGTGCGACAATTTTGGACCGACAGACCGACCGACAGACCGACAAAGTGAGTTATAGGTTTATGGGGGGGGGGGGGGGGGGGTGTTAAGTACAAGATAGCAGAAAAACCGATGTCTGCAGTGATCCTAACGCTATCCCTTTCCCCAAAAATGACAGAATGTTGCTTCTCAGTAAAAGATAAAATTAAAAAAATATTTAAAAAATTGAGGGGGGGGGGGGGGGGCTAAGTACAAGATAGCAGAAAAAACCGATGTCTGCAGGAAATAGACATGAGAAAAACAAGTCAGGTGTGTAGAAAACTGTACAATACATCACCCGAGTGTCTGTCTGTCTGTCTGTCCGTCTGTCTGTCTGTTGGTCTGACTGGCGGGCTGACAGGTAGACTCTTGGGAAAGATGAAAGATGATTGACTGGATGGTAGTGGCAGTCAAAACGCGTAGAATATTTTGGTGGGTTTGTTATTATTATTATCATGATTTCTTTCTCCTTCTCTCTATACCATCATTTCCTTCACACGTGTTGTCGATTTTATTCAAGAAACAGACAACGTGCAAGAAAGGAGAGGAATGAGAGAAGGGGGGGGGGGGGAGAGAGACAGACAGACAGAGACAGAGTGAGACAGAGAGTGAGACACAGAGACAGAGACTGAGTGAGACAGAGACGGACACATTATTATTGCGATTCTTCTTTCTTCCATTTCCTTTGAAGTCGACTTATATCTCCCTTATCCGGATTTTAGTTCAGTTGAAGTAAAAGAAAAAGTCCATTTTATTTTAATCTTACATAAAGTGGATGTGGGTTCGGGGGGTGGGGGTGGCGTTGGGTGGGTGGCAGGGAGTGTCGAGAAATTAACTTTGAGGCGGATTATAGAAACAACTACAGAAAAACTAGCGAATTATATCAGATTATATTAGAAAGTACATGTTTTACTGTCAGATTTATTCTCAAAATAGAACGTCGACCAGACAGTACGTTTTCAGGCTGGCTCTTCTTCATTTAGAAGGTACAAGCAACAGAGAGAGAAAGAGTGAGAGAGAGAGAGAGAGAGAGAGAGAGAGAGAGAGAGAGAGAGAGAGAGAGAGAGAGAGAGAGAGAGAGAGAGAGAGAGAGAGAGAGAGAGAACAATCGAAAATGGTTTAATTCCTTTAGGCCATTAGCCCTTAGAAACAGGGTCAAGGTAGAAAAAGATACTCAAAATAACACTAGAATAGAAACGTGGTTAACCTTCCAAGTAGACCTACTCATCCATACGTTTCCGTTTACGAAGGGAATAGAAAATAAAGCTAACTTACAAATTTGAAACACGGATCCGCTACACAGAATATCAGAATACGATCGACCAAGTTCACTCAGATATTTCAGTCTCATGTCATCATATAGCGGGCCAACAGGCATACAGTGGTTTTCGTCCTCTTGTACCTTACAAACAGGACATAGAAGATGAATATCGTCACTGAGGGTTGTTCTAAAAGAAGAACCATTGATAGGTAATACTCCTCTTCTAAACCAAATGTTCACGAATAGAATTACAACGGCATGGGATAACCTTTCTAACGAGACTGTTAATACATCGTCACTGAACGTGTTCAAGCATCATATTGATCAGAAATATAAAAGTGTGATGTACTCCACTGATTTGGAGGAAAGTTATTACAATTTTGAAATCAATACACAAACTCCTATAAGTTCACGGGCAAAAACAAGTACATTACAAACAATATCACTGCAAATGATATCATAATCTTAAGGGCAAGAACCTTAAACAGAAGCCTATAGTGCCAAACAACAGATTGGTATATATATTTAAAAAAAAGGACTTTTGTTAAGTTAGCACACTATATATCCCTTTTTTGAGTTCACTATCCAATAGGTTTGTACTAAAGTAATATTTTCCTCAGAGCATTATCCATCATTATCATCGCTGGAACGCTGAAGAAGAAGAAGAAGAAGAAGAAGAAGAAGAATCATCATCATCGACATCAGAAACTTTGCAACTTAAGTGGAAGCTTGGTAGAACACGAATAGTTATCAATCTTTTCAAGAATTCAAAGCGGCTTAAGAAGTTAGTATACTCCAATATAACGAACAAGAAACTTTCCAACTCAACTAACATAATAACTCTGGCACTTAGAAAACCACTCAGTCTGTCTGTATCGTTCACTATGTACAGAAACTAAAGTGAAAAGCATTCCGTCATTTGACATTAGATGCTTTGCTGCTTTATAATATTACTAGCGCAACGCCCCGTTCTGGTAACGCCTAGTACCGGTAACGCCTAGTACAGGTAACGCCAAGTACTGGTAACTCTGAGTACCGGTTTCGTTGGGTCTGTGAAATATTATATTTTTATTTTTGTGGCTGAAAACCCAATTTTTAGACCCCTACTACTTTCAAGGCCTACCGATCTCCATGACCTTGACCGTGACCTTGATCGGTATGCAATCATCAGAACAACCGTAAGCCAAAGTACCTACATGCCAAGTTTGAAGTCCCTAAGACCAACGGTGTGGACGTTATAGCCCCTTAAATATTTTCGGTTTTCAAGGTCATACACCAAGGTGAAGGTCACAACGGCAATAATTTATGCGCGGATGCCTTCCTCTCATGGTGACATGCCACCACACAAAATTGGAAACAATTCGGTGAAGCGGTTCGGGAGATATGCGTGGGACAGAAAACCGCAATTATTAGACCCCTACCACTTTCAAGGCATACCCATCTCCCTGACCTTGACCTTGACCTTCATTGGTACGCCATCATCAGAACGGCCATAAGGGAAAGTACCTCCATGCCAAGCTTGAAGACTCTAGGACCTGCAGTGTGGAAGTTATGGCCCCTTAACGATTTTCGGTTTTCAAGGTCATACGCCAAGGTCAAGGTCAGGGCGGCAAAACGTTTTGCGCGGATGCCTTCCTCTCATGGGGACACACAACCACACAAAATTTGAAGCGATTCGGTCAAGCGGTTCGGGAGATCCTTGGGACAGACAGAAAAAGAAGAACAAACAAACAAACAAAAAAAAGGAAACAAACCTGAACGAAAACATACTCCTTTGCGATCGTAGATCGGCAAAGGACTAAAAGGAAAAACGAACTGAAAGCCTACTTAGTTAAACCAGAGAGGTTCTTAATCTGTGGTTCAACCATTGTAGCTCCGTTTTAATAAATCTGGGGACCCACAACTAAAACAAAAAAAGCATTCATTCTTCTCCATGAACACCCCCCACCGTACCCCACCCCCAACCATCCCCCATCCCCCCCCATCCCCCCCGTCCCCCCCCATCCCCCCCTTGAACACCCCCCCACCACACCCTCCACCATCCTCCATCAGCCCCCTGTCCCCTCACCAACAGCCTCCTCCCCCCCCACCAGCCCCCCCCTCCCCCCCTCCAGCCCCCCTCCCCCCAGCCCCCCTCCCCCCCAGAGCCCCCAGAGAGAGAGAGGCCCCCGAGAGAGAGAGCAGGCACAGAGCAGACAGAGAGACAGACAGACAGACAGAGAGAGAGAGAGAGAGAGTGAGAAAGAGAGAGAGAGAGACACACAGACAGAGAGAGACAGACAGACAGAGAGAGAGACACCTAGACAGAGACATGAGACACAGAGAGAGAGAGACAGACAAATGCAGAGAGAGAGAGACACAGAGAGAGAGAGAGAGAGAGAGAGAGAGAGAGAGAGAGAGACAGAGACAGAGAGACAGAGATAGACAGACAGCGACGCGCGCGCCCCCCCCCCCCCCCCCTGAAATGTAGGGGGGGGTGGGCACATCTTGACCTATCGCAGAAAGAGTGTTTCATAATCATTTGTAAATACAAAGTTTGTGGGAACAATACTGGAGGCAATGCCCGGAGGCAGTGCTAAACCAGTAAAGTCCCGATTTTTTTAATAATACAGATACGTGTAGTCTCATCCCGTTGTAGTTCTCCAGTCTCCCCCCCCCCCCCCCCCACACCATCCCCCCACCCCCCACCACCCCACCAGTTTGGCACACGGATCGTCACCGTCCCCGTCATCTACCTTCCAAATTCGAAGAAGTACCTAGCGAGACAGACAGACAGAAAGACAGACAAAGAGCAAAAGAAGACAACTGCTGTTCCGGTTGGATGAGTGAAAATTTGTTTAACGTCCTCCGCCCACGGAGCAGGCACAGAGACAGACACAGACAGACACAGAGAGAGAGAGACAGAGATTAACCGAGAAATGTAGGGGGTTGGCACATCTTGACCTATACCAGAAAGTGTTTCATAATGATTTAAACTTTGACCGCGCGCACGCGCGCACACCCCACCCCCCCCCCCCATCCCCCTGCTAACATCACTTTTTTTTCGACTCAGGCTATAGAGAGAGAGTTGTAGTTCTTCTTCTTCTTCTTCGTTCGTTCTTCTTCTTCTTCGGTCGTTCAGGCATGTTCCTGTCAATTATGAACGTAGATGCATCATGCTGCTGTTATGCGCCTAAGTAAGAATAATTAGGCCCAGCATGTCTGACTTCGGCTAGAGGAAATCTTTTTGAAAGTATTTCTTGAAAAAAGGCAGGAGAATGGACCGGAAAGGCAGAACGATAGTAGCAAAGGGAAAAGGCAGAATGAAAGAGACTGACAGATTAGAGGTAGTTATAAGCACAGAACTTCCAGAAGGTGGGGGAATTATTTGTACGGAAGACATCCCCCCCTACCTGTATCCCTAGGGGGGGGGGGGGGGTCTACCACCCCTATATTCGCCCCCAGACAGACAGACACACACACACACACACGGACCCCCCTTGGCTTTTTACTATATGATGATGATGGCCACAAGTGATAAACTGGTCTGGTACCCGACAGCCTCACACGATATATCAGACAACGTTAAAAAAAAAGAACGACGTACCGACTGAAAAGAACAAACTGAACGATTCGATTTTTCAACATTTTGTTTTTCTGTCTCAGCATTCCTGTATTCCGGCTAGAAGGCAGATAGCCTAATAAAGAGAGAAACAAAGCATTCCTGTATTCCAGCTAGAAGGCAGATAGCTTAATAAAGAGAGAAACAAAGCATTCCTGTATTCCGGCTAGAAGGCAGATAGCTTAATAAAGAGAGAAACAAAGCATTCCTGTATTCCAACAAGAAGGCAGATAGCTTTATAAAGAGAGAAACAAAGCATTCCTGTATTCCGGCTAGAAGGCAGATAGCTTAATAAAGAGAGAAACAAAGCATTCCTGTATTCCAACAAGAAGGCAGATAGCTTAATAAAGAGAGAAACAGAGCATTCCTGTATTCCAACAAGAAGGCAGATAGCTTAATAAAGAGAGAAACAAAGCATTCCTGTATTCCGCAAGAAGGCAGATAGCTTAATAAAGAGAGAAACAAAGCATTCCTGTATTGGCAAGAAGGCAGATAGCTTCATAAAGAGAGAAACAAAGCATTCCTGTATTCCAATTAGAAGGCAGATAGCTTAATAAAGAGAGAAACAGAGCATTCCTGTATTCCGGCGAGAAGGCAGATAGCTTAATAAAGAGAGAAACAAAGCATTCCTGTATTCCAACAAGAAGGCAGATAGCTTAATAAAGAGAGAAACAAAGCATTCCTGTATTCCAACAAGAAGGCAGATAGCTTAATAAAGAGAGAAACAAAGCATTCCTGTATTCCAACAAGAAGGCAGATAGCTTAATAAAGAGAGAAACAAAGCATTCCTGTATTCCAACAAGAAGGCAGATAGCTTAATAAAGAGAGAAACAAAGCATTCCTGTATTCCAGCTAGAAGGCAGATAGCTTAATAAAGAGAGAAACAAAGCATTCCTGTATTCCGGCTAGAAGGCAGATAGCTTAATAAAGAGAGAAACAAAGCATTCCTGTATTCCAACAAGAAGGCAGATAGCTTAATAAAGAGAGAAACAAAGCATTCCTGTATTCCAACAAGAAGGCAGATAGCTTAATAAAGAGAGAAACAAAGCATTCCTGTATTCCGGCTAGAAGGCAGATAGCTTAATAAAGAGAGAAACAGAGCATTCCTGTATTCCAACAAGAAGGCAGATAGCTTAATAAAGAGAGAAACAAAGCATTCCTGTATTCCAGCAAGAAGGCAGATAGCTTAATAAAGAGAGAAACAAAGCATTCCTGTATTCCAACAAGAAGGCAGATAGCTTTATAAAGAGAGAAACAGAGCATTCCTGTATTCCAACAAGAAGGCAGATAGCTTCATAAAGAGAGAAACAAAGCATTCCTGTATTCCAACAAGAAGGCAGATAGCTTAATAAAGAGAGAAACAAAGCATTCCTGTATTCCAACAAGAAGGCAGATAGCTTAATAAAGAGAGAAACAAAGCATTCCTGTATTCCGGCTAGAAGGCAGATAGCTTAATAAAGAGAGAAACAAAGCATTCCTGTATTCCGGCTAGAAGGCAGATAGCTTAATAAAGAGAGAAACAAAGCATTCCTGTATTCCAGCAAGAAGGCAGATAGCTTAATAAAGAGAGAAACAAAGCATTCCTGTATTCCGGCTAGAAGGCAGATAGCTTAATAAAGAGAGAAACAAAGCATTCCTGTATTCCAACAAGAAGGCAGATAGCTTAATAAAGAGAGAAACAAAGCATTCCTGTATTCCGGCTAGAAGGCAGATAGCTTAATAAAGAGAGAAACAAAGCATTCCTGTATTCCGGCTAGAAGGCAGATAGCTTAATAAAGAGAGAAACAAAGCATTCCTGTATTCCAGCAAGAAGGCAGATAGCTTAATAAAGAGAGAAACAAAGCATTCCTGTATTCCAACAAGAAGGCAGATAGCTTAATAAAGAGAGAAACAGAGCATTCCTGTATTCCAACAAGAAGGCAGATAGCTTAATAAAGAGAGAAACAAAGCATTCCTGTATTCCAGCAAGAAGGCAGATAGCTTAATAAAGAGAGAAACAAAGCATTCCTGTATTCCAACAAGAAGGCAGATAGCTTAATAAAGAGAGAAACAAAGCATTCCTGTATTCCAACAAGAAGGCAGATAGCTTAATAAAGAGAGAAACAAAGCATTCCTGTATTCCAACAAGAAGGCAGATAGCTTAATAAAGAGAGAAACAAAGCATTCCTGTATTCCAACAAGAAGGCAGATAGCTTAATAAAGAGAGAAACAAAGCATTCCTGTATTCCAACAAGAAGGCAGATAGCTTAATAAAGAGAGAAACAAAGCATTCCTGTATTCCAACAAGAAGGCAGATAGCTTAATAAAGAGAGAAACAAAGCATTCCTGTATTCCAACAAGAAGGCAGATAGCTTAATAAAGAGAGAAACAAAGCATTCCTGTATTCCAGCTAGAAGGCAGATAGCTTAATAAAGAGAGAAACAAAGCATTCCTGTATTCCAACAAGAAGGCAGATAGCTTAATAAAGAGAGAAACAAAGCATTCCTGTATTCCAGCAAGAAGGCAGATAGCTTAATAAAGAGAGAAACAAAGCATTCCTGTATTCCAACAAGAAGGCAGATAGCTTCATAAAGAGAGAAACAAAGCATTCCTGTATTCCAGCAAGAAGGCAGATAGCTTAATAAAGAGAGAAACAAAGCATTCCTGTATTCCAGCAAGAAGGCAGATAGCTTCATAAAGAGAGAAACAAAGCATTCCTGTATTCCGGCTAGAAGGCAGATAGCTTAATAAAGAGAGAAACAAGGGAGGCAACAGAATGAACAGAATAGAGAGACCGACTGACTGATAGAAAATCAGAGAAATTAAGAAAGGGATAAAGGAGGAGAATCACACAAACGAAGAGAACGAATGCAACGTTGTTGTTGTCGTACCCTGGCTTAAAGACTCCAGGGATGTCCCAACAGCCGAAGCACTTGTAACACCGTGGTACAAACGCACCAGCTAGGGATGCGAACATCACGTGTGTCACCGTTTTTGATCGCCCCGCTAAGTGGGGCAGCCACACTCCGACTTCGGAGGATTTTGGACTGATAATGCTTGCCTTGGCTAAAGACAATCCCCGCAGAACAGAACAACATTTTGATGTAGCCTTGGTGTTCTAGCTTATGTCAAAATTAATGGTCTGACACAGCCTTATGCCAAGG
>CM065682.1:26755852-26758352 GCA_017654935.2 Phymorhynchus buccinoides
TTTTGTTTCTCGTTCTCACTTATTTCTGTTTCTTGTTCTTTTCTCTGTCTGTCTTTGCTTGGTTGTCTGTCTGTCTGTCTGTCTGTCTCTCTCTCTCTCTCTCTCTCTCTCTCTCTCTCTCTCTCTCTCTCTCTCGCTCTCTCTCTCTCTCTCTCTCTCTCTCTCTCTCTCTCTCTCTCTCTCTCTCTCTCTCTCTCCTCTCTCTCTCTCTAGTGCTGGTTTTGGTTTTTTTGGAGCCTTTCTACCAATATATTAGGTGTTATTATTATTATTATATTTTTGTAAAAAAAAATTTATTATAAATTATTATTATTATTATAAATTCCGTCGTGTTCCATCGTGACGTACACATAACCAAGGAGGAGATCTCCATTATGAAGAGCTGGGCTGGAGTTTGTTTCTAGTGGAGAACCTTGCCCAGGGGACAGCCCCACTCTCTACAATAACAGAACTTTAATAAAGACAGCTGGCGATGAGGAAGGTCCCCAAAAGTCAACTAAGCTGTACTTTGGTTTTCCATTACTGTTTTCATAGTTCCGTGTGGTTCTCTTTGTGTGGTTCTGACTTTGTGTGGTTCTCACTTTGTGTGGTTCTCACTATGTGTGGTTCTCACTATGTGTGGTTCTACTTTGTGTGGTTCTCACTTTGTGTGGTTCTCACTTTGTGTGGTTCTCACTTTGTGTGGTTCTCACTTTGTGTGGTTCTCACTTTGTGTGGTTCTCACTATGTGTGGTTCTCACTATGTGTGGTTCTCACTATGTGTGGTTCTCACTATGTGTGGTTCTCATTGTGTGGTTTCACTATGTGTGGTTCTCATGTGTGGTTCTCACTATGTGTGGTTCTCACTATGTGTATGTGTGGTTCTCACTATGTGTGGTTCTCACTTTGTGTGGTTCTCACTATGTGTGGTTCTCACTTTGTGTGGTCTCACGTGGTTCCATGTGTGGTTCTCACTATGTGTACACTATGTGTGGTTCTCACTTTGTGTGGATGTGTGGTTCTCACTATGTGTGGTTCTATGTGTGGTTCTCACTTTGTGTGGTTCTCACTATGTGTGGTTCTCACTTTGTGTGGTTCTCACTGTGTGGTTCTGACTTTGTGTGGTTCTGACTGTGTGGTTCTCACTTTGTGTGGTTCTCACTATGTGTGGTTCTACACTATGTGTGGTTCTCACTTCTGTGTGGTTCTCACTATGTGTGGTTCTGACTTTGTGTGGTTCTCACTTTGTGTGGTTCTGACTTTGTGTGGTTCTGACTATGTGTGGTTCTCACTATGTGTGGTTCTCACTATGTGTGGTTCTCACTTTGTGTGGTTCTCACTATGTGTGGTTCTCACTATGTGTGGTTCTCACTATGTGTGGTTCTCACTATGTGTGGTTCTCACTTTGTGTGGTTCTCACTTTGTGTGGTTCTCACTTTGTGTGGTTCTCACTTTGTGTGGTTCTCACTTTGTGTGGTTCTCACTATGTGTGGTTCTCACTTTGTGTGGTTCTCACTTTGTGTGGTTCTCACTATGTGTGGTTCTCACTATGTGTGGTTCTCACTATGTGTGGTTCTCACTTTGTGTGGTTCTCACTATGTGTGGTTCTCACTTTGTGTGGTTCTGACTTCTGTGTGGTCTCTCTGACTTTGTGTGGTTCTCACTTTGTGTGGTTCTCACTATGTGTGGTTCTCACTTTGTGTGGTTCTCACTTTGTGTGGTTCTCACTTTGTGTGGTTCTCACTTTGTGTGGTTCTCACTTTGTGTGGTTCTCACTTTGTGTGGTTCTCACTTTGTGTGGTTCTCACTTTGTGTGGTTCTCACTTTGTGTGGTTCTCACTTTGTGTGGTTCTCACTTTGTGTGGTTCTCACTTTGTGTGGTTCTCACTTTGTGTGGTTCTCACTTTGTGTGGTTCTCACTTTGTGTGGTTCTCACTTTGTGTGGTTCTCACTTTGTGTGGTTCTCACATTGTGTGGTTCTCAATTTGTGTGGTTCTCACTTTGTGTGGTTCTCACTTTGTGTGGTTCTCACTTTTGTGGTTCTCACTTTGTGTTCTCACTTTGTGTGGTTCTCACTTTGTGTGGTTCTCACTTTGTGTGGTTCTCACATTGTGTGGTTCTCACATTGTGTGGTTCTCACATTGTGTGGTTCTCACATTGTGTGGTTCTCAATTTGTGTGGTTCTCACTTTGTGTGGTTCTCACTTTGTGTGGTTCTCACTTTGTGTGGTTCTTGGTTCTCACTTTGTGTGGTTCTCACTTTGTGTGGTTCTCACTTTGTGTGGTTCTCACTTTGTGTGGTTCTCACTTTGTGTGGTTCTCACTTTGTGTGGTTCTCACTTTGTGTGGTTCTCACTTTGCGTGGTTCTCACTTTGCGTGGTTCTCACTTTGTGTGGTTCTCACTTTGTGTGGTTCTCACTTTGTGTGGTTCTCACTTTGTGTGGTTCTCACTTTGTGTGGTTCTCACATTGTGTGGTTCTCACTTTGTGTGGTTCTCACTTTGTGTGGTTCTCACTTTGCG
>CM065682.1:26763352-26765852 GCA_017654935.2 Phymorhynchus buccinoides
TCTTCCAAAAGTCCTATTAAATCCTATAGGACATTGGAAGAGCTTCTAAGTTAGCAACATGCTAAGTCTCATGCTATCTCAACGTGAATACAGGCCCTGGCTTATATATTTAGAGCCTCATGATAAAACAAAGCGACCTTAGAAATAGGCGGTGATTGGGGTGGCGGGGTGGGAAAAAAGGATTCATAGGAAAAATGAAGACTTAGCTTTGGTGTACAGACTTGCAACAATGCTTGTCTGATAAAATCTGACAAGAGGTTTCATGATGATTACATTACATCCCTATACATTTCCTTTCAGATTGTACAAGAGATTTGATTGGACGAAGGAAAATTCTAGAAATACCAAGTACTTATCGATAGATGGGGATATTTGATTGGATGAGGTACAGGTAGCTCTATAGTCCACAAGTACGAAAAAAGAACAAACCCTAAACGCAACGTCTTGATTTGCAAACAAAAAAGAGCCTTTGTGTTTCTTGCATCCACACAAAATCTTTTTTGCTGCAAATCCAGACCACACCAGGATTGAGAGAAAATGGGCAACTTTATTAAGTGCCAAAAATCGCATGTTTTCACGTAACAACAGCTTAAAAAGTCACTTTAAGCAACAAGTCCACAACAATGTAGATATACCCATTATGGGAACATTTTTTACAAGAAAATAATGTTACTTAGACAAAACATAAGATTATGAGGCTAAACTTAAGCATATGAACATCCATGCAGGTCATTAATTAGCTATGTATCAGTATATGAGCTAATTAGCTTAGCAATGTTATCAAGAAAAATAGAAATTGGAAATGAAGATGCAGCCAAATCAATTAACGATAAAATTGCCACAAAGGAAACAATACATGGAAATATTATTTACAAAAATTATCTTATTAATTAGAATTGTGCGAGAGCTGGGTGGGTGGGTTGTTGCCTAATGCAAACAACACATGTCTGACCCCAGGGGTTTCCCCACACCTGGCACCAAGGGGTGAGAAGGAAAACCGGAGTGCCCGGAGAAAAAACCATCTAGTGGGACACACCCATTACAGTTAATGCCTCCTAGAGAAGACAAGGTGATGGAAGGGAGGTAAATTGGGTGTAGAAACCTGGCTTATATATTTAGAGCCTCGATGATAAAACAAAGCGACCTTAGAAATAGGCGGTGATTGGGGTGGCGGGGTGGGAAAAAAGGAATTCATAGGAAAAATGAAGACTTAGCTTTGGTGGCGGGGTGGGAAAAAAGGATTCATAGGAAAAATGAAGACTTAGCTTTGGTGCAACAATGCTTGTCTGATGAAATCTGACAAGAGGTTTCATGATGATTACATTACATCCCTATACATTTCCTTTCAGATTGTACAAGAGATTTGATTGCATGAAGGAAAATTCTAGAAATACCAAGTACTTATCGATAGATGGGGATATTTGATTGGATGAGGTACAGTTAGCTCTATAGTCCACAAGTACGAAAAGAGAACAAACCCTAAACGCAACGTCTTGATTTGCAAACAAAAAAGAGCCTTTGTGTTTCTTGCATCCACACAAAATCTTTTTTGCTGCAAATCCAGACCACACCAGGATTGAGAGAAAATGGGCAACTTTATTAAGTGCCACAAATCGCATGTTTTCACGTAACAACAGCTTAAAAAGTCACTTTAAGCAAACAAGTCCACAACAATGTAGATATACCCATTATGGGAACACTTTTTATAAGAAAATAATGTTACTTAGACAAAACGTAAGATTATGAGGCTAAGCTTAAGCATATGAACATCCATGTAGCTCATTAATTAGCTATATCAGTATATGAGCTAATTAGCTTAGCAATGTTATCAAGAAAAAGAAAAATTGGAAATGAAGATGCAGCCAAATCAATTAACGATAAAATTGCCACAAAGGAAACAATACATGGAAATATTATTTACAAAAATTATCTTATTAATTAGAATTGTGTGAGAGCTGGGTGGGTGGGTTGTTGCCTAATGCAAACAACACATGTCTGACCCCAGGGGGTTTCCCCACACCTGGCACCAAGGGGTGAGAAGGAAAACCGGAGTGCCCGGAGAAAAAACCATCTAGTGGGACGCACCCAATATAGTTAATGCCTCCTAGAGAAGACAAAGTGATGGAAGGGAGGTAAATTGGGTGTAGAAACCTGGCTTATATATTTAGAGCCTCGACGATAAAGCGACCTTAGAAATAGGCGGTGATTGCTTATATATTTAGAGCCTCATGATAAAACAAAGGGACCTTAGTGGCGGGGTGGGAAAAAAGGATTCATATGAAAAATGGAGACTTGCAACAATGCTTGTCTGATGAAATCTGACAAGAGGTTTCATGATGATAACATTACATAACTATACATTTCCTTTCAGATTGTACAAGAGATTTGATTGCACGAAGGGAATTCTAGAAATACCAAGTACTTATCGATAGATGGGGATATTTGATTGGATGAGGTACAGTTAGCTCTATAGTCCACAAGTACGAAAAAAGAACAAACC
>CM065682.1:26770852-26803352 GCA_017654935.2 Phymorhynchus buccinoides
AGCGTTCTACAATAACACTGGGAGAGTTGCCTAAGCATCGCGCAAAAGTAGCGTTCTACAATAGCACTGGGAGAGTTGCCTAAGCATCGCCAAAGTAGCGTTCTACAATAACACTGGGATAGTTGCCTGAGCATCGCGCAAAAGTAGCGTTCTACGATAACACTGGGAGAGTTGCCTAAGCATCGCGCAAAGTAAACCAGTTCGAATCCAGCTGAGGTCGCAGTGGTGTGTACTTGGGAAAGGCACTTTACTCCTATTTTCCTCACTCCACCCAGGTGTAAAATGGGTACCTGACGTCAGTTGGGGAAAAAAGTCCTTCGGATGAGACTTAAAACCGAGGTCCCGTGTGCGAACGCATGCACAATGATCTTGCGCACACGTTAAAGCCCATTCCACTAATCGGTAGGAGTAGGCCATGTTGTGCCGGGAATGGATGACACGAACTCACATAGCATGCATCCTGTGCGCCAGTTGCAGTCTAAACGAAGACTTTGGGCATGGGGCTGGACAAACATCCCCAATAGGAGGAGGAAGAAGAAGTAACGTTCTGCGAGGACAGGGGATCAGTGGAGGTGCGGTTAAAATATATATCTCTATTTTATGTTAATTTTCGCCGAAAGCGTTTGGAGCATTTAATAGGAATTGTTCGGAAATAATTAAGGGGAGTAATTTCATGGTGTGTGGGAGTTATCTTGCCTAATTCAATCGGTCAAACAGGGGAAGTCACTCTACTATCAGCTCTCGTAGCCTATCAACTCGTGTGTTTGAGCAGACATACAGCACTTAGAACACCGTGCTTCATTCTAACAATTTATGTCATTTAAATATTTACTTCACGTGTTGCAAGTTTTATCAGTTTGTGGCCACTGGCCACCCCTACTTTTTCTTTCAAAAATGTTTGCAAGTCGCTGACTCGCATCCTGCGGTTTCAAGCTGCGACGCCATTGTTGCATTGTTGCTATGGTGTTTGACCAAGTAATGGAGGTAAGCAACTCTAATTTTCTCGAAGTGCTCTCCCCTAGGTGTGGGTTTTTTTCCAAAAATCGTCTATTCTGTTACACGCAAGGAGTTATGCGCTGCAAACTTTTACAAAATGGCGACTGACGGTAGTTATGACTCAAAATTTTGCGTTTGCTAATAACATGATTGTTTGATTCGTAAGTTGTGGGCGCACTTTCTCGCATGATCCTTTCTTTTCAAAACAAAGCAAAAAGGATTGTTCTCGATCGAAAGCTACAAGAAACAAGCCTAATTATCTCTTCACTGCAAAGATGCAAAACACCAAGATTGACGCTACAATTATTTGTGAAGCTACCATCACAAAGCGTTATAACAAGGCGACTCGTATTAGCAACTTGTGCAGCGTAATGTGTAGTTTGGTGACCTTTTTATGTTGTTGTTTTTTTAAAGCTGTCTTCCTCAACTGCGCTAGGGATCGAGTTACTTAGGCTGCAACTTGGGTAGTTTTGCGGCTTGTTTATCACACACACACACACACACACACGCGCGCGCACGCACGCACGCACGCACGCACGCACGCACGCACACGACGCACACACACACACACACACACACACACACACACACACACACACACACACACACACACACACCCTCCATTCCCTTTTCCTTTTACCTCAAGATTCCACTCCTTCCTCCTCCCTACTCAAAAAATCTCTCTCTGTCCCTCTGTCTCTGTCTCTGTCTCTGTCTCTCTCTCTCTCTCTCTCTCTCTCTCTCTCTCTCTCTCTCTCTCTCTCTCTCTCTCTCTCCTTTCACTCTCTCTCTCTCTATCTCTCTCTCTCTCTCTCTCTCGCCCTCTCTCTCTCTCTCTCTTTCACACACACGCACACACATACACACACACGCACGCACGCGCACGCACACGCACGCACACACGCACACACGCACACACACACACACACACCAGTCTTCCCAATAACACCCCCCCTTCCCCCCTCCCCGTCCCAACACTAGAATCCAAGTACGATACTTAGGGCAATTGCCACGAGTGTTCGTTCACTATGCCAGACTACTAATTTGCCCGTGCTCGTTCTGCCCGAGTTGCGCTAACCTTTCTAATTCAACTCTCTAAATTCAACTCGGTGAAATTCAAGGTCACCGGCGCGTGGCAAATGCTCTAATAATGATCATCGCGCCACGTCGTTCTAAAAATAGAGTCGACACATCGCGTGCATTTCGGCCTGCCTGTGATTTACCTGAATAGAACTGCGCTGATATGAGTACGAGTGTGTCACACAAACCATGCTGAAAATGAACCCTTCGGGGCCCCCAAAGCGTAGTCTTTTGTGAATGAATATGAATATGACGATGGCTTGGAGTCAAAAAGGACTATCTTTAAATAGTCCAAAGATAGTCCATTGACGTATTATTGGACTTATTACAAAAACTAATAACTCGTATCAAACAATGACTGCAGAAATATAAAAAGGCGGTTATGCTTTTTATATTTCTGCTGTCTTTTATTAATACAAGTTATTAGTTTTCGTAATAAGTTCAATAATATGTCAATGGACTATCTAAAGATAGTCCGTTTTTTACTCCAAGTCATCGATGAATGTTGGATTATAGTGTCATAATTTATTTATTAAATGTTAGGGGAAGACGGGGTAAAAAGCGCATGGGCGGGTAAGAAGCCCACCCCAATTATCTCATGAAATTAAGCAAATTTCAGTCTCATTTTGCCCATGAGACGAGCGTTAATGTTTAGCATTCGTCTCATGGGCAAATTTGACTGACATTTTCTTTATTTCATGAGATAATTGGGGTGGGCTTCTTACCCGCCCATGCGCTTTTTACCCCGTCTTCCCCTACAAATCAAAATTCCGATTTCTACTAGTACAAATCGGAATTATAATTTCTACTGGCTTTTTTCTAGTAGGCTTCTGATAACAGCTAGTAGGAAATTCAATTCAGTACAAATTAGAATCTACATATTTATGCAATTGTAAAATAAGGAAAAAAACAAAAGACAGGGCATAATATTGATATTATAAGAGCAGTAATCACTGAGTTCTAAGAAGGAAGAAATTGTTGATTATTGTTTAAGATTTTCCATTGTGTGAACTGTAATCAACTAAATCAAATTCGACAAATCAGTTGTTCAGTCAATTGGTGTTTCAATTTTGTCAGAGAGAGTACACCAGTGGCAGTATTTACAAC
Source organism: Phymorhynchus buccinoides (assembly GCA_017654935.2). Lineage (NCBI taxonomy): Eukaryota > Metazoa > Mollusca > Gastropoda > Neogastropoda > Raphitomidae > Phymorhynchus > Phymorhynchus buccinoides. Next base: position 26,774,036 of record CM065682.1, read on the forward strand.
TAAATTCAACGAAGCAAAGATGGAGGATCAGAAGAATAATTGTATTCCCTTTTGGACGAGCATATTAGGCAGTTATCTGACAACAAGAAAGAAACCTTTGTTCATACACTTGAGCATATTTTCACGTAATCATTACTGTGCTGACCATTATTTCTAAGCATTAAGTAATCACTGCTCCAGAGCTGCCTTCCCCTAAAAATGCTTGTCAGTAGTGAGTGGGAGAGAGAGAAAAAACACGGAAGGTGTGTATGTGTGTGTGTGGGGAGGGGTATGGATATAATAAATAATAATAATGAGGAAAATTTATATAGCGCCCATATCAGAAAGAAAGAGAGACAGAGAGGGAAGGTAGGGAGGAGGCATAACAATAAATGTTATTTGATCTATAGGAGAGACAGTCATGAATATAAAAATAATACAACAGCAGCAAACAAAAGAAAAAATACCAACAGTAAATCAGAGAGAGAGCTTTAGACAATTCGACATTTTTATTGTCATTACTAAACAAGGTCTGATGACAAAGGGGGGGGGGGGGGGGGGGGGGTAAAAATGTATCAACTTCATAACAAGTAACAAATAGAAAGCAAAAACAATAATAATAATAATAATAATAATAATAATAATAATAATAATAATAATAATAGTAATAATAATAATAATAATAATAATAATGAGCATTTATATGCGCTTAATCTTAAACAAGCCCTAAGCGCTTACAATAATAAACAAATAAAAAATGAATAACCCCCCACAAAAACAATCATCATACAACAAAAAGAAAAAAATAACACCACGTGACAAGTCCAAGAAAGTAAAAATCGCACAACGCACGCACGCACGCAAGAAAAAAACACACACACACACACACACACACGCACACGCGCACACACACAGCACACACACACACACACACACACACACACACACACACACGCACGCATCTGGTCATAGCTGAGATCTTGTTCTTGTCTATCCGTCTGTCTCTCTCTCTCTCTCTCTCTCTCTCTCTCTCTCTCTCTCTCTCTCTCTCTCTCTCTCTCTCTCTCTCTCTCTCTCTCTGTGTTATAGGTCGTGTGTGTGTGTGTGTGTGTGTGTGTGTGTGTGTGTGTGTGTTGTGTGTGCGTGTGTGCGTGTGTGTGTGCGTGTGTGCGTGTGCGTGCGTGCGTGCATGTGCATGTGTGTGTGCGTGCGTGCGTGTGCGAGTGTCTGTGTGTGTACGTGCGTAAGTGCGTATGGTTGGATGTAAGCTTATATTTATTAACATGTGTTATGATTTATGTCTTATATGGTTTGGATTTTGCTCTGTTTGTCTGTTACGGCATTATGAATCATTTGGATATTACTGTTTATTATTATTATTATCATCATTATTATTATATAATTATTAGTTTTGTTGTTATTATTCCTGTTGTCATTATTGATGATATAATGCTTATTCAGTTCATCCACATTAGACATTTCAAGTTTCAAGTTGTTGTTTTTCTCACACAATTCATCTAACTTTGTTGTAAGCTTGGGAAAATTCGGAATTTTCCCGGGGGGAAATCAGAATTCTGAATTTTACCGAGACCAATCCGGGAAAAATCAGAATTCCAAATTTTCCCGGGAAGATTCCGAATTTTCCCAAACTCGGGAAATTCTGAATTTTCCCGGATTCCAAAATTTCCCGAGATAGATACATAAAGACATTAACAACCAATAAGGATTCAACGGTTGACATAATTATATTTAATATTAATGTGTTTGCGACATAATTATATAGACATCCACAGGATTTAATATATTTCGCGGTGTGGGATAGCAATCAGAATCAAGGGCTGTTCAAAACACTAGATTGATTTATTTCTTTTTTTTTATCAGCCATCTGAACGTCCAATGGAGATTCAACACATACTGTGTCTTCAATATTACTTTTACATGATGAATGTGTATACCTACACGGTGTGCTTACTATTTTTCCCTCTACCGGATAGCAATCAGAATCAGACTGTTCAAATGCGCTGACAATTCTTTATTTATCAACTACTAGTACTAGCAGCTACGCCTCACTCGCACACACTCAAGCACATCCGCACACACCCGCACACTCCCGCACACCTAGCCTCCCCCTCCCCTCACACATACGCTCACACATACGCTCACACACACACACACACACACACACACACACAAAAAAACACACACAAAAACACATACACACACACCTGCGCACAAACACACACATACACATCTTAACTCATTCCGGACGAATTCCGAGTATACTCGGAACAGGAGAACGTCAGTCAGAGCCTAATTCAGAGTATCCTCCGAACAACGATTTCTGAGCCTAAAGCTTGTCTGAATTCATGTTTCCTTAATCCATACCTGGTGTTTCGAGTTCATTCTCTTCGTCATACTTCCGGCATCCGTTTCACTTATGCTTGGCACTTTTATTTCATTTATTAATGTTAAGAAATGTCCAAACATCGGCCCATTCTAGTTCTCAATTTGAACAACCCATCACGGAAACACCTGATATCTAGAAATTCAAAATAATGGTCACTTTCAAATGGATTGTTTAAAAAGCCGATAGGTACTATACATGTCTTTGTTCATTACTGAGCTATTCCATTCTTGTAGGTAGTTATCTTTGAGAGAGAGAGAGAGAGAGAGAGAGAGAGAGAGAGAGAGAGAGAGAGAAAGAGACCTCACGAAAGCCTAGCTCGTAATCTATCAAAAGCAGGATGTTTGCCTTCAATCGTCCTCCGGGTGTGGATGTGGCAAGGCCACAAACTTACGGTACTCCGAAATGATGCGCGTCAAGAAGTCCACGACACAAAACTTATTTTTGCACCTGAAAACTGACACCAAAACTAATTATTTCATAATCTTCCGCTATTCCGCGGGGATACCAGGGGCTCTTTTGCACAAATAGTACCCTCACCTTCGGGAAGTTCTGTGCTTGTAGCTTCCTTCAATCTGTCTGTCTCTTTGACCCAGCCTTTATCCTTCACTTACTGTCATCTACCATCCCATTCTCCTGCTTGTTTTTCTAGAAACCTCTATAAAGATTTTCTCCACCCAAGGCAAACATCCTGGACCTAACTATTTCTTATTCAGGCGCTTAAAGGCAGCATGACGCATCTCTGAGCGATCGACAAAGTAGGAAAACAATGCTCTTATGCAAAATGCAAAAAAGACTGCCACCACGGTTATGGTTTGTACATATTGATATTTGTATTTATTTGTCAGAAAGTACTAACAATTAGATAATAGTACAGCCATGTTGGTGTGACAAGGAAATGTCTCCTAATAACAGAAACAGTGATTGTCCTTAAAGACATGTAGCTCAGTAAGGATCCTCTAAAACCAGTTGTGCACATACAAGATTGTTTCTTACCCATACTTTTAGTTGGTAAAGAGATAACAGACCCTGATGGACGCAAATTTAAATCTCTTAGTACAATCAGGCAGAAGAAGAAAGTCGAGTACGGGAGTCGAACCTGGTCAAAACAAGATTTCTTACCAGCTTTAAGAGGGAAAGCACGTGAAACCCGTGATTTTGACACGTGATCTGGTGGGTCTTTGAAAACGAAGCGGAGATAGATGGTTCTGAAGAAGGAAGGAAAGGCATGATGAAAAGATAAGCGTACTGTTTACTCGGTAAACACATATATTGGCGTTTTTGCTTGTTTTGCTACGTGCTGACGATGCATTGTGGAAGCAGATTGCTTCGTGTCAGTTCTGCCCCGAGGCTGGCATAAAATAGCGTGTTTGGGGTCCAAGGGGGTTAGTCCAGGCTCCACACCACAGAACGTCAGCGCCTTGAATGTTGGTCTTCATCTCAGAAATCAGCAGCATCTATTACTGCATTCCCTGTGAGGTATCTATAACTATAACTATCTATAACCCATACGGGTTCAGCCACGAAATAAGCATTACCTGAGCATATGGATTCACATATTTAGGAAATAACTGGCATTTTAGAAACATCATAACAAATAGGCCTAGATAAATCACTTTTAGAGGTTCACTTCTGTGATAGTTTTGAAACAGAAAGCCACAGTGCGCTGAACAATTCAAGGTTTTCTCTCCCCAGAAGGGGTAGTCACAATAATTAAGTGACTTTTCCCCTGTAGTAGTTTCTAAATATGTTTATGAAGCACAGTTGGAGATTAAAAACCTAATCTAAAATTGGGTTTCAGCATGTTTTGTGGGTATTTACTTCAATGATGCAGAACGCATGCGTTACCATATGGGGACGCTAGGACTGAGAGAGTACAAGGTTTTCGCATTTCATATGGGGTTTTCTCCTTTGCTCTTATTCCAGACAGATCACTATAAATAAGTTATGGACATTCTTATGATGGTAACGTCCTTTGGAGGGTTGAATATTATTATTACTATTACTTGTTAGCTCTCACACTGACGAGGATACTAGTAAAAAGAACATTATGCACAAGCACGCACGCATACACCAGAATCACACCCAGGCGCTACTAAATTTGTGCGCAAGTCAAGTTCATGCAATCTTACACAGTTCATCATTTTGTGAGGGGGCGGGAGGGGAGGGGGAAGGAAGGGATGTTGTGTGAGAGGAGAGAGAAGTTGAGAGAGCGTTGAAGTTTTGAAAAGGATCAGCAAGGATAGAGCAGTCGAAATAAGTACCGTGGTATGTTTTTAATGCATATTTGAATGTTGATTTGTATTTGATTTGGCGAAGAGAAAGGAGCCGAGAACTCCGTTGTTTGGATTAACCCTTTCACCGCCAACCATATTTCAACAAAACATTTCCATTTAATTTACCTGGATAGAGAACAAAATCCATCTGCAGTATTGTGGATTCTTCTGTGACATATAACATAAGGTCTATCCTTACTTCCCAAAACTGAGACAATAGGGTCTTTGGATAACAGACCACAATCTGATGCCTTTTAGTGACATAGGTATTAAATCACTGTGGTGCTAAAATGCGACTTTGGCGGTGAAAGGGTTAAATAGGTTTTTATTCACCAACAACACATTCAACAATTTATACAAAGATGAATAATGGCATCAACAAGCTTGAAGCTTATAACGTGCCTACTTTTACCATTGTAGTGTACATATGGCAGCTGGCAAATACAACACTCAAGTACTGTCATGCTTAACATGAATAAGTTTAAACAAAATAAATCAATTTCCAAAATCGTCAAGGAAAATAAACAAGAAAACAAGGGTTAAAGTAGAAACTGGCATACATTATTAACAAACAGCTGACAGAATTGCTTTGGAGCAGAGAAAGAGAACAACATGTTCTCCAAAAGTTTTGGTTCTGACCTTTGGAATGCAGAGGGTGAAATGATCTGTAGAAGAACGAAAAGGGGGAACTGTGATATAAAAACAATGTGTATGTGCGTGCGTTCGTGATTGGTGTGTGATTGTCTATGCGCGCGTGTGTGTGTGTTTGTGTGTGCGTGTCCGTGTGCGTGTCCGTGTGTGTGTGTGTGTGTGTGTGTGTGTGTGTGTGTGTGTGTGTGTGTGAGTGTGTGTGTGTGTGTGAGTGTGTGTATGTGTGTGTGTGTGTGTGTGTGAGAGTGTGTGTGTGTGTGTGTGTGTATGTGTGTGTGTGTGTGTGTGTGTGTGTGTGTGTGTGTGTGTGCGTGTGCGTGCGCGTGTGCGCGTAGGCCTATGTGTGTCTTTCATTTAACGTCTATCCACTACACGTGATATTAGACATGTTTGCGCGCGCGCGTGTGGGGGGGGGGGTGCGCGCCTGCATGCGTGCGTGTGTTCGAGTATGCAACTTATATACCAGTTAACTAGATAATCCAACAACAGGCCTACGTTTTAATGCGTATATGTCACGTGAATATTTTGGAATCCGGGAAAATTCCGAATTTTCCCGGGAAAATTCCGAATTGTCCCGAGTTTGGGAAAATTCGGAATCTTCCCTGGAAAATTTGGAATTCTGATTTTTCCCGGATTGGTCTCGGTAAAATTCAGAATTCTGATTTTCCCCGGAAAAATTTCGAATTTTCCCAAGCTTACATCGAAGTTACATGAATTGTGTGTGACAGAGGAAAACTTGAAACTTGAAATGTTGAATGTGGATGAACTGAATGACGACAGGAATATTAACAAACAAAAGTAATAATTATATGATAATAATTATAATAATGATAATAAACAATAATATCCAAATGATTCATAATGCTGTATATAACAGTCAAATATAACAAATTCCAAACAATATAAAACATAAATCATAACACATGTTATAAATATAAGCTTAGACCCAACCATACGCACTTACGCACGTGCACACAAGCGCACACACTTACACACTTACACATGCACGCACTCACGAATGTGTGCACACACACACACACACGCGCGCACGACCTATAATTAATATAAGAGAGAGAGAGAGATTGAGAGAGAGAGAGAGAGAGAGAGAGAGAGAGAGAGAGAGAGAGAGAGAGAGAGAGAGAGAGAGAGAGAGAGAGAGAGAGAGAGAGAGAGAGAGAGAGAGAGAGAGAGATGAATGAATGAATAACTTTTATTTTCTGAGGATAATAGAGTAAGTATAAATACTTTTTTTCATCCAGTCCTCACAAAACAAAAAAAGGAAAACAAAATCAAAGCAAAGAATTCAATAAATAAGAAAGGCATGCAAAGCAAAGAAAACGAACACACATTATCATCAAAGCAGGCACATTATCAATATAAACAGACACATAATAAATTCAGCATTATTCATAAATACTTAAGAAATGGAATGTGGAGGGACCGAAAATAAGTGAGTATCTAGGAACAAAACAAAACATGAAGTAAGAAAAATAAGAAGAATAGGAGGGGGAGGGGGAGTAAAGAAGAAAGGAATGAGGGGGGGGGGGGGGTAGAGAAAGAAATGATAGAGCGAGACAGCAAAGACATAAACGGAAAGCTGAGGGAGAAGGAGTAAAGGAAGGAGAGAGAGATGGAAGGAGGACAAAACAGAGAGAGAGAGAGAGAGAGAGAGAGAGAGAGAGAGAGAGAGAGAGAGAGAGAGAGAGAGAGAGAGAGAGAGAGAGAGAGAGAGAGAAGATAGGAGAGACAGACAGGTAGGCAGACAGACGAACAGACAAAAGAGTATGGATAAAGAGAATGAGAGAGAAAGAGGAAGGGTACATGTAAGATTAAAAAAAAAATATACATACTGAATTGTTTTGATAACACAATAATGGTATCAAAGTTATTATTAATTCACAGAGAGAGAGAGAGAGATAGAGAGAGAGAGAGAGAGAGAGAGAGAGAGAGAGAGAGAGAGAGAGAGAGAGAGAGAGAGAGAGAGAGAGAGAGAGAGAGAGAGAGAGAGAGAGAGAGAGAGAGAGAGAGAGAGAGAGAGAGAGAGAGAGAGCATAAGACATAATTTAAAAAAAAGACACAATACATTTTATGGACTAAACATATAGGTTCGTTTCAATATGCGATTTGGGAAGAAGGTATCGAGCACTGACACTAACCCAGGAAAACCAGCAGATGGGTGTACAAATCAAAATCGTCAGTTTTTCAGTCAACAGCACGCCCGCGCGCGCACGCCTTGGGAAAATTCGGAATTTTCCAGGGAAAAATCAGAATTCCAATTTTTCAAGAACCCGTAACAGTGATTTAAAAATACTAACCCAGTAGGCCCCTATAGCCGAACTAATATTAGAACAAAATTATTTTCTAACATAGTAACAAAGTTTTGGAATACTCTTCCTGCACATATTAAACGAGCACAAAATCTAACACAATTCAAAAACCTCCTTGATAAAATACACCAACATATCAAAACTACAATACGAGCATGACTAAAAGGCAGATTTGCCGAAAACAAATATAAAAACCTCTCAGCTGTGCAAAAGTTCAAACAATAATGACAGGACAGTAAAGAGGCCGCGAGACCAAATGTCCTAACTACCTGACCTGACCTATTAAGGACAATCAGTTTTATGTTAACTGATAGATCTAACAGTTTTATGTGAACTCTATAAGGACAATAATTATTGGTGTGTCTCAGGTCGGACTATAGTTATACTTTTCCCATTGACTGGAAGCAGTCGCCCTGTTGCTGTCAGAATGAAGATGTTCATCACCCTGCTTCTCATCACGATGATTCTGATGCCCCTGACTGCTGTGGAGGGTAGGTGCATTCTCTATTTGTCTGTCTGTCTGTCTCTGTGTGGCTGTTGCTGTCTGTCCGTCTGTCGCCCGTTCTCTTTCTCCTGTGTGTGGCCCTGTCTTTGTCATGTGAACAAGTACTGGAACACAAACTGTCTTCTTTTTTTTCATATCTCTGTCGGTCTTTCTCTCTCACCCCGCCCCATTCTCTCTGGTGAGTTTTCTTCCCGACCTGCAACACCACTCTCTTTCTTACTCTCTCCATCTCTTTCTCTTCGATTCTTACCCTTCTCGGCGTGTCTGTTTCCCTGTGTGTAGTCTCTCTCTCTCTCTCTCTCTCTCTCTCTCTCTCTCTCTCTCTCTCTCTCTCTCTCTCTCTCTCTCTCTCTCTCTCTCTCTCTCTCTCTCTCTCTCTCTCTCTCTCTCTCTCTCTGTTCGTATTATGTTTCAAGGACAGATTGGAAGAAGAGGCGTTGCCTAAAATCTTTATCCAAGTTAAAAAATAAAGTTCAAGTTGTCAAGTTTTCTCTCTCTCTCTCTCTAGGCCCAGTCTAAAGCCTATCCTTGTAAAATAAAGTATTTGAAGTTTGAATTCTCTCTCTCTCTCTCTCTCTCTCTCTCTCTCTCTCTCTCTCTCTCTCTCTCTCTCTCTCTCTCTCTTTCTCTCACTCTTTCCTTTGGAAAAACAAAAACCCACAATCATTTTGGATAAGATGATTCATGTGGTTTTGTTCGACAGTTGTGTACTTTATTTCATTCACTTGATTTATACATGATTTCATTTTATTTTATTTTCAGTACGAGACCGAAAGGAACCCAGAGGGACTGACTTGCTGTCACTGTTAAGGTGAGACTGTTTGATCTACTGCCTCTACAAGGGGTTAGTGATGACCAGCTCTTTATTGAAAGGAATACCAATCTTACCACTGTTCATTACAATAAAAAGACGGAATCTTTTTTTTTTAATTTGAATGGCACACAATGCCTCTCAGGACCGCCAACGCCACCAATCGCCTAACTCTGTACAGATATAAAGGCACTGAAGAACAAACACAGGAACTTTATGTGTTAAAAAAAGAGAAAAAAAGTCAGTCCCGGGTTTGTTCGCATATCCCTCGCCCAACACAGAACACAACAACTAAGACAGAGAAATATGTGCGTGGAGAAATTGGCATTTTTATTCAAGAATTCCTTCAGCTGGAATTCCAGATAACGAAAAGGCATCAGAACAGGGAAACAGCAACCGAAAGAAATATTTCGTGTTGATCGCTAAAACTACATTTCTGCTGCCTGAACCCATTAACACGAAACGTCAACGGCAACGGAACGAACAAGGTTTCGGATCAACATTGCAAATTCCGCCTTTGCCGGCCACGAAAAATAGGGACGACACCATGGAATTTGAAGGGAGGGTAGGATGCCTCGTCAGGTATAAAAGGAAGGATTTGTGTTTTTACGATAGTGTTTCATCAGATAGAATACTTGTAGCGGTACCATAGCCGATGAGGTTTAACCGAGGCGTGGTTACCGCTACACCTATCTGTATTGTTAAAAAAAATCGAGACTTTACTGGAGTTGCACTGCCTGCGGGCATTGCCTCCAGTATCGTTCCCACCATCTTTGTATCTACAAATGTCCCATATGTGTCTGTTCCAGACCGAGAGGACGTAAAACACCATTTTTTGTTCGATGTCATCATTTGCGCCCAGTCTTCGTGAAGAACGTCCATAAGGGTCTGCGACCAATTGGACGATAATCTCACTCTTTTCCGATGTCATCCTTAATGTCCCATATGATTGTGCAAGAATCGGGAGGACGTCACTAAACATAATTAAACGATGTCATCACGTTGACCACATGCGCGCGCATATGTTCTGGCAAATCAAAGAATGAAATAGCGAGGCTAAAGGGGGAGAACTCTCTTGTTAATTAACTCCCCTCCTAACCAAAGTTGACTACGATGCCAATCACCTAGCAATGAGCCACTACGTTTGCAGTCAAGGGGGTCCGTTGCCCTCTGAGGACCTTGCCCGATGCCAGCTGTTCCGAAATCCTGTTGGCTGAAAGAGTGGAGATGTCTCCTTGGCAAGGGTTCTTCACTTCCAGCCAAGTCCCCCATAACAAAAATCATGGTCGGACACGACCCACTGGCATACAAGCACATGTACTCTCATCTCTCTCTCTCTCTCTCTCTCTCTCTCTCTCTCTCTCTCTCTCTCTCTCTCTCTCTCTCTCTCTCTTCTCTCTCTCTCTCTCTCTCTCTCTCTCTCTCTTTGCTACTTTTATGTTCAATTATGTATGTGTAATTTTATGCCTTGCCATGTTTGTATTCTATGTTCGTATATGTACAAAGGTGCTACCTTCATGTTCAAATCTGTATGTGTATATATCATGCCTTGCCATGTTTGTATTCTATGTTCGTATATGTACCAAGGACAGATTGGAAGACTAGGCGTTGCCTAAAATCTTTATCCTTGAAAAATAAAGTTCAAGTTTTCAAGTTTTCTCTTCTCTCTCTCTCTCTCTCTCTCTCTCTCTCTCTCTCTCTCTCTCTCTCTCCTCTCTCTCTCTCTCTCTCTCTCTCTCTCTCTCTCTCTCTCTCTCTCTCTCTGACCGAGTTCTTCGTGCTACAATGACAGATATGTCTGTGAAGTGGATCTGTGTGACAACGGGTGGTGCTGCCCCGATCCTCTCTTCTGCACCGAGGATTCCTGCGGCAGCATTAGATTCTGAGCTGATACCCTCAACTGGGGGTCATTGGTACCAGTAGAGCTAACCAGTTCAAACATGGATTTTTTATATCTTCAATACCCCTAGACTTTGAAAATCTATGATAACATTTGGTGACGCACGGCTTATGCTGTGTTAACACGTGATATTTAATGTCATCCGTATTTCGTTAAAATACGAGCATAGGGAATGTAGACTGTCATTTTTGATGAAATCACTGAGCCAAACTAAGGAAAACTTCTCAGACATTGTATCAGTGGATGTTGCTCCCAGACAAAAACACCTCAAAAGTGCAATTTGATGTTTATTATTAAGTATTGTGCTGACTACTGTATTAGTTTTTTATTCACAAACATCTCGGTAGGAGATCTTTTTGTTCATTTGCAAACACATCAACATTTACCCTGAAGTGTGTCATTAGACAACCACTGTGATACAAGGAAAGATAAAACATGCTATTATATTAACACTTTGATCTTCATACATACATATTCAAAAAAAAGTTATCATAGCGTATCGTCATCAAACGCCACACCTGCTTATTCCAATTTAGAGTCTCTGAATGTTACTTGTTCAAATGCACACATGAGTTTGACAATGGTCAAGAACATTTTAAGCCCCACACCCAATCCACACCCCCAGCACAAACAGTTTAGTCCTCTTCATCATGTTCATCGTCATCCTCATCCTCATCGAGAAAGTTTGGCACAGCAGTGTCATCGCTAGGTGGCTGATTGTCACAGTCTTTCACTTTGCACATGTCTGTGCATTTTAGCCCATTCTGGAGGCAGACACAGTCTTTGATGTCACATGTTTTGGGACATGTGCACGCCAGCAGCTCCAGAATGGCGTCAGGTGCTGGCTGGACGCTCATCCAGTCTACCGCTAGAATATCCTCGCCATCCTGGTTTTCAATTTTCCACCCACTCTGGGCTGGGTCAGGAGACTGTGGATCGCCTGTAAGGCAGCGTCGCCATAATCCAGCTTGGTAGTTGGCTCTCTGGGCGTGTTTCAGCAGGCAGTCCTGGCAGGGAGGCAGCTGGTGAGATTCAATATCTCCGTTCTTCGCACAGAACAACTGGTATCTGAGCTCGTTGACTCCAGATGTTGGCTGCTTTGGTGCGTACAGCTGGCAAGTGAGTTTTTCCAATTTCTCGGATAGTTCGTGGGACAGTTCCCAGTCTTTGCCAAGGTCACGGAAAGCCTGCTGCACCTCTTCGTTGGACTTCAACATATTCAGTGCTGCCAGTTTTCCCTTTCCTGCGAAAGAACTGACAGAGTCACAGCCAGTGTATGCATGCATCCCTGGAAGAGCAGCACAAACAGAAGGTCCCAGAGAGGATGCAACTTTGCCAATGTCTATCAGCTGTGTGCGGGTGCCTGTTCCACTCTTCTGGTACATCGGTGCTTTGATAGCACTACAAAAGGCTAGATTCAATACAAAGACATCTGTGTCATTTGAGCTGATCATCACAGCTTCAAATCCACCTTCAGCAGCATGAGCAGCATGTAGAAGGAGACGACTATCGGCTTCTTCCTGGACGCATTCCAGCTCAGGCACTTCACGACATCTGACAGCTGAGAATCGGTAGCACTTCTCTTTACAGGTGACAAAGAGGACTTTGTGAAGGCTGCCAAGCTTCTCCAGATACTTAACGCTTCTCCAATCCTGGACCAAAAACTTGATCAGGCTCACCTTGTTTCCCTCTTGCGCCAGGAATTTACGCCACTGCTTGATCTTCTGACCAGGTGCAATGTTCTGTACCTGCAGTCCTGCGATCCCACCCCTGTTGGCCCTTTCATTGTACTTGATAGACAGCTTCTGGTATGTGTCAAAGACAATGTCCATTCTGGTGCTCATTGACGCTTCACTGATGGCCATCGAGAAGATACGATCAGCAACTTCATCAAACGTTGGCTGCTGGCCATCAAACTTGGCTCGCTGGACAAGGGCCATTCCATAGATTATGTTGGCAGAGTGGATAGGGAGTGAGTCAGCCAGTGGAGCGTTCTTCTTGATGCTTTTGGCCAAGGCAGCTTTGTTGGTTTTTCGAAGGCTTCCATCAGGTGCAGCCAGTGACCAGGGAAGTGGTCCAAGAGGAAAGCACAGCACGTCTTTCGTGTTGAGATCTCTTTTCTGTCCCATGACGATCATTCTCCCAAACAACCATCTGTCAGCTTTCAAGATAACTGATCTGCCATCAGCACATTTTGTCTGCCTCTTTTTTGCAGCTGATCGAAATGTCTTTAGAGAACTCTTCTTCGTGGGATCGTGGAACTTCTGTACTGGTGTATCTGTCTCAAGTCTTTCTGCCTTGAACGTGGCGTAAGCAGTTTCTCCTTTTGTGCGCACGTACTTGAGATCCTCGGCAACCTCCTTCGGTGCAGCAGTCCCTGTTGAAACACTGATCAAGTCAAGGTTGCTCTCAAAGGGATTGATCCAACTGTAAAGTGTTTCTTCCATTGCAGTGACTGCCTCTTCGTCCTGTTCTCGCCTCGATTTCTGGAGATCAGGATGATCAATGCCACGTTTGTTGTGCTGAACCATGTTCCTGAGTTTGGCCAGAAAGCCACTCCTGTGCTCAGCTGTGAGGTAATATCTGCTGACAGCTCCAGGCTTCAGACTGACCTGGTGGTACCACCTACTGTCTGGGTGTCCCTCTTTACGGTTACTTCAGTTGTTTGGTCAATGCGGCCAAAGGGATTGGATTCTGTGAGTTGAACACTGAAGCTGCCTTCTTTGAAAGCCTCGTAGATCTCTAGATGAGTGGCAGGAAGATTGGTCATTTGAGCATAGTATGCAGGGAGGTATCTTGCGTAATTCAGTCTGTCATACGCAAAGCACCAAGGGATCATCAGTCAGATGGCGTGAAGATGCAGATCAAGGTCTCCCTCGCGAGAGGCTCGAAGCAGGCCCAACAAGATGTCCTGGATGATGTCAACGTATGTCATCCAGAAGGCGGAGAGCTCTCCGTTGTCTTGACGCAAGTAGTTCAGAAAGTCATTCCACAAGTGAAACACATTTGTCAGCACGGGCTGTTCCAGCAGTGATTCAAACGCAGCTTGCATCTAATGTGATTCAGCAAGAAGGAGCTTATTTCACATTAGCGTTTGATATTTCTAACAGAAAGACTTATTGTGGCATGGTTTAAGCAAAGTTTGGTTGATTTTAGTAACATTATCACATTTCAATTGATGATCAAACTGCACGTCCCTCAAAATGTACGACCGGCGTTGGCACGTTTAAGAAAGTAATGTGATAACACATAGAAAGCTGTGTACCCTGAAGTATTATCATACTTTTTTTAAATCTAGGAGCAATGGGCTTATGAAAAATATACATTAGAGCTGGTTAGCTCAGGTGGTACCGATGGACCCCCCTGGCTCAAAACCTACATGGGGGGACTATTCTTTGGACGATAAAGGAAGCCCGGGGTCTATGGGCGGTATCGCGATGATGTCACGCACCTAAAATTACTTCCCTTTGCGCGTCTACTTGCAAGCCAGTCAATTAAAAGTTTATGTGTCAAGTGTGCTACTATTCTTTGGTCATTGTGCTTTGTTATGTTTGGTTGAGTGAAGTGTGTTAATATTCTATGATCATTGTGTTTTGCTATGATTGGTTTGAGTAAAGTGTGTTAGTATTATTCAATGAAAATCTGTTTAACGTCCTCCAGTCTGGAACAGACACATATGGAACATTATAGTAGATATAAAGATGGTGGGAACGATCCTGGAGGCAATGCCCGGAGGCAGTGCAACACCAGGAAAGTCCCAAAATTTTAAAAATACAGATAAGTGAAGAAGAAAAATTGTGTTTTACGTCCTCTCGGTCATAGACACATATGGGATATTTGTAAATACAAAGATGGTGGGAACAATACTGGAGGCAATGCCTGGAGGCAGTGCAACACCAGTAAAGTCCCGATTTTTTTAACAATACAGATATATGTAGCAGTAACCACGCCTCGGTTAAACCTCATCGGCTATGGTACCGCCGTATGATATACATGTACATATAAGATTAGTATAGGTAAGTATTCAGATAAGTGAATGATGAAAATGATGTTTTACGTCCTCTCGGTCATAGACACATATGGGACATTTGTAAATACAAAGATGGTGGGAACAATACTGGCTGCAATGCCCGGAGGCAGTGCAACACCAGTAAAGTCCCGAGTTTTTAACAATATAGATAGGTGTAGCGGTAACCATGCCTCGGTTAAACCTCATCGGCAATGGTACCGCCACATTGCGATACAAGTGATATACAGATAAGTGTTAGTATTCTATAAAATAAAAGTCTATGTGTCAAAATGGCATCGTTTATTGCGAGTTCACGGTATGAAAATAAGACGAGTAATTGGCAACAGTGTTGATTGTATCAACGATTCTTAATGAAGACTCACATTACTAGGTTTATTTAATTTCATATTTCAAAGCAGTGAAGAAAAAATATCTGTTTTGTTTTTTTAATCTGAAGGAAAAAAAAATTGGAGAAAAGGGAAGAACAGTAACTCCAGAGAAACTTTATGCAAATAAAAAGAAAACAAGCGCGAAATCGCAATAGTTTGTGGCACGCGGTCTATTTTTACCACTCCAATCATGAGTCATCTCCCCTGGCTTTTCAATAATTTTAATCTGTAAACCAGAATGTTATCTCTGCACCATTTTGTAACTTTTTATATCTTTTGGAAAACATTTAAAACTATGTATCCTAGTTATACTCATCAAAAGAAGCACCGCATACTCGTGTCTGTTGTAGTGTCTGAATTACGTATGTTTATTATTTTGTACGCTTTTAAAATACATCATGTTAAAGAGCGGCCTCAATTTGAAGTGTAGCCTCGATTTGAAGTGCGACATTTTGTCCAAATGTGCGACAATTTTGGACCGACAGACAGACCGACCGACAGACAGACCGACCGACAAAGTGAGTTATAGGTTTGTGGCTTTTGAGCCACAAACAATAAACTCTGAAGAAACTACTGGCGAATGCAACGGACAATAACCCTGGGACCGCAGCCCACTCCTACTGTGAAAACAATCAAGGGAAATGCACGCTAATACACAGCCAGCACGCACACATTAGGCCTAGGGGAAGACGGGGTAAAAAGCGCATGGGCGGGTAAGACGCCCACCCCAATTATCTCATGAAATAAAGAAAATTTCAGTCAGATTTGCCCATGAGACGAATGCTAGACATTAACGCTCGTCTCATGGGCAAAATGAGACTGAAATTTGCTTCATTTCATGAGATATTTGGGGTGGGCTTCTTACCCGCCCATGCGCTTTTTACCCCGTCTTCCCCTACAACAACAAGAACAACAACATACAGTATTTATATGGCGCTAAATCATATCAATCAAATCGAAGCGCACACACGCATTAAACATTCATAACGCATTAAAACAAAGACGCTATACAAAGACGAACAAAAAGATCACACACACACACGTTTGAGAAATAGACCTAAAGACAAGAGAAAGGAGGGAAAGAGAGAATTAGCTTCAATGACGGGGAAACAGGTGGGTTTGGAGGTTGGGTTTGAAAGCAGAGAGGGTCGGTCGCTGACGTAGGGAGAGAGGAAGTTTGTTCCAGGAGGTTGGTCCTGAAACAGCAAAAGAGCGCCGACCAACAGTTGAAAGTTTATACCTTGGGATCTGGAGAGATAGAGGGTCGGAAACTGAACGTAATGTGCAGCTGGCGTATAAATGGAAATAATTATTGTCGTAGAGTTAAGATGGGACAGCTTGATGTATAGATTTATAGCAAATGGCAAGCCTATTTAGTTTATACTCGATTATGTCTGCGACACAGAGAGAGAGGAAGGGAGGGAGAAAGAGCGCGAGGTTTGACAGTAGGCCTACCTTCGATGAGTTTTTGTTTCTTTGATTTAACACCCAGTACCACGTTCTGTTTAGTTTTTAGTTCTACATTCTTTTTTTTAGTTTTTACGCAGTACTGTCAATCACATGCCAGGTAAACAAAGCTACGTGACAAGAAAGCAAATCAAAACAAAAACAAAAAAACCATAAACACACACGCAAGAAGAAAACAACATAGGCCCTACTGTTTGTAAAGAAAAATAATATATGTCTTCTTATCTTTCAGTACGCTAAGCTGAAAAATAAGCTACAAGTCCTCCGAAAACAAGAAAGGGGGCACTTTAGAGAGATAGTAAAGATCTCAATACTTCTTAACATTTTCACTCTTTCCCCATCGCAACACAGTGATAACCATTCATAAAGGTCTGTGTAGGGCCTACACTTTAACAATATTCACAAAATATCGCTATTTCCCCATTGAAAACACAATGAGTTGTAAGTCGATCATATTATGGATGTAGCCTACTCTGGGCTGCATCTCCACTGTAAACTAATTCTCGGCCAGCCTGCCAGAATAATATCTGCCCTCTCTGCTATCTGGTAGTCATTGTCGGAAACGACAGACAGGCAACACACACACACACACACACACACACACACACACACACACACACACACACACACACACACACACACACACACACACACACACACACACACACACACACATTATGAGTGGCCTAACACTGTTGCCATGGGGAACTGGAGATAATATTGTTAACATGTACATGAGAGACCTAAATATTACTTGCATGCCACTGTGTTGCCATGGGGAAAGAGTGACAAATGTGGACGTGACGGAATGTTGCTTCTGTTCAATACGAACATTTGGAGGAGGGTGTCTGGGGAAAGTGCTAGAGACAGGGGCGGATCTGAGGCGGGTTTCCAAGGTTTCCGGACCCCCACCCCCCTCTTCTGTCCCAAGCATGAACTTTATACAAGGTAAACAGTAAGAAAATGACTCCATTGTTGCTTTAATAATCACTAAATTGCAACATTTTCCGGAGCCTTCGCCCACCCCCCCCCCCCCCCCCCCCCAAAAAAAAAGAAGAAAAAAAAAAGACACGCCACTACACATTAACCTAGGACATAATTATGCAGCTCCCTGGACTCCCCGCGGAAACCCCCCTTACGACTCATTTGGTCCGCCCATGAGAGAGAGCATGTTGCCGTACCCGGCGACACCCTTTGGTTATGAACAAAGGTACAGCCTGCACCAGGTCGGAAAATATCCGACGTAAGTGAATGCTAAACATTAACACTCGTCTCATGGGCAAAATTTGACTGAAATGTGCTTCATTTCATGAGATAATTGGCATGGGCTTCTTACCCGCCCATGGGCTTTTTACCCCGTCTTCACCTACACGCGTATAATGCTCACAAGTAATCACTGTCTTGAATTTTTGTTTGACGGGACTGTTCTAGCACTGTTCGCCCAAAATGGTTTCCTGTGACTTTCTGTTATTTTCCTACTATCCCTAACCCTATCCCTAACCTATCCCTATAACCTATCCCTAACCTATCCCTAATCCTATCCCTAGCCTATCCCTAACCTAGGTTTGTGGCGAAGTGTGGTTTGGCGAAGTGTTATGCCGGGCTAATGACTGATTTGGCGAAGTGTGGTTTGGCGAAGTGTGGTTTGGCGAAGTGAGCATTGGCGAAGTGAGCTTTGGCGAAGTGTGGTGCACCGCATATTTTTACACCGCTTTACAAGTTTAGTAGCTCTGCGTTGAAGACAGAGAAATATGTGCGTGAAGAAATTGGCATTTTTATTCAAGAATTCCTTCAGCTGGAATTCCAGATAACGAAAAGGCATCAGAACAGGGAAACAACAACAGAAAGAAATATTTCGTGTTGATCGCTAAAACTACATTTCTGCTGCCTGAACCCATTAACACGAAACGTCAACGGCAACGGAACGGAACAAGGTTTCGGATCAACATTGCAAATTCCGCCTTTGCCGGCCACGAAATAGGGACGACACCATGGAATTTGAGGGGAGGGTAGCATGCCTCGTCAGGTATAAAAGGAAGGGTTTGTGTTTTTACGATAGTGTTTCATCAGATAGAATACTTGTAGCGGTGCCTCCAGTATTGTTCCCACCATATTTGTATTTAGCCGATGAGGTTTAACCGAGGCGTGGTTACCGCTACACCTATCTGCATTGTTAACAAAATCGAGACTTTACTGGAGTTGCACTGCCTTCGGGCATTGCCTCCAGTATTGTTCCCACCATCTTTGTATCTACAAATGTCCCATATGTGTCTGTTCCAGACCGAGAGGACGTAAAACACCATTTTTTGTTCGATGTCATCATTTGCGCCCAGTCTTCGTGAAGAACGTCCATAAGGGTCTGCGACCAATTGGACGATAATCTCACTCTTTTCGGATGTCATCCTTAATGTCCCATATGATTGTGCAAGAATCGGGAGGACGTCACTAAACATAATTAAACGATGTCATCACGTTGACCACATGCGCGCGCATATGTTCTGGCAAATCAAAGAATGAAATAGCGAGGCTAAAGGGGGAGAACTCTCTTGTTAATTAACTCCCCTCCTAACCAAAGTTGACTACGATGCCAATCACCTAGCAATGACCCACTACGTTTGCAGTCAAGGGGGTCCGTTGCCCTCTGAGGACCTTGCCCGATGCCAGCTGTTCCGAAATCCTGTTGGCTGAAAGAGTGGAGATGTCTCCTTGGCAAGGGTTCTTCACTTCCAGCCAAGTCCCCCATAACAAAAATCATGGTCGGACACGACCCACTGGCATACAAGCACATGTACTCTCTCTCTCTCTCTCTCTCTCTCTCTCTCTCTCTCTCTCTCTCTCTCTCTCTCTCTCTCTCTCTCTCTCTCTCTCTCTCTCTCTCTCTCTCTCTCTCTGTGACCGAGTTCTTCGTGTTACAGTGACAGAAATGTCTGTGAAGTGGAGCTGTGTGACAACGGGTGGTGCTGCCCCGATCCTCTCTTCTGCACCGAGGATTCCTGCGACAGCATGGGGGGGCTATTCTTTGGATGATAAAGAAAGCCCGGGGTCTATGGACGGTATCGCGATGATGTCACGCACCTAAAATGACTTCCCTTTGCGCGTCTACTTGCTATCCAGTCAATTAAAAGTTTATGTGTCAAGTGTGCTACTATTCTTTGGTCATTGTGTTTTGTTATGTTTGGTTGAGTGAAGTGTGCTAATATTCTATGATCATTGTGTTTTGCTATGATTGGTTTGAGTAAAGTGTGTTGGTATTATTCAATGAAAATCTGTTTAACGTCCTCCGGTCTGGAACAGACACATATGGAACATTATAGTAGATATAAAGATGGTGGGAACGATACTGGAGGCAATACCCGGAGGCAGTGCAACACCAGGAAAGTCCCAGCTTTTTAAAATACAGATAAGTGAAGAAGAAAAATTGTGTTTTACGTCCTCTCGGTCATAGACACATATGGGACATTTGTAAATACAAAGATGGTGGGAACAATACTGGAGGCAATGCCCGGAGGCAGTGCAACACCAGTAAAGTCCCAATTTTTTTTAGCAATACAGATATATGTAGCAGTAACCACGCCTCGGTTAAACCTCATCGGCTATGGTACCGCCACATGATATACATGTACATATAAGATTAGTATAGGTAAGTATTCAGATACGTGAATGATGAAAATGATGTTTTACATCCTCTCGGTCATAGACACATATGGGACATTTGTAAATACAAAGATGGTGGGAACAATACTGGCTGCAATGCCCGGAGGCAGTGCAACACCAGTAAAGTCCCGAGTTTTTAACAATATAGATAGGTGTAGCGGTAACCATGCCTCGGTTAAACCTCATCAGCAATGGTACCGCCACATTGCGATACAAGTGATATACAGATGAAGAAATAATGTTTTACACCCTCTTTGGCCTTTCGGCCATGTGGGGCAATGTGATATACAGATAGAGAAAATAATGTTTTACGCCCTCTTTGGTAGGTGATATACAGATATGAATGAAATTGAATTTTACGTCCTCTCGACCTGGGGTGATATACAGATAATGGATGGAAGTTCAGTTTAACGTCGCGTATCGGCTTTCGCCATGTACGACGGGCTGAACAAACCAACCAGGATATAAACAAAAATTTATGTTCCTGAATCACTGTCTTAGCCAAAAGGCCGAGAAGCGATCAGAATTTACAGATAAGTGTTAGTATTCTATAAAATAAAAGTCTATCTGTCAAAATGGCATCGTTTATTGCGAGTTCACGGTATGAAAATAAGACGAGTAATTGGCAACAGTGTTGATTGTATCGACGATTCTTAATGAAGACTCACATTACTAGGTTTATTTAATTTCATATTTCAAAGCGGTGAAGAAAAAATATCTATGTTTTGGTTTTTTAATCTGAAGGGGAAAAAAATGGAGAAAAGGGAAGAACAGTAACTCCAGAGAAACTTTATGCAAATAAAAAGAAAATAAACTCTGAAGAAACTACTGGCGAATGCAATGGACAATAACTCTGGGATCTCAGCCCACTCCTACTGTGAAAACAATAAAGGGAAACGCACGCTAATACACAGCACACATTAGGCCTACAACAACATACGGTATTTATATGGCGCTAAATCATATAAATCAAATCGAAGCGCACACACACATTAAACATTCATAACGCATTCAAACAAAGACGCTATACAAAGACGAACAAAAAGATCACACACACACGTTTGAGAAATAGACCTAAAGACAAGAGAGAGGAGGGAAAGAGAGAATTAGCTTCAATGACGGGGAAACAGGTGGGTTTGGAGGTTGGGTTTGAAAGCAGAGAGGGTCGGTCGCTGACGTAGGGAGAGAGGAAGTTTGTTCCAGGAGGTTGGTCCTGAAACAGCAAAAGAGCGCCGACCAACAGTTGAAAGCTTATACCTTGGGATCTGGAGAGATATAGGGTCGGAAACTGAACGTAATGTGCAGCTGGCGTATAAATGGAAATATTGTCGTAGAGCTAAGATGGGACAGCTGGATGTATAGATTTATAGCAAATGGCAAGCCTATTTAGTTTATACTCGATTCTGTCTGCGACACAGAGAGAGAGGAAGGGACGGAGAAAGAGGGCGAGGTTTGACAGTACTTTCGATGTGGGTTTTTTTTGGATTTAACACCCAGTTCTACGTTCTATTTAGTTTTTAGTTCTACATTCTTTTTTTAAAGTTTTTACGCAGTACTGTCCATCACATGCCAGGTAAACAAAGCTACGTGACGAGAAAACAAATCAAAACAAAAACAAAAAAACATAAACACACACGCAAGAAGAAAACAACATACTGTTTGTAAAGAAAAATAATGTCTTCTTATCTTTCAGTACGCTAAGCTGAAAATAAGTCCTCCGAAAACAAGAAAGGGGGTACTTTAGAGAGATAGTAAAGATCTCAATACTCCTTAACATTTTCACTTTCCCCATCGCAACACAGTGATAACCATTCATAAAGGTCTGTGTACACTTTAACACTATTCACAAAATATCGCTATTTCCCTATGGAAAACACAATGAGTTGTAAGTCGATCATATTATGGATGTAGCCTACTCTGGGCTGCATCTCCACTGTAAACTAATTCTCGGCCAGCCCGCCAGAATAATATCTGCCCTCTCTGCTATCTGGCAGTCATTGTCGGAAACGACAGACAGGCAACACACACACACACACACACACACACACACACACACACGCGCGCGCGCGCGCGCGCGCGCGCACGCGCGCACGCACGCACACGCACGCACACACACACACACACACACACACACACACACACACACACACACACACACACACACATTATCATTGGCCTAACACTGTTGCCATGGGGAACTGGAGATAATATTGTTAGCATGTACATGAGAGACCTAAATATTACTTGCATGCCACTGTGTTGCCATGGGGAAAGAGTGACAAATGTGGACGTGACGGAATGTTGCTTCTGTTCAATACGAACATTTGGAGGAGGGTGTCTGGGGAAAGTGCTAGAGACAGGGGCGGATCTGAGGCGGGTTTCCAAGGTTTCCGGACCCCCACCCCCCTCTTCTGTCCCAAGCATGAACTTTATACAAGGTAAACAGTAAGAAAATGACTCCATTGTTGCTTTAATAATCACTAAATTGCAACATTTTCCGGAGCCTTCGCCCACTGACCCCCCCCCCCCCCCCCCCCCCCCCCCCCTCCCCCTCAAAAAACAACAACCAAAAAAACACCACGCCACTACACTTTAACCTAGGACATAATTATGCAGCTCCCTGGACTCCCCGCGGAAACCCGCCTTACGACTCATTTGGTCCGCCCATGAGAGAGAGCATGTTGCCGTACCCGGCGACACCCTTTGGTTATGAACAAAGGTACAGCCTGCACCAGGTCGGAAAATATCCGACGTAAGTGAATGCTAAACATTAACACTCGTCTCATGGGCAAAATTTGACTGAAATGTGCTTCATTTCATGAGCTTCTTACCCGCCCGTGGGCTTTTTACCCCGTCTTCACCTACACGCGTATAATGCTCACAAGTAATCACTGTCTTGAATTTTTGTTTGACAGGACTGTTCTAGCACTGTTCGCCCAAAATGGTTTCCTGTGACTTTCTGTTATTTTCCTACTATCCCTAACCCTATCCCTAACCTATCCCTATAACCTATCCCTAACCCTATCCCTAACCTAGGTTTGTGGCGAAGTGTGGTTTGGCGAAGTGTTATGCCGGGCTAATGACTGATTTGGCGAAGTGTGGTTTGGCGAAGTGTGGTTTGGCGAAGTGAGCTTTGGCGAAGTGTGGTGCACCGCATATTTTTACACCGCTTTGCAAGTTTAGTAGCTCTGCGTTGAACTTTTTCTATTGCTTTTGACTGGTTAATACTTGCCATGCTCTAAATGTGGTCTTACTTATGCTTTGTATAATTTAGTAAAAATATCACAGTAGGCCTAATACTTATAAATGTTCTTTCGATTAGACCAGTCATTTTATTAGCTTTATTAATACCATTTTGAATGTGTGTGTCAAAAGAAAAATCTTTGTCAAAAGTCACTCCAAGGTCCTTTTCATCTTCACATGTTGTCACAGAGTATGATACATTGTTCTTGGTCATGGTATACTCAATATGGGGATTGTTTTTGCCAGCGTGCATAATCTTACATTTATCAGTATTAAAATACAGATTCCATTTATCACTCCATTCTTGTAGATTAGTTAAATCCCTTTGAAGTAAGTAACTATTACAGTACACGCCGCTAATTATGAAGTCGGTTATAAGGAATTCCGCTTATAAGGAAGCCAAGTTGAATGTCCCTGTCGAAGTTGTTTTTTGTTATTACTTACTGACAAAACTTTGGATAGTAGGAAGTCGGTTATAAGGAAATGTCGCTTATAAGGAACACACACTTATGTTCCCATGCAAAGCTTACATCGGATTTTTTTTTTTAAATATGCAGCTAAACTCAATTTCAGCTTCCTATGAGCACATGTTCTCAGTGTGTGTTTAATAGCAATTATGAGTGTAAAGTGGAGTTAAAAGTTATTTGCAGCCAGTGTAAGATATAAACACAAGAGAAATGAATAGGGGAAAACGGGGTAAAAAGCGCATGGGCGGGTAAGAAGCCCACCCCAATTATCTCATGAAATAAAGAAAATTTCAGTCAAATTTGCCCATGAAACGAATGAAACATTAACGCTCGTCTCATGGGCAAAATGAGACTGAAATTTGCTTCATTTCATGAGATAATTGGGGTGGGCTTCTTACCCGCCCATGCGCTTTTTACCCCGTCTTCCCCTATGCAACTCGTTTTCAGAATAATTTACTAGTCCCTAATGATGATGCCTTTGTTTAATATACCAAAAAAAAGGAGAATTAGTACAGTACACTCCGCTTAGTAGGAAAGCAGAATAACTGAAAAAAGAGACAAAAGAAAAGATGTAATATTTCAATAGATTCGTTTCCAGAATAATTTACTAATCATGCTGTCTTTGTTTGGGTTTTTTTTTAAAGAAGAAGATTAATACAGTACACTCCGCTTATTAGGAGGTCGAAAATAACTGAAACAGACAGTAGTATAAATTAAGTAGATTATAAGAAAGTCCGTTTATAAGGAAACCAAGTTGAATATCCTGGCTCAAGTTGTTCTTTGTTATTACTTTCAAAACGTCAGACAATAGAAAGTCAATTACAATGAAATTCGGCTTATAAAAAACCCAAAAACACCCTTTCGCCCCAACATAAATCTTTCATCGGATATAAGATATTTTTGTGCAGCTAAACTAAGCTTAGCTTCTCATGAGCACATTTTCTCAGTTTTTCATGGCGATTTTGTGTGTACACTGGGAGATAAAAGTCATTTGCAGTCAGTATGAGACATAAGCACAAGAAATTAATATACAACTCTTACATTTGCTGAATAATTGACTAATGATGCTATCTTTGTTTCATTAAGAGGGGTGAAAAGAATACTAATACAGTGCACTCTGCTTAGTAGGAAGTTGGCTATAAGAAACTTTGCTTATAAGAATGTCCCGGCCAAAGTTGTTCTTTGTTATTACTTACAATATGTCGAACAGTAGAAAGTCAGTTATAACAAAATTCCACTTATAGGAAACACATAGATAACAGATTATAACAGAACAAGAAATTCAGAAATGAAAATCTTGATGGGCCATAGCAATACTAACATGAGAAAAAATGCACTGACTAACAGAATTGCACAGATTTGGAATGTACTTCCTACTCAACTTAAATGATGTGCACCTAATACTAATGTATTTAAAAGTCTTCTGGACAGCAATCAAAAATGTTTTTGAATATGATGAATGAACATATCAAAATTATAATGCGTATGCACAATTATAACAAATGTACAAAAAGAATTATGGGGACACTAGGCTTATTAGCCAGTCCCCCACAACTACTACTACTACTACTACCAATGATCGGATATAAGAAAGGTCGGTTCTTCTTCTTCTTTCTCTGCACAACCGTCATAAAGGGAACAAGTTAAAAGGAACAAAAAAATTGTGTCCCCTCCACTTGCTTATAAGCGGATTATACAGTAACTAATTTAATAGTATTTTATGCACGCGCAATCTTTTTGTGCGCAAGTGAGTGTAGATGTTCATTGTGTGCATACGTTCACGAAGCAAGTGGTTTTTGCAGAAAACGTGGACAAACAAATAAGCAGACGAAGATTATTGGAACCAGAAATATGGACTATGAGGACAGACTAAAGCATCTGGGGATACCTAGTTTGGAATACAGACGTCTTAGAGGCGATCTGCCGGATTGAGGTGTATAAAATTCTTAACAAGTTTGATGATCCTAACACAACTAAAACTTTACTAACTCTAACTGATGAAGAAAGAACACGAGGGCATAATTTCAAACTAACAAAAAAAACTAAATAACAGTCATTCAGCTCAAAACTTGTTTACTAACAGAGTGTAATAACTGCATGGAACAATCTTTCTAATGAAACTGTAAATGCATCAACACTAAATAATTTCACGGGCAAAAAGAAAATGTATAATTTTATACTACATATGAAAAATATCTAGAGGGCAAAAGGCTTCAAAAGCCTACAGAGCCTAAACTGATATGATATGAAGAAAAATTATTATCATCATTGTGTGCACCTTTACTTTGTCTTATTCTCAAATGAATACACGTTGAGCTTGATCCGAATACTCTTTTCTTCCTCCATAAGTCAGAAGAGTTCATCCAAAATGGCCAGCCTCCTACACGATTATGAACAGCAGTATTCGTCAATCACAGCCGAAATCACATTCCACATCGGCAGAATATCTGTCTCAAATGGCGGTAATGTTAAACGAGTTTACTGAACTAAAGAAAAAGTTAAAACCGATTTCGTTTTCTCTTTTGATCGGCCGCATACTCTCTCTCTCTCTCTCTCTCTCTCTCTCTCTCTCTCTCTCTCTCTCTCTCTCTCTCTCTCTCTCTCTCTCTCTCTCTCTCTCTCTCTCTCTCTCTCTCTCTCTGAAGTTTATAATGATTAGATTCAGATTTGGAATTTCGGATATGTTTGTACATTCAAAACGTTATTCAAACAGACAATTTAATATGCCCTATTTGTAAAGAAGGGCAAGATAATGAGTTGCATTTTGTATAATTTACATGTCCATTTTTCAACGATCTTAGAAAAGAATTAATTGCACCTAAATTTTACAGGAATCCTAGTTTATTTAAACTTAGTCTCCTTATGTCCAGTAGAAATGAAAACACAATTCAAAAGTTGTGTGTATTTTTTTGTACAAGGCTTTTAAACTTCGAGATATCGTACTATCGTGAGTATTTTTTTGTTTTTGTTTTTTGTTTAGTTTTTTTTTAGTTTTTGTATTTGGATGATTGATTTTGTGTACTTTGAAATATTGTCACACACCCTTCCAAATGGGGCGATGCCTTTTCGGGAATAAAACATTGTCATTGTCTCTCTCTCTCTCTCTCTCTCTCTCTCTCTCTCTCTCTCTCTCTCTCTCTCTCTCTCTCTCTCTCTCTGGGTGGGTGTGTCTCCTGGGATGCCCTTTCTGCACAAATAAAATGTGCACCTAATTATTAGCAATAACCAGTTTAAAAACCTGGACAAAGAGAAAGACCCTAAAACTATTAAATTAGGAACGACGGAATTAGGTCAAGCCGCAGCGATTTTTCTCGTTGAAAATCCGAACCGCGATTTTGGCCATGTGCCAAACGGTCACTTCCTTTGCTTGTTTTTATTGGTGGTTATTCTTGGCGCTGACCATCCGAGTTTCTTTCTTTCGGGAAGCAGACACCAACTCGGTCATTCGGGAACAATCTTTTTTTACGCGAAGACGGCCGATCGCGAGAGACAAGCGATCCAATATTTGGGTCCAATTCATTCGTTTATCATTTCTGAACGGTAACCTACATTATTTTTTAAAACAAATGCTTAGTTACATTTAAATATTTTTTTACAAGTACACCAAATTTGGTGCATCTAGAATAAATCTCAATGCTGCTCAAGGTCTCCACAAGTCGGGAGGTGTTACATCGAAGCCTGTCCGACATGTTGTTTTCTGTCACGCGCATGTTGATGTTGTGATCTTGTGAGTCGCACAAAAAGCTTAGGCCTAATCTGTCTAATGTTTGGGGTTGATGTTGCCCCTTTGAATAAGCTTTATTTTGGTACCAATGTTTTGTTTATTGGTAAAAAAAAGAAAAAGTTATGGCTGTTTTATTCATCCAAACCTTGATACGGTAAGGGCCGGTAACCTTGATCAACTTTTTCTTATATAGCTCATGTAAAAAAAGCTATCATTTTAAAACGTCATAACTTTCTCAATTTTCGACCGATTTTGATAATTTGGGTATCATTTTAAAGGTCTTGTCGGGCTCTTTCCAATGACATTTCATTAGGATTTGATAAATATTTTTTTTAAATTTTATAACCACCCTACTATTAAATTAAAATATCAACATGACTGATTAAACGAGTTTACTGAACTAAAGAAAAAGTTAAAACCGATTTTGTTTTCTCTTTTGATCGGCCGCAATCTCTCTCTCTCTCTCTCTCTCTCTCTCTCTCTCTCTCTCTCTCTCTCTCTCTCTCTCTCTCTCTCTCTCTCTCTCTCTCTCTGTGTCTCCTGGGATGCCCTTTCTGCACAAATAAAATTTGCACCTAATTATTAGCAATAACCAGTTTAAAAACCTGGACAAAGAGAAAGACCCTAAAACTATTAAATTAAAATATCAACATGACTGATTAAGTCATCAAAACCTGTCAGAGCTGTGCCAAATCATAAAACTGAATT
This sequence comes from Phymorhynchus buccinoides, assembly GCA_017654935.2. Taxonomy (NCBI): domain Eukaryota; kingdom Metazoa; phylum Mollusca; class Gastropoda; order Neogastropoda; family Raphitomidae; genus Phymorhynchus; species Phymorhynchus buccinoides. The sequence goes on from CM065682.1 coordinate 26,802,550, forward strand.
GAAAAGGCACTTGAGAGGCTGCAAGGCCTAGTTGCAGGGATCAATCTTGTCACAGAACATCATACTATAGGTCATTTGACCAGTTTGAAGAAAATATAATTGGTCATTTTCATAAAACGATTAGTCATAATTTTTGTAGTTAAAAAAAAATGAAATTTACTTGAGTGCAACAAACTGTTTTGCTAGGACACTGTTGCAATCAACCACAGTTTCACAGAATGCATATTATGTTCAAAGAATTACATACGGAAAGTTTTTTTGTTTTTTTTTAATTTTTGTTTGTTTGTTTTTGCATGAGAAAAGTTACAGTACTATGCAATGTAAAGTAATAATAGGGGTATTATTTTCTATTGTTTTGACCTAAGTCAATCAGAGGGCCGTTTCACAAGGGCTCGCTCAAATCGCCAAAAACGGTCTAAAAAACACCCTTCGTTTGCTGATAGTTCACGTGGCGTTTTGTTCTTCCCAGCAAGCGAGCAAGCGGCAAACTATCCGGAACTATCATGTGACTTGTAGGGGGTTAATACATTTCTAGTTGTTGATTGGTCCATTAAAGTTTGGTTAAAATAATATTTTTTTGTTTTTAAATACCAATCAGACAAGAGCTTGTAAATTTAGATGTAATATTTTTCCGCAAACGTTTTCTAAAGTGCTTCTTATACCCCTTTTGGCGTAACAGTTATTCGCGCGGCGACCGTAATCTAGAGAAACTCGACCCTGATCACTTGCAGCACACATCAAAATCCATAAAGTTGCTAACAGTAACAGTAACAAACATGAAGTAAACATAATATAATAAGTCA
>CM065682.1:26805852-26808377 GCA_017654935.2 Phymorhynchus buccinoides
TCTCTCTCTCTCTCTCTCTCTGTTTAGGTTTTTATATTGTTTCAGTTTTTGTTTGGTTGTTTTTTTCACCAGAGGCGGGCCAGACTTGGAGTGGACTCCAGTCGCGATGAATTACTGGGGGATGACACCCATGACACTGAGGATCAGGTGAACTGCTCATTTCTGTCTGTTAATGTTCTGCACTCGCAGCACACATTGGGTGCTTCTCTTCAGTCTATGTGCCTGAATTCAGATTTTTTACAATCTCACAAACTACACAAAATGAAAAAACCTGAAAGGCCAGGGTCCAGGGGTAATGTCCCCCTGCAGCTGAAGCAAAAATTGATTTATTCAGGCATGGTAGACCTCCGCGAATCACGGAAAATCTGCGAAAGTGAAATTGACAACAACAACAAAACAAAACAAACAAAAAGCCGGGGTAAAAATTCGCTCAGGTGCCTAAAAATTATGTGCGTTAAAACCTATGCAATCGCTTCGCGGAACCGGATGTGAATGACTGAACAAGCAACTTCCCGCCGAAGTTAGCAGTCATGCGCGGCCTTGTTCATGCCACACGTTTCCAGATTTGTGATCCTAGTGCTTCTTTTTCTTCTTCTTCATTTTGACGCCCAACTTCATCATTTTAGTTTGAGTCGACATCTTTCAAATGAAATGCAGAATCGGTTGGATATTCGTCCGCGAAACCCACTTTGCCCCCACTACCATGCCTGTCTATTACGGTATTTTAGTTTGCTTTTTCAACAATTTATACAAAATTAATGCTTATTTTAAAGTGTTTGAAAAATACAGTAGACACACAAAGATGTTTGACAAAGTAAAAAAAAAGGAACTTCATTTTCTGGTAAAATTCAAAAACAGGAAATCCTTGTATACCAGAAAAAGTTGCACCCATACAATCTCCTCTGCCTGCAGATCAGGTTTTTTGAAAACTTTCAGAAACAACTTCTCTTTCTCACCTTCCCCTATTTTGTACCTACCACCACTTGTCACGCCTCAGCTTTGTTCTTTTCTTCAAGGAGAGCCTGGTCACATCCATTTAACTCACTCGCATCGCAATGATTTTGAATTATTAAAACAAAATCACAAATCACTCCAGCCATACACTCAAACAAAACAGACATAAACAAAAGGAGAAATGAAAGGTTACAGGTTTTTATTTCAGGTTTTTAATATATAGACTTTATATAGAAAAAAAATATCTGCACCGATTGGTTTCCCTGGGCACAACAAACCACTACAAATGCAAAGTCAGAGGCAAACTTGTGGTCTAAGGGAGCGAAGCGAGTTTAGAAGTGACCAAGGTATGGTGTGCACACAGATTTACTTCCCTTGAAGCAAATGCGTCAAATTGACAGCTATCTATTACCCCCTTCCCTGCCTGCATATGAGATAGTCTGTACTGAATGATGTTATTGATGATGTCATAGTCCTGGGATGATGGTTTTGGGTTTAGATAAGCCAGGAAAGATATATATCTCTAGACCATTTTCTCAGATTGAGTCTGACTGATTTGTTTTAAAATTTATAAGAAGAAAATCGATAATTTCTCTGTTTTCGCTTTAGCTTCAGGGGGGCATTGCTCGCTCACTTCTAGATGATTATGGCTCTATTTGAGTGAGCTAATTATTCTAGGGTTATGGCTTCTTGATTTGTAGGGAGTAACAAGTTAAACAGAAGGGCTGACACTCTCTGCACTGCCCAGCCTTATGAGCTAAAAGCCTGAATAGGAAAGATGCTGTAAAGCATCACTTACTGATTTTGTTAAAAACAATTTTTAGGAAGGGGATGTGTTAAGATGCTTTCAGTATGTTGTTGATATGTATCATTGTGTATAAATGTCCTGATGTAACTTTTTTTTTAACAGCGTACCCGCCTTCTGGACAACACAGATCGTTTGGACCGGTCCACACGCAAACTGGAGCAGGGATACCGGATAGCTGTGGAGACAGGTAGGGATACAGGTCCCCAAACTTAAAAAGCCAACTGCCGTATTTTACAGACTATAAGGTACACCTGATTATAAGGCGCACCCCCCAAATTTAACACAAAATTTAGATTTTGTTACTCTATTTTCTTACTATATTATGTCACATTGTAAGGCGCACCCCCCAAATTTAACACAAAATTTAGATTTTGTTACTCTATTTTCTTACTATATTATGTCACATTATAAGGCGCACCCCCCAAATTTAACACAAAATTTAGATTTTGTTACTCTATTTTCTTACTATATTATCAGTCACATTGTAAGGCGCACCCCCCAAAGTTAACACAAAATTCAGATTTTGTTACTCTATTTTCTTACTATGTTATCAGTCACATTATAAGACGCAGGCATCTCAGTCAGGGGGAAAAGTATCGTCTTATTGTCCGTAATATACGGTAATCCCCTTGGCTGCAGCACCATAAGAGTCAGTGCAAATGCTTACTAGTGTGAGTCACACTCCTTAACAAAACTCAAAAGACCAACCTGTACCATGATTTTCCATTACTGTACTGTAAAAAAAAGAACAAAAAAGTCAGTT
>CM065682.1:26808877-26826377 GCA_017654935.2 Phymorhynchus buccinoides
GAGAACAGTGCTCATAGGCAAGCTGAAATTGAGTTTAGCTGCATATTTTAAAAAAAAAATCCCGATAATGTAAGCGTTGCATGGGCCATAAGTGTGTGTTCCTTATAAGCGACATTCCTTATAACCGACTTCCTACGATCCAAAGTTTTTCAGTAAGTATAAAAACAAAAAAACAACTTCGACAGGGACCTTCAACTTGGCTTCCTTATAAGCGGGGTTCCTTATAACCGACTTCATAATTAGCGGAGGTACGTAATAGTTACTTACTTAAAGGATTTAACTAATCTACAAGAATGGAGTGATAAATTTGGAATCTGTATTTAATACTGATTAAATGTAGATTATGCACGCTGGCAAAACAATCCCCAACATTGAGTATACGATGACCAAGAACAATGTATCATACTCTGTGACAAATGTGAAGATGAAAAAGGACCTTGGGAGTGACTCTTGACAAAGATTTTCTTTTGAACACACCACATCAAAATGGTATTAATAAAGCTAATAAAATGACTGTCTATCGAAAAGAACATTTATAAGTATTAGCTACTGTGATATTTTACTAAATTATACAAAGCATAAGTAGACCACATTTAGAGCATGGCAAGTATTAACCAGTTCAAAAGCATAGAAAAAGTTCAAACGCAGAGCTACAAACTTGCAAAGCGGTGTAAAAATATGCGGTGCACCACACTTCGCCAACGCTCTCGCCAACCACACTTCTGCCAAACCACCTTCGCCAATCAGTCATTAGCCTGCATAACACTTCGCCAAACAAACTTCGCCACAAAACCGAGGTTCAGGGGCATAGGCGTTTAGGGATAGTTATAGGATAGGTTAGGAAGGGTTAGGGATAGTAGGAAAATAAAGAAGTCACAGGAAAACCATTGGGCGAAACAGTGCCTAGAAACGTCCTGTCAAACAAAAATTCAAGACAGTGATTACTTGTGAGCATTATACGCGTGTAGGTGAAGGACGGGAAAAAGCCCACGGGCGGGTAAGAAGCTCATGAAATGAAGCACATTTCATTCACATTTTCCCCATGAGACAGTGTTAATGTTTAGCATTCACTTACGTCGGATATTTTCCGACCTGGTGCAGGCTGTACCTTTGTTCATAACCAAAGGGTGTCGCCGGGTACGGCAACATGCTCTCTCTCATGGGCGGACCAAATGAGTCGTAAGGGGGGTTTCCGCGGGGAGTCCAGGGAGCTGCATAATTATGTCCTAGGTTAATGTGTAGTGGCGTGTCTTTTTTTTTTTCTTTTTTTGGGGGGGGGGGGGTGGGGGGTGTCAGTGGGCCCGTGGAGGCTCCGGAAAATGTTTGCAATTTAGTGTTATTAAAGCAACCAATGGTCATTTTTCTTACTGTTTACCTGTATAAAGTTCATGCTTGGACAGAAGAGGGGGGTGGGGGTCCGGAAACCCTGGAAACCCGCCTCAGATCCGCCCCTGTCTCTAGCACTTTCCCCAGACACCCTCCTACAAATGTTCGTATTGAACAGAAACAACATTCCGTCACGTCCACATTTGTCCCTCTTTCCCCATGGCAACACAGTGGCATGCAAGTAATATTTAGGTCTCTCATGTACATGTTAACAATATTATCTCCAGTTTCCCCATGGGCAACAGTGTTAGTCCACTCATAATGTGTGTGTGTGTGTGTGTGGTGTGTGTGTGTGTGTGTGTGTGTGTGTGTTGTGTGTGTGTGTGGTGTGTGTGTGATGTGTGTGTGTGTGTGTGTGTGTGTGTTGCCTGTCTGTCGTTTACAAGACAATGACTACCGGATAGCAGAGGAGGGGCAGATTTATTATTCTGGCAGGCTGGCCGAGAATTAGTTTACAGTGGAGATGCAGCCCAGAGTAGGCTACATCCATAATATGATCGACTTACAACTCATTGTGTTTTCAATGGATAAATAGCGATATTTTGTGAATATTGTTAAAGTGTAGGCCCTACACAGACCTTTATGAATGGTTATCACTGTGTTGCGATGGGGAAAGAGTGAAAATGTTAAGAAGTATTGAGATCTTTACTATCTCTCTAAAGTGCCCCCTTTCTTGTTTTCGGAGGACTTGTAGCTTATTTTTCAGCTTAGCGTACTGAAAGATAAGAAGACATATATTATTTTTCTTTACAAACAGTAGGGCCTATGTTGTTTTCTTCTTGCGTGTGTGTTTATGGTTTTTTTGTTTTTGTTTTGATTTGCTTTCTTGTCACGTAGCTTTGTTTACCTGGCATGTGATTGACAGTACTGCGTAAAAACTAAAAAAAAGAATGTAGAACTAAAAACTAAACAGAACGTGGTACTGGGTGTTAAATCAAAGAAACAAAAACTCATCGAAGGTAGGCCTACTGTCAAACCTCGCGCTCTTTCTCCCTCCCTTCCTCTCTCTCTGTGTCGCAGACATAATCGAGTATAAACTAAATAGGCTTGCCATTTGCTATAAATCTATACATCAAGCTGTCCCATCTTAACTCTACGACAATAATTATTTCCATATTTATACGCCAGCTCGCACAATGCGTTCAGTTTCCGACCCTCTATCTCTCCAGATCCCAAGGTATAAACTTTCAACTGGTTGTCGGCGCTCATTTGCTGTTTCAGGACCGATCCTTGTGGAACAAACTTCATCTCTCCTTCCGCCAGCGACCGACCCTCTCTGCTTTTCAACTCAAACCTAAAAGCCCACCTGTTTCCCCATCATTGAAGATCATTCGCTCTTTCCCTCCTCTTTCTTCCCTTTAGGTCTATTTCTCAAACGTGTGTGTGTGATATCTTCTTGTTCGTCTTTGTATAGCGTCTTTGTTTTAATGCGTTATGAATGTTTAACGTGTGTGTGTGTGCGCTTCGATTTGATTGATATGATTTAGCGCCATATAAATACTACTGTATATTGTTGTTCTTGTTGTTGTAGGGGAAGACGGGGTAAAAAGCGCATGGGCGGGTAAGAAGCCCACCCCAATTATTCTCATGAAATGAAGCAAATTTCAGTCTCATTTTGCCCATGAGACGAGCGTTAATGTCTAGCATTCGTCTCATGGGCAAATTTGACTGAAATTTTCTTTATTTCATGAAATAATTGGGGTGGGCTTCTTAACCGCCCATGCGTTTTTTTACCCCGTCTTCCCCTAGGCCTAATGTGTGCGTGCTGGCTGTGTATTAGCGTGCATTTCCCTTGATTGTTTTCACAGTAGGAGTGGGCTGCGGTCCCAGGGTTATTGTCCGTTGCATTCGCCAGTAGTTTCTTCAGAGTTTATTGTTTGTGGCTCAAAAGCCACAAACCTATAACTCACTTTTGTCGGTCGGGTCTGTCTGTCGGTCGGTCGGTCTGTCGGTCCAAAATTGTCGCACATTTTGACAAAATTGTCGCACTTCAAATCGAGGCTACACTTCAAATTGAGGCCGTTCTTTAACATGATGTATTTTAAAAGCGTACAAAATAATAAACATACGTAATTCAGACACTACAACAGACACGACGAGTATGCGGTGCTTCTTTTGATGAGTATAAGTAGGATACATAGTTTTAAATGTTTTCCAAAAGATATAAAAAGTTACAAAATGGTGCAGAGATAACATTCTGGTTTACAGATTAAAATTATTGAAAAGCCAGGGGAGATGACTCATGATTGGAGTGGTAAAAATAGACCGCGTGCCACAAACTATTGCGATTTCGCGCTTGTTTTCTTTTTATTTGCATAAAGTTTCTCTGGAGTTACTGTTCTTCCCTTTTCTCCAATTTTTTTTTCCTTCAGATTAAAAAAACAAAACAGATATTTTTTCTTCACTGCTTTGAAATATGAAATTAAATAAACCTAGTAATGTGAGTCTTCATTAAGAATCGTTGATACAATCAACACTGTTGCCAATTACTCGTCTTATTTTCATACCGTGAACTCGCAATAAACGATGCCATTTTGACACATAGACTTTTATTTTATAGAATACTAACACTTATCTGTATATCACTTGTATCGCAATGTGGCGGTACCATTGCCGATGAGGTTTAACCGAGGCATGGTTACCGCTACACCTATCTATATTGTTAAAAACTCGGGACTTTACTGGTGTTGCACTGCCTCCGGGCATTGCCGCCCAGTATTGTTCCCACCATCTTTGTATTTACAAATGTCCCATATGTGTCTATGACCGAGAGGACGTAAAACATCATTTTCATCATTCACTTATCTGAATACTTACCTATACTAATCTTATATGTACATGTATATCATACGGCGGTACCATAGCCGATGAGGTTTAACCGAGGCGTGGTTACTGCTACATATATCTGTATTGTTTAAAAAAATCGGGACTTTACTGGTGTTGCACTGCCTCCAGGCATTGCCTCCAGTATTGTTCCCACCATCTTTGTATTTACAAATATCCCATAATGTGTCTATGACCGAGAGGACGTAAAACACCATTTTTCATTCTTTCACTTATCTGTATTGTTAAAAATTCGGGACTTTCCTGGTGTTGCACTGCCTCCGGGCATTGCCTCCAGGATCGTTCCCACCATCTTTATATCTACTAATGTCCCATATGTGTCTGTTCCAGACTGGAGGACGTTAAACAGATTTTCATTGAATAATACTAACACACTTTACTCAAACCAATCATAGCAAAACACAATGATCATAGAATATTAACACACTTCACTCAACCAAACATAACAAAACACAATGACCAAAGAATAGTAGCACACTTGACACATAAACTTTTAATTGACTGGCTTGCAAGTAGACGCGCAAAGGGAAGTAATTTTAGGTGCGTGACATCATCGCGATACCGCCCATAGACCCCGGGCTTCCTTTATCGTCCAAAGAATAGTCCCCCCATGTAGGTTTTGAGCCAGGGGGGTCCATCGGTACCACCTGAGCTAACCAGCTCTAATGTATATTTTTCATAAGCCCATTGCTCCTAGATTTAAAAAAAGTATGATAATACTTCAGGGTACACAGCTTTCTATGTGTTATCACATTACTTTCTTAAACGTGCCAACGCCGGTCGTACATTTTGAGGGACGTGCAGTTTGATCATCAATTGAAATGTGATAATGTTACTAAAATCAACCAAACTTTGCTTAAACCATGCCACAATAAGTCTTTCTGTTAGAAATATCAAACGCTAATGTGAAATAAGCTCCTTCTTGCTGAATCACATTAGATGCAAGCTGCGTTTGAATCACTGCTGGAACAGCCCGTGCTGACAAATGTGTTTCACTTGTGGAATGACTTTCTGAACTACTTGCGTCAAGACAACGGAGAGCTCTCCGCCTTCTGGATGACATACGTTGACATCATCCAGGACATCTTGTTGGGCCTGCTTCGAGCCTCTCGCGAGGGAGACCTTGATCTGCATCTTCACGCCATCTGACTGATGATCCCTTGGTGCTTTGCGTATGACAGACTGAATTACGCAAGATACCTCCCTGCATACTATGCTCAAATGACCAATCTTCCTGCCACTCATCTAGAGATCTACGAGGCTTTCAAAGAAGGCAGCTTCAGTGTTCAACTCACAGAATCCAATCCCTTTGGCCGCATTGACCAAACAACTGAAGTAACCGTAAAGAGGGACACCCAGACAGTAGGTGGTACCACCAGGTTCAGTCTGAAGCCTGGAGCTGTCAGCAGATATTACCTCACAGCTGAGCACAGGAGTGGCTTTCTGGCCAAACTCAGGAACATGGTTCAGCACAACAAACGTGGCATTGATCATCCTGATCTCCAGAAATCGAGGCGAGAACAGGACGAAGAGGCAGTCACTGCAATGGAAGAAACACTTTACAGTTGGATCAATCCCTTTGAGAGCAACCTTGACTTGATCAGTGTTTCAACAGGGACTGCTGCACCGAAGGAGGTTGCCGAGGATCTCAAGTACGTGCGCACAAAAGGAGAAACTGCTTACGCCACGTTCAAGGCAGAAAGACTTGAGACAGATACACCAGTACAGAAGTTCCACGATCCCACGAAGAAGAGTTCTCTAAAGACATTTCGATCAGCTGCAAAAAAGAGGCAGACAAAATGTGCTGATGGCAGATCAGTTATCTTGAAAGCTGACAGATGGTTGTTTGGGAGAATGATCGTCATGGGACAGAAAAGAGATCTCAACACGAAAGACGTGCTGTGCTTTCCTCTTGGACCACTTCCCTGGTCACTGGCTGCACCTGATGGAAGCCTTCGAAAAACCAACAAAGCTGCCTTGGCCAAAAGCATCAAGAAGAACGCTCCACTGGCTGACTCACTCCCTATCCACTCTGCCAACATAATCTATGGAATGGCCCTTGTCCAGCGAGCCAAGTTTGATGGCCAGCAGCCAACGTTTGATGAAGTTGCTGATCGTATCTTCTCGATGGCCATCAGTGAAGCGTCAATGAGCACCAGAATGGACATTGTCTTTGACACATACCAGAAGCTGTCTATCAAGTACAATGAAAGGGCCAACAGGGGTGGGATCGCAGGACTGCAGGTACAGAACATTGCACCTGGTCAGAAGATCAAGCAGTGGCGTAAATTCCTGGCGCAAGAGGGAAACAAGGTGAGCCTGATCAAGTTTTTGGTCCAGGATTGGAGAAGCGTTAAGTATCTGGAGAAGCTTGGCAGCCTTCACAAAGTCCTCTTTGTCACCTGTAAAGAGAAGTGCTACCGATTCTCAGCTGTCAGATGTCGTGAAGTGCCTGAGCTGGAATGCGTCCAGGAAGAAGCCGATAGTCGTCTCCTTCTACATGCTGCTCATGCTGCTGAAGGTGGATTTGAAGCTGTGATGATCAGCTCAAATGACACAGATGTCTTTGTATTGAATCTAGCCTTTTGTAGTGCTATCAAAGCACCGATGTACCAGAAGAGTGGAACAGGCACCCGCACACAGCTGATAGACATTGGCAAAGTTGCATCCTCTCTGGGACCTTCTGTTTGTGCTGCTCTTCCAGGGATGCATGCATACACTGGCTGTGACTCTGTCAGTTCTTTCGCAGGAAAGGGAAAACTGGCAGCACTGAATATGTTGAAGTCCAACGAAGAGGTGCAGCAGGCTTTCCGTGACCTTGGCAAAGACTGGGAACTGTCCCACGAACTATCCGAGAAATTGGAAAAACTCACTTGCCAGCTGTACGCACCAAAGCAGCCAACATCTGGAGTCAACGAGCTCAGATACCAGTTGTTCTGTGCGAAGAACGGAGATATTGAATCTCACCAGCTGCCTCCCTGCCAGGACTGCCTGCTGAAACACGCCCAGAGAGCCAACTACCAAGCTGGATTATGGCGACGCTGCCTTACAGGCGATCCACAGTCTCCTGACCCAGCCCAGAGTGGGTGGAAAATTGAAAACCAGGATGGCGAGGATATTCTAGCGGTAGACTGGATGAGCGTCCAGCCAGCACCTGACGCCATTCTGGAGCTGCTGGCGTGCACATGTCCCAAAACATGTGACATCAAAGACTGTGTCTGCCTCCAGAATGGGCTAAAATGCACAGACATGTGCAAAGTGAAAGACTGTGACAATCAGCCACCTAGCGATGACACTGCTGTGCCAAACTTTCTCGATGAGGATGAGGATGACGATGAACATGATGAAGAGGACTAAACTGTTTGTGCTGGGGGTGTGGATTGGGTGTGGGGCTTAAAATGTTCTTGACCATTGTCAAACTCATGTGTGCATTTGAACAAGTAACATTCAGAGACTCTAAATTGGAATAAGCAGGTGTGGCGTTTGATGACGATACGCTATGATAACTTTTTTTTGAATATGTATGTATGAAGATCAAAGTGTTAATATAATAGCATGTTTTATCTTTCCTTGTATCACAGTGGTTGTCTAATGACACACTTCAGGGTAAATGTTGATGTGTTTGCAAATGAACAAAAAGATCTCCTACCGAGATGTTTGTGAATAAAAAACTAATACAGTAGTCAGCACAATACTTAATAATAAACATCAAATTGTACTTTTGAGGTGTTTTGTCTGGGAGCAACATCCACTGATACAATGTCTGAGAAGTTTTCCTTAGTTTGGCTCAGTGATTTCATCAAAAATGACAGTCTACATTCCCTATGCTCGTATTTTAACGAAATACGGATGACATTAAATATCACGTGTTAACACAGCATAAGCCGTGCGTCACCAAATGTTATCATAGATTTTCAAAGTCTAGGGGTATTGAAGATATAAAAAATCCATGTTTGAACTGGTTAGCTCTACTGGTACCAATGACCCCCAGTTGAGGGTATCAGCTCAGAATCTAATGCTGCCGCAGGAATCCTCGGTGCAGAAGAGAGGATCGGGGCAGCACCACCCGTTGTCACACAGATCCACTTCACAGACATATCTGTCATTGTAACACGAAGAACTCGGTCAGAGAGAGAGAGAGAGAGAGAGAGAGAGAGAGAGAGAGAGAGAGAGAGAGAGAGAGAGAGAGAGAGAGAGAGAGAGAGAGAGAGAGAGAGAGAGAGAGAGAGAGAGAGAGAGAGAGAGAGAAAACTTGAAAACTTGAACTTTATTTTTCAAGGATAAAGATTTTAGGCAACGCCTAGTCTTCCAATCTGTCCTTGGTACATATACGAACATAGAATACAAACATGGCAAGGCATGATATTACACATACAGATTTGAACATGAAGGTAGCACCTTTGTACACATACGAACATAGAATACAAACATGGCAAGGCATAAAATTACACATACATAATTGAACATAAAAGTAGCAAAGAGAGAGAGAGAGAGAGAGAGAGAGAGAAAGAGAGAGAGAGAGAGAGAGAGAGAGAGAGAGAGAGAGAGAGAGAGAGAGAGAGAGAGAGAGAGTACATGTGCTTGTATGCCAGTGGGTCGTGTCCGACCATGATTTTTGTTCTGGGGGACTTGGCTGGAAGTGAAGAACCCTTGCCAAGGAGACATCTCCACTCTTTCAGCCAACAGGATTTCGGAACAGCTGGCATCGGGCAAGGTCCTCAGAGGGCAACGGACCCCCTTGACTGCAAACGTAGTGGCTCATTGCTAGGTGATTGGCATCGTAGTCAACTTTGGTTAGGAGGGGAGTTAATTAACAAGAGAGTTCTCCCCCTTTGTTCAATTTCGGTATCTCCTCTCTTAGCCTCGCTATTTCATTCTTTGATTTGCCAGAACATATGCGCGCGCATGTGGTCAACGTGATGACATCGTTTAATTATGTTTAGTGACGTCCTCCCGATTCTTGCAGAATCATATGGGACATTAAGGATGACATCGGAAAAGAGTGAGATTATCGTCCAATTGGTCGCAGACCCTTATGGACGTTCTTCACGAAGACTGGGCGCAAATGATGACATCGAACAAAAAATGGTGTTTTACGTCCTCTCGGTCTGGAACAGACACATATGGGACATTTGTAGATACAAAGATGGTGGGAACAATACTGGAGGCAATGCCTGAAGGCAGTGCAACTCCAGTAAAGTCTCGATTTTTTTAACAATACAGATAGGTGTAGCGGTAACCACGCCTCGGTTAAACCTCATCGGCTATGGTACCGCTACAAGTATTCTATCTGATGAAACACTATCGTAAAAACACAAATCCTTCCTTTTATACCTGACGAGGCATCCTACCCTCCCCTCAAATTCCATGGTGTCGTCCCTATTTCGTGGCCAGCAAAGGCAGAATTTGCAATGTTGATCCGAAACCTTGTTCCGTTCCGTTGCCGTTGACGTTTCGTGTTAATGGGTTCAGGCAGCAGAAATGTAGTTTTAGCGATCAACACGAAATATTTCTTTCGGTTGCTGTTTCCCTGTTCTGATGCCTTTTCGTTATCTGGAATTCCAGCTGAAGGAATTCTTGAATAAAAATGCCAATTTCTCCACGCACATATTTCTCTGTCTTGGTTGTTGTGTTCTGTGTTGGGCGAGGGATATGCGAACAAACCCGGGACTGACTTTTTTTCTCTTTTTTTAACACATAAAGTTCCTGTGTTTGTTCTTCAGTGCCTTTATATCTGTACAGAGTTAGGCGATTGGTGGCGTTGGCGGTCCTGAGAGGCATCGTGTGCCATTCAAAAAAAAAGAAAAAGATTCCGTCTTTTTATTGTAATGAACAGTGGTAAGATTGGTATTCCTTTCAATAAAGAGCTGGTCATCACTAACCCCTTGTAGAGGCAGTAGATCAAACAGTCTCACCTTAACAGTGACAGCAAGTCAGTCCCTCTGGGTTCCTTTCGGTCTCGTACTGAAAATAAATTAAAATGAAATCATGTATAAATCAAGTGAATGAAATAAAGTACACAACTGTCGAACAAAACCACATGAATCATCTTATCCAAAATGATTGTGGTTTTTTGTTCTTTCAAAGGAGAGAGAGAGAGAGAGAGAGAGAGAGAGAGAGAGAGAGAGAGAGAGAGAGAGAGAGAGAGAGAGAGAGAGAGAGAGAGAGAGAGAGAGAGAGAGAGAGAGAGAGTTCAAACTTCAAAGACTTTATTTTACAAGGATAGGCTTTAGACTGGGCCTAGAGAGAGAGAGAGAGAAAACTTGACAACTTGAACTTTATTTTTTAACTTGGATAAAGATTTTAGGCAACGCCTCTTCTTCCAATCTGTCCTTGAAACATAATACGAGACAGAGAGAGAGAGAGAGAGAGAGAGAGAGAGAGAGAGAGAGAGAGAGAGAGAGAGAGAGAGAGAGAGAGAGAGAGAGAGAGAGAGGAGAGAGAGAGAGAGAGAGGGAGAAGAGGCTACACACAGGGAAACGGACACGCCGAGAAGGGTAAGAATCGAAGAGAAAGAGATGGAGAGAGTAAGAAAGAGAGTGGTGTTGCAGGTCGGGAAGAAAACTCACCAGAGAGAATGGGGCGGGGTGAGAGAGAAAGACCGACAGAGATATGGAAAAAAAAAGACAGTTTGTGTTCCAGTACTTGTTCACATGACAAAGACAGGGCCACACACAGGAGAAAGAGAACGGGTGACAGACGGACAGACAGCAACAGCCACACAGAGACAGACAGACAGACAAATAGAGAATGCACCTACCCTCCACAGCAGTCAGGGGCATCAGAATCATCGTGATGAGAAGCAGGGTGATGAACATCTTCATTCTGACAGCAACAGGGCGACTGCTTCCAGTCAATGGGAAAAGTATAACTATAGTCCGACCTGAGACACACCAATAATTATTGTCCTTATAGAGTTCACATAAAACTGTTAGATCTATCAGTTAACATAAAACTGATTGTTCTTAATAGGTCAGGTCAGGTCAGGTAGTTAGGACATTAGGTCTCGCGGCCTCTTTACTGTCCTGTCATTTTTGTTTGAACTTTTGCACAGCTGAGAGGTTTTTATATTTTGTTTTCGGCAAATGTGCCTTTTAGTCATGCTCGTATTGTAGTTTTGATATGTTGGTGTATTTTATCAAGGAGGTCTTTGAATTGTGTTAGATTTTGTGCTCGTTTAATATGTGCAGGAAGAGTATTCCAAAACTTTGTTACTCTGTTAGAAAATAATTTTGTTATAATATTAGTTCGGCTATAGGCCTACTGGGTTAGTATTTTTAAATCACTGTTACGGGTTCTTACGGGCGTGCTGTTGACTGAAAAACTGACGATTTTGATTTGTACACCCATCTGCTGGTTTTCCTGGGTTAGTGTCAGTGCTCGATACCCCTTCTTCCCAAATCGCATATTGAAACGAACCTATATGTTTAGTCCATAAAATGTATTGTGTCTTCTTTTATTATGTCTTATGCTCTCTCTCTCTCTCTCTCTCTCTCTCTCTCTCTCTCTCTCTCTCTCTCTCTCTCTCTCTCTCTCTCTCTCTCTCTCTCTCTCTCTCTCTCTCTCTCTCTCTCTCTCTCTCATCTCTCTCTCTCTCTCTCTCTCTCTCTCTCTCTCTCTCTCTCTCTCTTGTGAATATAATAACTTTGATACCATTATTGTGTTATCAAAACAATTCAGTATGTATATTTTTTTTTATCTTACATGTACCCTTCCATAATGTCCTTTTCACTAGTATCCTCGTCAGTGTGAGAGCTAACAAGTAATAGTAATAATAATATTCAACCCTCCAAAGGACGTTACCATCATAAGAATGTCCATAACTTATTTATAGTGATCTGTCTGGAATAAGAGCAAAGGACAAAAAAACATAAGAAAAATGCGAAAAACCTTGTACCCTCTCAGTCCTAGCGTCCCCATATGGTAACGCATGCGTTCTGCATCATTGAAGTAAATACCCACAAAACATGCTGAAACCCAATTTTAGATTAGGTTTTTAATCTCCAACTGTGCTTCATAAACATATTTAGAAACTACTACAGGGGAAAAGTCACTTAATTATTGTGACTACCCCTTCTGGGGAGAGAAAACCTTGAATTGTTCAGCGCACTGTGGCTTTCTGTTTCAAAACTATCACAGAAGTGGACCTCTAAAAGTGATTTATCTAGGCCTATTTGTTATGATGTTTCTAAAATGCCCAAACAGTTATTTCCTAAATATGTGAATCCATATGCTCAGGTAATGCTTATTTCGTGGCTGAACCCGTATGGGTTATAGATAGTTATAGTTATAGATACCTCACAGGGAATGCAGTAAAAGATGCTGCTGATTTCTGAGATGAAGACCAACATTCAAGGCGCTGACGTTCTGTGGTGTGGAGCCTGGACTAACCCCCTTGGACCCCAAACACGCTATTTTATGCCAGCCTCGGGGCAGAACTGACACGAAGCAATCTGCTTCCACACTGCATCGTCAGCACGTAGCAAAGCAAGCAAAAAATCCAATATATGTGTTTACCGAGTAAACAGTACGCTTATCTTTTCATCATGCCTTTCCTTCCTTCTTCAGAACCATCTATCTCCGCTTCGTTTTCAAAGACCCACCAGATCACGTGTCAAAATCACGGGTTTCACGTGTTTTCCCTCTTAAAGCTGGTAAGAAATCTTGTTTTGACCAGGTTCGACTCCCGTACAAATGTCCCCAAATCGAAAACGAAACATCATTTTAAAGAGCAGCCTCAATTTGAAGTTGGGGACATTTGATTGGGGGTCACAGCTACCCAGAAAAAACCAAGGGACCTAATCGTGGTGCGTCAGTGTGTCTTTAATTAAAGAAACTAGTCAATATAAAATAAAACAAAATGGCAACCCCACACACGTACTCTCTTAATGTGATGTCCTGTGATGTGGGTGCAAGCGTGAGCTGTACTCAGAGTCGCATGTGTTGAACCCCCAGTTGCCACACGGTAGTCACTAGTCAACTCTGAAGAAGGGAGTGACCGAAAGCTATGTACGAAGTAAGCTTTGTTACTAGGCCTACGCATATTGTCACCCGACGCAATATTGTCGCCCCTCAAGATTCGGGCGACAATATGCGTTGAGCTGGGTACGCATATTGTCGCCCACGTTTTACACTGACGGACAAGCCAGAAAACAGACAATAATGTTCAATGTTTCTTCTGACCGTGTGCCCCCTTGAGTTACGTAAATGCTTAACAATGTGTTCTGTCGTGAAAACCTGATCTTACTGGAAGAATACGAAGACACGGAAACGCTGGCACCGTGCGTACAAGCGTAGGTTGATTGTCAATCACGGAACATGGGCACGCCCACTATTTTCTACCTATCTGAGTCAACATGGAACACAAATCCAGACTAAAAATATTTTATTATTATTCAACCAACGATTGGGCTGAGCCTTATTTATTTATTTTCTGGGCTGAATTTAGGTTACGGAATACAAGCACCCCTACTGTTCCTCCAAAGCTCTGAGGACCCCAAAGCGGATTTTAATATATACACACTCGCTAGGGATCAGATAGTCAAAACGGCCAATAAAAGAAAGCATAGCGAAGACGCAGTTTCATCAATTTGTATGTTGCAAAACAGTGTTTCAGTCTGATTTTGGCACTGTACACAATTTGACCGTTTCTTAGTGAATAAAATGTTAATTTTGTACGTCACATTGTGTGAAATAATTATCTCATCCCTAATGAGTGTTGCTATGTATCCTATTGTCATAGTTTTGGGAAGCAAGGATATTTTATATATGTCACAGAATAATTTCCAATACTGCAGATCGATTTTGTTCTCTAACCAGGTTAATTTAATGGACGTTTTGGCTGAAATATGGCTGGCGGTGAAACGGTTAAGGTTATTTTTGTAAAAACGGAAAGAACTATGATTTGAGATTGAAGGCAGAGAACATGAAGTACTGACGTAAAAGTTACCTTTGCTCACAATGTTGTTTCTTTCGCTCACACATACATAAAACCAGAGAGACGGAGATACACTGGACACGGGCCTCTGTTTCAGTTGTAAAGCATTACGGTTCTTATCGAGCTTGGAGTAGACACACACACACACACACACACACACGCACACGCACACACACACACACACACATACACACACGCACACACACGCACACGCGCACGCACATACACACACACACACACACACACACACACACACACACACACACACACACACACACACACACACACACACACACAGACTCCCTTCCGTCCCATTACTATTTCCTCTTCACTCCTATGAAGAAAACAATCACATCTGTTGAAACAAATGACTGTGTGTGCGTGCGTGTGTGCGTGCGCGTGTGTGTGTTCTTTAGTTTTACGTCTGTCCACCCGTAAGGGAAATTAGACAGAAAAAGTGATTATTTATGTCTGTGTAATTAAGCCTACAGCAGGTGGATTTTTTGGTGGTGAAAGTGTGTATGAATGTCAGTGTTATCTATGTGTGTTTTCCTTACAATCTATTCATACAAATGTAACTGAATGCCTGTGAAAAATCACATTAGCACAATACAATACAATACAATACAATACAATACAATACAATACAATACAATACAATACAATACAATATAATACAATGCAATACAATATAATACAATACAATACAATATAATGCAATGCAATGCAATACAATATGCAAGCTAGACACTTATGCCCAGTAGGCCGTGAGCCAGAAAACGAAATCATGCACCCCCCCCCCCCTGCGGAATTTTGCAGACCATATACTGTTTTTAGTAGTCTGGACCCTAACAAACTCAAATCAGGATGTTTGCCCTCAATCATCCTCTGGGTGAACTGTCAGGGACGTCTTGAAGTTACTCACATGCTGATGCTTGAACCCCACCATCCAAGACACAGATTAAACCTGGGACATGATCCAATTTGCATAATAGTTTCTGACAGGCCAGATACAAAAACAATGCCACTGATTGACACACATTTTAATAAACTCATGGAAACTACAGCTGTAGTTATTTCAGGTAGTCGCATCGTCGTATACTGTACATAATGACAAACATTAAAAACGTTTTGAGATTTGCAGTCAGCAACAGACATTCTACTGACCGGCAAAATAAACTACACACGTACATTTTATATGCACATAAAAGAACGGCTCGTTAACCCTTTCACCGCCAAAGTCGCATCTTAGCACCACAGTGGTTTAACACCTATGTCACTAAAAGGCATCAAACTGGGGTCTATTATCCAAAGAACCTATTGTCTTAGTTTTGTGAAGTAAGGATAGACCTTATTTTATATGTCACAGAGAATCCCCAATACTGCAGATGGATTTTGTTCTCTACCCAGGTAAATTTAATGGACATTTTAGGCTGAAATATGGCTGGCAGTGAAAGGGTTAAAATCATTTCAAATTTTGCAGATGCCTAATTCAATTATTGTGCGCGTCAAATATGAAGTTTTATTGCATTAATTTCGATACAATAGCTCAACAAACAATACCACCCCAAATTTGAAGATCACAAAAGTGTGGCTACAAAGTGTGAAAATTAGGTGTAGTCACTGTTGTTGGCAAGACAACATTTTTACGCGATGTCTCATGAACCCCTTTAACGTGTCCAGAAAGCTCCGAGGCACTGCTACTCACAGAGTTAAAGTTATTGCTGCTTGGGCATATATTGCCAATTTTGACGTTTTGAGCAGCATTGTAAGAATGGTGGGTACAGAAAACAAGGTACCTGTGAAAGGGAAAACTCCAACGTTTCGTGCCTTAGGCACTTAGTCATGAAGTGAAGACAGAAAACAAGGTACCTGTGAAAGGGAAAACTCCAACGTTTCGTGCCTTAGGCACTTAGTCATGAAGTGAAGACAGCAAACAAGGTACCTGTGAAAGGGAAAACTCCAACGTTTCGTGCCTTAGGCACTCAGTCATGAAGTGAAGACAGAAAACAAGGTACCTGTGAAAGGGAAAACTCCAACGTTTCGTGCCTTAGGCACTTAGTCATGAAGTGAAGACAGAAAACAAGGTACCTGTGAAAGGGAAAACTCCAACGTTTCGTGCCTTAGGCACTTAGTCATGAAGTGAAGACAGCAAACAAGGTACCTGTGAAAGGGAAAACTCCAACGTTTCGTGCCTTAGGCACTTAGTCATGAAGTGAAGACAGCAAACAAGGTACCTGTGAAAGGGAAAACTCCAACGTTTCGTGCCTTAGGCACTTAGTCATGAAGTGAAGACAGCAAACAAGGTACCTGTGAAAGGGAAAACTCCAACGTTTCGTGCCTTAGGCACTCAGTCATGAAGTGAAGACAGAAAACAAGGTACCTGTGAAAGGGAAAACTCCAACGTTTCGTGCCTTAGGCACTTAGTCATGAAGTGAAGACAGAAAACAAGGTACCTGTGAAAGGGAAAACTCCAACGTTTCGTGCCTTAGGCACTTAGTCATGAAGTGAAGACAGCAAACAAGGTACCTGTGAAAGGGAAAACTCCAACGTTTCGTGCCTTAGGCACTCAGTCATGAAGTGAAGACAGAAAACAAGGTACCTGTGAAAGGGAAAACTCCCAACGTTTCGTGCCTTAGGCACTTAGTCATGAAGTGAAGACAGAAAACAAGGTACCTGTGAAAGGGAAAACTCCAACGTTTCGTGCCTTAGGCACTCAGTCATGAAGTGAAGACAGCAAACAAGGTACCTGTGAAAGGGAAAACTCCAACGTTTTCGTGCCTTAGGCACTTAGTCATGAAGTGAAGACAGCAAACAAGGTACCTGTGAAAGGGAAAACTCCAACGTTTCGTGCCTTAAGCACTTAGTCATGAAGTGAAGACAGAAAACAAGGTACCTGTGAAAGGGAAAACTCCAACGTTTCGTGCCTTAGGCACTTAGTCATGAAGTGAAGACAGCAAACAAGGTACCTGTGAAAGGGAAAACTCCAACGTTTCGTGCCTTAGGCACTCAGTCATGAAGTGAAGACAGCAAACAAGGTACCTGTGAAAGGGAAAACTCCAACGTTTCGTGCCTTAGGCACTTAGTCATGAAGTGAAGACAGAAAACAAGGTACCTGTGAAAGGGAAAACTCCAACATTTCGTGCCTTAGGCACTTAGTCATGAAGTGAAGACAGAAAACAAGGTACCTGTGAAAGGGAAAACTCCAACGTTTCGTGCCTTAGGCACTTAGTCATGAAGTGAAGACAGCAAACAAAGTTGACAGGTTGTAGATTTTCTTCTTGTGAGCACAGTTCACAATCAATCCAAAGGTCAGTGGGAGAGAAATAGTGG
>CM065682.1:26831377-26844053 GCA_017654935.2 Phymorhynchus buccinoides
GGTAAGAAGCCCACCCCAATTATCTCATGAAATAAAGAAAATGTCAGTCAAATTTGCCCATGAGACGAATGCTAAACATTAACGCTCGTCTCATGGGCAAAATGAGACTGAAATTTGCTTAATTTCATGAGATAATTGGGGTGGGCTTCTTACCCGCCCATGCGCTTTTTACCCCGTCTTCCCCTAACATTTAATAAATAAATTATGACACTATAATCCAACATTCATCGATGACTTGGAGTAAAAAACGGACTATCTTTAGATAGTCCATTGACATATTATTGAACTTATTACGAAAACTAATAACTTGTATTAATAAAAGACAGCAGAAATATAAAAAGCATAACCGCCTTTTTATATTTCTGCAGTCATTGTTTGATACGAGTTATTAGTTTTTGTAATAAGTCCAATAATACGTCAATGGACTATCTTTGGACTATTTAAAGATAGTCCTTTTTGACTCCAAGCCATCGTCATATTCATATTCATTCACAAAAGACTACGCTTTGGGGGCCCCGAAGGGTTCATTTTCAGCATGGTTTGTGTGACACACTCGTACTCATATCAGCGCAGTTCTATTCAGGTAAATCACAGGCAGGCCGAAATGCACGCGATGTGTCGACTCTATTTTTAGAACGACGTGGCACGATGTTATTGATCATTATTAGAGCATTTGCCACGCGCCGGTGACCTTGAATTTCACCGAGTTGAATTTAGAGAGTTGAATTAGAAAGGTCAGCGCAACTCGGGCAGAACGAGCACGGGCAAATTAGTAGTCTAGTATAGTGAACGAACACTCGTGGCAATTGCCCTAAGTATCGTACTTGGATTCTAGTGTTGGGACGGGGAGGGGGGAAGGGGGGGGGGGTGTTATTGGGAAGACTGGTGTGTGTGTGTGTGTGTGTGTGTGTGTGTGTGTGTGCGTGTGCGTGCGTGCGTGCGTGTGCGTGCGCGTGCGTGCGTGTGTATGTGTGTGCGTGTGTGTGAAAGAGAGAGAGAGAGAGAGAGAGGAGAGAGAGAGAGAGAGAGAGAGATAGAGAGAGAGAGAAGAGTGAAAGGAGAGAGAGAGAGAGAGAGAGAGAGAGAGAGAGAGAGAGAGAGAGAGAGAGAGAGAGAGAGAGAGAGAGAGACAGAGACAGAGACAGAGACAGAGGGACAGAGAGAGATTTTTTGAGTAGGGAGGAGGAAGGAGTGGAATCTTGAGGTAAAAGGAAAAGGGAATGGAGGGTGTGTGTGTGTGTGTGTGTGTGTGTGTGTGTGTGTGTGTGTGTGCGCGCGTGTGCGTGCGTGCGTGCGTGCGTGCGTGCGTGCGTGTGTGTGCGTGCGCGCGTGTGTGTGTGTGTGTGTGTGTGTGTGATAAACAAGCCGCAAAACTACCCAAGTTGCAGCCTAAGTAACTCGATCCCTAGCGCAGTTGAGGAAGACAGCTTTAAAAAAACAACAACATAAAAAGGTCACCAAACTACACATTACGCTGCACAAGTTGCTAATACGAGTCGCCTTGTTATAACGCTTTGTGATGGTAGCTTCACAAATAATTGTAGCGTCAATCTTGGTGTTTTGCATCTTTGCAGTGAAGAGATAATTAGGCTTGTTTCTTGTAGCTTTCGATCGAGAACAATCCTTTTTGCTTTGTTTTGAAAAGAAAGGATCATGCGAGAAAGTGCGCCTACAACTTACGAATCAAACAATCATGTTATTAGCAAACGCAAAATTTTGAGTCATAACTACCGTCAGTCGCCATTTTGTAAAAGTTTGCAGCGCATAACTCCTTGCGTGTAACAGAATAGACGATTTTTGGAAAAAAACCCACACCTAGGGGAGAGCACTTCGAGAAAATTAGAGTTGCTTACCTCCATTACTTGGTCAAACACCATAGCAACAATGCAACAATGGCGTCGCAGCTTGAAACCGCAGGATGCGAGTCAGCGACTTGCAAACATTTTTTTAAAGAGAAAAATTAGGGGTGGCCAGTGGCCACAAACTGATAAAACTTGCAAAACGTGACGTAAATATTTAAATGACATAAATTGTTAGAATGACGCACGGTGTTCTAAGTGCTGTATGTCTGCTCAAACACACGAGTTCGATAGGCTACGAGAGCTGATAGTAGAGTGACTTCCCCTGTTTGACCGATTGAATTAGGCAAGATAACTCCCACACACCATGAAATTACTCCCCTTAATTATTTCCGAACAATTCCTATTAAATGCTCCAAACGCTTTCGGCGAAAATTAACATAAAATAGAGATATATATTTTAACCGCACCTCCACTGATCCCCTGTCCTCGCAGAACGTTACTTCTTCTTCCTCCTCCTATTGGGGATGTTTGTCCAGCCCCATGCCCAAAGTCTTCGTTTAGACTGCAACTGGCGCACAGGATGCATGCTATGTGAGTTCGTGTCATCCATTCCCGGCACAACATGGCCTACTCCTACCGATTAGTGGAATGGGCTTTAACGTGTGCGCAAGATCATTGTGCATGCGTTCGCACACGGGACCTCGGTTTTAAGTCTCATCCGAAGGACTTTTTTCCCCAACTGACGTCAGGTACCCATTTACACCTGGGTGGAGTGAGGAAAATAGGAGTAAAGTGCCTTTCCCAAGGTACACACCACTGCGACCTCAGCTGGATTCGAACTGGTTTACTTTGCGCGATGCTTAGGCAACTCTCCCAGTGTTATCGTAGAACGCTACTTTTGCGCGATGCTCAGGCAACTATCCCAGTGTTATTGTAGAACGCTACTTTGGCGATGCTTAGGCAACTCTCCCAGTGCTATTGTAGAACGCTACTTTTGCGCGATGCTTAGGCAACTCTCCCAGTGTTATTGTAGAACGCTACATGGCGCGATGTTTAGGCAACTCTCCCAGTGCTATTGTAGAACACTACTTTTGCGCGATGCTTAGGCAACTATCCCAGTATTATTGTATAACGCTACTTTACGCGATGTTTAGGCAACTTTCCCAGTGCTATTGTAGAACGCTACTTTTGCGCGATGCTTAGGCAACTCTCCCAGTGTTATTGTAGAACGCTACTTGCCGCGATGCATAGGCAACTATCCCAGTGATATTGCAGAACGCTACTTGCCGCGATGCTTAGGCAACCTCCATGAGTTATTGTAAAAGGAGACGTCACTTCTACTTGCACTGCGCATGTCAAACGGGGGAATCCCCACTAATCTACATGACATTGGCAACGCAGAGATAGGCCAACACAACAACAACATAATAATGGTGTATATTATTATCTACTGGTGTGTGAGAGTAACAGAACAATAACTCATAATGCCGTGTGCAACTGTCCGTGACAATATCAAAGTGTAGGGTGGGATCTCATTTGATTCTGGGAACCTGACTGCTTTTTTTTTCTTTCCAAGAACTGGACAACTTTCTTTTGTCAGCGATAGGCCCAATAATGGCGGGTCTGAACGTTCATTCTCCCGAAAACGTGGTTCGTAAGTACGAGTGTCTGATCTGTCTGGAGCTGCTGCTGAAGCCGAAAGTGCTGCCATGTCAAGGCATACACACGTTCTGCGAGCACTGCATTCAGAACCACATGGACAGGTTCTCATTCTACCAAGGAAGAAACCAACAAGAGAAGTGTTTTCTCTGCCCAGTTTGCAAAGGCCAAGTGGCTGTGCCAAGCAAGGGGGCCGCGGGGTTCCAGACCAACTATTACATCAGCGAAGAGGTGGATCAACTTCGTAAGGATCTGACCCAGAGCTGCGCAGTGTGCTGCACCGACCTTGTGACTGGAGAGTCGCAGCAGGCAACGGCCAGTCGTGTGTGTTGTGACTGTGACTCCCAGATGTGTCGGCTATGTGCTACGGACCACGGCAAGCGTTTCCCAGCCCACACCGTGCAACGCATAGCGTTTTCCTCCTCGTCTCTGCCCGTTTCGTTTATTAACGATTCTCCAGAGAGTGGAGATTTGGGCAGCAGCACCCACCCCAAAGCCTTTCTCGCCGATTTTAACATAAATGCCGAAGATGAACTTCCCCAACCTGATATTAACAGCGCCACTCAGTTAAAGCGCCCTGATCTGAATTCCGGCAACAATACTGAAGTGAAATGTCCTCTCCGTTCTGATCAAGATTCCGAGCATCAGCGACAATGCGGAAATCACCCGAGTGAACGCCTTCGTTTCTACTGTTTCGGGAACGCTGAGGAATGGTGCCACACCATCATTTGCCGCGACTGTCGAATGACGGAGCATTTCCATCACAACAACGTCACCGACCTTGCCAAAATGGCCGCGCTGTGTCAGCAAAGGCTGCAGAAACAAGAAGCGGCGGTTGAGGCTCGTGTCCAGGCCTTGACCAACCGAAGTCAGAAACTGGAGCTGGGACGAGAGGTGGTGCTGGCCAGTAAGAATCAGGTGGCCACTTTGCTGGACGCTCGGACTGACGCTCTAATCAGCGCCATACGCGACTACAAAGCTCAAGCTCTGTCCAGACTGGACGCGCGTGCCGAAGAAGAAGACAGAAAGTTTAGGGAGGAGATGGAGATGTTGCGTGGGACTGAGTGCTCTCTGCGGGACGTGTTGGTCACAATGCAGCGTGCTGCGCGTGCATCTTGTGACGTCACCAAGGTCAGGCTCAGTATGGGTATGGGGTGTGTGCTGGATGAGGAGGGTGGAGAGGAGGGGGTGAGTGAGGAAGAGGGACGGTGTGAGAAAGGTGGGGAGGGTGTGACTAAAGGATTTCTGCTGAACACGGGCCGGCCGATGAAGGAGCTTCTTTCTGTGGAACTGATGGAACGACTTAATGTGGGGAAAGTGATCAGACTGTGAACCATACTGGACTATTCGTCACTGCAGGTGCTTCTGGGGGGGGGGGGGGGGGGGGGGGGGGGAGAGAGAGAGAGAGAGAGAGAGAGAGAGAGAGAGAGAGAGAGAGAATTGGTCTTGATGCTGTTAATAACTGTGGCATTGATGATTGTGATAAATATTGTTGTTAAAAAACGTAAATGTTTGTGTGTGTGCGTGTGCATGTGCGTGCCGCGCGAGCATGTGTATGTGTGTCTGTATTTGTGTGTGCGTGTATCTGTGTATGTGTGTATTGTGAATGTGTATACATGATGTGAGCGATAGTGTGTGGTGTGTGTGTGTGTGTGTGTGTGTGTGGTGTGTGTGTTGTGTGTGTGTGCCATGCATGTGTATGTGTGTATTTTAATCTGTATCTTGTGTGTGGGAGGCGTGTTGGGAAACTACGTTTTATGTGGTTATGGTATGGTTGTTGTACTTGTTGCATAATGTTGATTTTATTGTATGTGATTTGTGCAAGATCATGGTGTATGTGTGTTGTGTGTTACAAACTGATCCCGTCCTCCGTTGTCTTAAAATTCATTCTTGCGGGTAAAATATTCTGTGTTTGTGACATTTTGCGAGTTGGTATGAATTACGTTTCCGTGCGTCAATGGTTTTATCTCCTGGCTATCTCTGTTGATTATTGTGATGTATTTGTCATTATCGCAGTGTTTAATTGATTTTAATCTTTTTCATGTTTAATCTGCGTGCACGTGTTTTGAAAAAAATGTGTTTAAACATGTTTTAAATTAACAATAAAGTATTTGTTTATTTGGTTGCTTTTACTGAGATTAATTATTTTGTTACTTTTCTTTTTTTTCTTCTTTTTTTTTTGGCAAGATCATGGTCATACCTAATAGTGTGATTTGTGCACTTTTCAACGTACACACTAATAACCTCATTGAAAACCCAGGAATCTTAAAAGACATTCTTCCCGGATTATCTGCAGCCTTGTGACTGGAGTGTCGAGTTCATTGAATTAGGTAGGACAACACATGTTTTATCTCATGGCTATGAATTTATGATTATGTAGTGTATTGTGTCATCGTCATCGTGGTGTTTTCTTGTGTTGGGACTCGTTGCTTTGGGCTGAGAAGATGATATACCACATGTCAATATCAACATTGTTACAACATTCTTCATGCAACGCAATACTAGGATATTGAAAAAAAACCACCCCCACATTGATATCATTTGTGATAATTGGCAAACTAGTAGCTGTTATTTGCTATTTGTTGGTTGCACTACTGATGGTGACACTACTACTGATGACAATGGCGATGATGGTTTGATAATAATGATGATGATGGCAATGATGAGGGATGATAGTTAAATATAGACCAATATTGATTTATGCTGATGTGAGTATTCATGCTAAACATTTTTTTTTTTCACTCTCCTTAAAAAACACCCACCTAACCCCCCCAACCCCCCAAAAAAAACCCAACCTGGGCGCGGGGGTGGGGGGGTGGGGTGGGGGTGATGAGGGGGGGGGTGTGTGGGGGGGTTGGGGGGGGGGGGGCGGGGGGTGAGGGAGGGAGGTCAGTCTTAGGGAACAGTGGTGACAGAAGATATTTGACAATTTTAATGTTTATTTTAAAGATATACTGGAACGTGTTGTTAATGGTTGTGAAGCGTATGTTTTAATCTCATTGAATTTGGAAGATTAAACAGCCTTATATTCACTTATTTAAAAAAAAAGATTGTGTGACCATTGTAATAGTTATACTTTAGTTGTCTGCATTGCAAATGACATTATCATGATAAATATGTACACATTGTAAAAGTTTCGTGCCAGAAATGTAAAGCTATTAATACATATAATAATATTGGCATAGACTATGTATCACAAATTTGCATAAAGATGACGAAATGAGATTAGGACAATAATATATGAGAATAATTTCATATTGATAGTGATACTGGTAACAAGAATGTTGTTGGCTTGTAATAGTGATGGCATAGATGTATTATTTTGTATGACCATGTCTTGTTAATAATTATAGTGATGCAATGACATGTAATAATCAGTTAATTAAGAAAAGCGAGTGTTGGTATTATGATAAATGCATGATGATGATGATGATAATGATAATAGTGATACTGATGCTTGCTACTGTTGTTGTTGCTTCTGCTGCTGGTGTAGAAGTTGTTAGATTGTGCTCAAGATTAATAATTTAAAAATATTATGTTGGTGTTTTTTTTATTACTAAATGTTGACATTTCAAATACTGTTAAAACAATGATTGTGATGGTACGAGATTGATATTTGAGTTGCGCTGTTATTTTAGATAAATAAATATACATAGGACAGCTGATGGGTGGATGTGGTTGGGTGGGGGGTGATTCTCGCTCTTCTCCGTGACCTACACAGTCACTGCAAGCCCTCTTGTGGATGTCACACAGTACATGTTTTTAATCTTTAATTACAGGTTAATTCAAAGCATAGCAAAGCACACGGCCATTGCGCGCGTATTTGTACAAGTGTATGTTTATGAGCCTAAGTGTGTGTACGTTTCAGTGAGAATGTGTTTTCTGTGTGTTTGATGAAATGTGCGTGGGTCTGTGTGTATGTCTGTGTGCAAGAATGCGTTCACTCGCGTGCGTGCACGTACGTGCGTGTATGTGTGTGTGTGTGTGTGTGTGTGTGTGTGTGTGTGTGTGTGTGTGTGTGTGTGTATGTGTATGTGCGCGTGTGTGTATGTCTGTGAGTGTTTCAATGCTGATTGTAAAGCGCTTTGTGCTCAATAAAAAGCGCAATGTAAGTGTCCGTTTATTATTATTATTATTATATTATTGCCAAACATGGTCGCCTTTAGACTGACGTCTCAAGATTAATTACCCTTTGCATCAATTCGACTAGCAGAACCAATAAAAGGGCTCTTTTTTGTTTGCAAAGCAAGACATTGCGTTTAGGGTTTGTTCTTTTTTCGTACTTGTGGACTATAGAGCTAACTGTACCTCATCCAATCAAATATCCCCATCTATCGATAAGTACTTGGTATTTCTAGAATTCCCTTCGTGCAATCAAATCTCTTGTACAATCTGAAAGGAAATGTATAGTTATGTAATGTTATTATCATGAAACCTCTTGTCAGATTTCATCAGACAAGCATTGTTGCAAGTCTCCATTTTTCATATGAATCCTTTTTTCCCACCCCGCCACCGCAATCACCGCCTATTTCTAAGGTCGCTTTATCGTCGAGGCTCTAAATATATAAGCCAGGTTTCTACACCCAATTTACCTCCCTTCCATCACTTTGTCTTCTCTAGGAGGCATTAACTATATTGGGTGCGTCCCACTAGATGGTTTTTTCTCCGGGCACTCCGGTTTTCCTTCTCACCCCTTGGTGCCAGGTGTGGGGAAACCCCCCTGGGGTCAGACATGTGTTGTTTGCATTAGGCAACAACCCACCCACCCAGCTCTCACACAATTCTAATTAATAAGATAATTTTTGTAAATAATATTTCCATGTATATATATAATATAATATATAATCCTTTGTGGCAATTTTATCGTTAATTGATTCGGCTGCATCTTCATTTCCAATTTTTCTTTTTCTTGATAACATTGCTAAGCTAATTAGCTCATATACTGATATAGCTAATTAATGAGCTGCATGGATGTTCATGTGCTGAAGTACATAATCTTATGTTTTGTCTAAGTAACATTATTTTCGTGTAAAAAGTGTTTCCATAATGGGTATATCTACATTGTTGTGGACTTGTTTGCTTAAAGTGATTTTTTAAGCTGTTGTTGCGTGAAAACATGCGATTTGTGGCACTTAATAAAGTTGCCCATTTTCTCTCAATCCTGGTGTGGTCTGGATTTGCAGCAAAAAAGATTGTGTGTGGATGCAAGAAACACAAAGGCTCTTTTTTGTTTGCAAATCAAGACGTTGCGTTTAGGGTTTGTTCTTTTTTCGTACTTGTGGACTATAGAGCTAACTGTACCTCATCCAATCAAATATCCCCATCTATCGATAAGTACTTGGTATTTCTAGAATTCCCTTCGTGCAATCAAATCTCTTGTACAATCTGAAAGGAAATGTATAGTTATGTAATGTTATCATCATGAAACCTCTTGTCAGATTTCATCAGACAAGCATTGTTGCAAGTCTCCATTTTTCATATGAATCCTTTTTTCCCACCCCGCCACCGCAATCACCGCCTATTTCTAAGGTCGCTTTATCGTCGAGGCTCTAAATATATAAGCCAGGTTTCTACACCCAATTTACCTCCCTTCCATCACTTTGTCTTCTCTAGGAGGCATTAACTATATTGGGTGCGTCCCACTAGATGGTTTTTTCTCCGGGCACTCCGGTTTTCCTTCTCACCCCTTGGTGTCAGGTGTGGGGAAACCCCCTGGGGTCAGACGTGTGTTGTTTGCATTAGGCAACAACCCACCCACCCAGCTCTCACACAATTCTAATTAATAAGATAATTTTTGTAAATAATATTTCCATGTATTGTTTCCTTTGTGGCAATTTTATCGTTAATTGATTTGGCTGCATCTTCATTTCCAATTTTTCTTTTTCTTGATATCATTGCTAAGCTAATTAGCTCATATACTGATATAGCTAATTAATGAGCTACATGGATGTTCATATGCTTAAGCTTAGCCTCATAATCTTACGTTTTGTCTAAGTAACATTATTTTCTTATAAAAAGTGTTCCCATAATGGGTATATCTACATTGTTGTGGACTTGTTTGCTTAAAGTGACTTTAAGCTGTTGTTGCGTGAAAACATGCGATTTTTGGCACTTAATAAAGTTGCCCATTTTCTCTCAATCCTGGTGTGGTCTGGATTTGCAGCAAAAAAACCAGATTTTGTGTGGATGCAAGAAACACAAAGGCTCTTTTTTGTTTGCAAATCAAGACGTTGCGTTTAGGTGTTTGTTCTCTTTTCGTACTTGTGGACTATAGAGCTAACTGTACCTCATCCAATCAAATATCCCCATCTATCGATAAGTACTTGGTATTTCTAGAATTTTCCTTCATCCAATCAAATCTCTTGTACAATCTGAAAGGAAATATATAGGGATGTAATGTAATCATCATGAAACCTCTTGTCAGATTTTATCAGACAAGCATTGTTGCAAGTCGGTCCGTACACCAAAGCTAAGTCTTCATTTTTCCTATGAATCCTTTTTTCCCACCCCGCCACCCCAATCACCGCCTATTTCTAAGGTCGCTTTGTTTTATCATCGAGGCTCTAAATATATAAGCCAGGTTTCTACACCCAATTTACCTCCCTTCCATCACCTTGTCTTCTCTAGGAGGCATTAACTATAATGGGTGCGTCCCACTAGATGGTGTTTTCTCCGGGCACTCCGGTTTTCCTTCTCACCCCTTGGTGCCAGGTGTGGGGAAACCCCCTGGGGTCAGACATGTGTTGTTTGCATTAGGCAACAACCCACCCACCCAGCTCTCGCACAATTCTAATTAATAAGATAATTTTTGTAAATAATATTTCCATGTATTGTTTCCTTTGTGGCAATTTTATCGTTAATTGATTTGGCTGCATCTTCATTTCCAATTTCTATTTTTCTTGATAACATTGCTAAGCTAATTAGCTCATATACTGATATAGCTAATTAATGACCTGTATGGATGTTCATGTGCTGAAGTTTAGCCTCATAATCTTATGTTTTGTCTAAGTAACATTATTTTCTTGTAAAAAGTGTTCCCATAATGGGTATATCTACATTGTTGTGGACTTGTTTGCTTAAAGTGATTTTTAAAGCTGTTGTTACGTGAAAACATGCGATTTTTGGCACTTAATAAAGTTGCCCATTTTCTCTCAATCCTGGTGTGGTCTGGATTTGCAGCAAGAAAAGATTTTGTGTGGATGCAAGAAACACAAAGGCTCTTTTTTGTTTGCAAATCAAGACGTTGCGTTTAGGGTTTGTTCTTTTTTCGTACTTGTGGACTATAGAGCTAACTGTACCTCATCCAATCAAATATCCCCATCTATCGATAAGTACTTGGTATTTCTAGAATTTTCCTTCGTCCAATCAAATCTCTTGTACAATCTGAAAGGAAATGTATAGGGATGTAATGTAATCATCATGAAACCTCTTGTCAGATTTTATCAGACAAGCATTGTTGCAAGTCTGTACACCAAAGCTAAGTCTTCATTTTTCCTATGAATCCTTTTTTCCCACCCCGCCACCCCAATCACCGCCTATTTCTAAGGTCGCTTTGTTTTATCATCGAGGCTTCTAAATATATAAGCCAGGGCCTGTATTCACGTTGAGATAGCATGAGACTTAGCATGATGCTAACTTAGAAGCTCTTCCAATGTCCTATAGGATTTAATAGGACTTTTGGAAGAGCTTCTAAGTTAGCATGATGCTTAAGTCTCATGCTATCTCAACGTGAATACAGGCCCAGGTTTCTACACCCAATTTACCTCCCTTCCATCACCTTGTCTTCTCTAGGAGGCATTAACTATATTGGGTGCGTCCCACTAGATGGTTTTTTCTCAGGGCACTCCGGTTTTCCTTCTCACCCCTTGGTACCAGGTGTGGGGAAACCCCCTGGGGTCAGACGTGTGTTGTTTGCATTAGGCAACAACCCACCCACCCAGCTCTCGCACAATTCTAATTAATAAGATAATTTTTGTAAATACTATTTCCATGTATTGTTTCCTTTGTGGCAATTTTATCGTTAATTGATTCGGCTGCATCTTCATTTCCAATTTTTATTTTTCTTGATAACATTGCTAAGCTAATTAGCTCATTTACTGATATAGCTAATTAATGACCTGTATGGATGTTCATGTGCTGAAGTTTAGCCTCATAATCTTATGTTTTGTCTAAGTAACATTATTTTCTTGTAAAAAGTGTTCCCGTAATGGGTATATCTACATTGTTGTGGACTTGTTTGCTTAAAGTGATTTTTAAAGCTGTTGTTGCGTGAAAACATGCGATTTTTGGCACTTAATAAAGTTGCCCATTTTCTCTCAATCCTGGTGTGGTCTGGATTTGCAGCAAAAAAGATTTTGTGTGGATGCAAGAAACACAAATATTGTTATGTGACATTCCTTTAATACCGTTTGAGATTGTATTTTGTTGTGCATAGATCAAAATACATGAACTGGTATCGTCTGTGGCTAACTTGTCGTTTTGTGTGGATGTGAAATATTACAATATTATAGATGTCAAAAGGCCTTTCTCTCTGTCTTTTCCTCTCTGGTCTGTCTTTCTGTCTCTATTTTCCTCTGTCTAGCTTTTTGGTTTCTTTTCGCGCCCGAGCCTCTCCCGCGCGCCCCGCGCACTCACACGCACACACGCACACACACGCAAGCACACACACACACACACACACACACACACACACACACACACATACACACACACACACACTCACATACACGCACACGCATGGTGCTCCTGGGAAATGTTAATACTGCAAGGGGCGCCTCTGGACCCAGGTGAATGCAAAAGAAGCAGCGTACACACACACACACAACACACACACACACACACACACATGACACACACCCACACACACACACACATAACACACACACACACACACACACACACAAACACACTGGCACACACAGACACACACACACACACACCACATTGAGTGCCTCCTGGAAAATTTAAACTGAATCTGCAAGGGGTGGTGGCCCCTTCGGACCGAGTGCAGAGCAGCGCGCACACACACACACGAACACCACACAACACTCGCGCACACGCACACACACACATACATGTGCGCGCACGCACACGCACGCACGAACACGCACGCACGCAACACGCACGCAAGCACGCACACACACCACAACACACACACACACACACACACCACCAAACCAACACAAACATACTGCTCTTTTCACCCAAGACTATGA
>CM065682.1:26844553-26869933 GCA_017654935.2 Phymorhynchus buccinoides
GAGACAGAAAAAAAGGACCACAGAGATAAAAACAGAGAATTATAAAGAGAGAGGGAAAAGCAAAGAAAGGCAGAGAGAGACACAGAGTATGAGAGAGAGAGAGAAAAAACCCAGATAGACAGAGGACAGACAGAGACGAGACAGAGGAAAGGCAAAGACAAACACACGTTCAGAGATTCAGGGAGATTATTTATTTTGATCTAAAGGTTCGGCCAAAATAACTTTTAAAAAGCTCAGATTCGTGGTGAAGATTAAACAAGAAATGAAAAAGAATTCCAAAACCCATACTGTTTGTTATTAAGAAATAGCACAATTACACTTCTGTCAAAGAAGAGGCAGAAGGTGCTTAGAGAGATATAGGAAAAGTTGTCTGCTAACAGAGAGAGACGGCTGACGGACAGACAGTACGCGACAAGAGTGACAGACAGAGATTGAAGATTACGCACTTAGTTTTCTTGATTCTTGATAGCGATGAGTTACGAGCCCTAGTGCCTTCCTCGAGGTCGGCATACACACATTGAAGTCTTTCCTCCAAGGTTCCTACCCTCCCACCCCCCTGACCTAGCCCACCACCACCCTTCTACTAACCCCTCCCCACAAACCCAACCACTTCTGCACAACTTCAACCCTATCTCTATATAGGCGACTCAAAACGCTCATGGTGATACTATCTTCGTGTTACATTTTTGAAGTTCTTGAAATAAAGTGAGTGAAATATCCCTGAATAGTATATCAAACAGGACTTTTAAGCAAGTTACAGGACTTTGTTTCTTTATTATAGAACATAAAAGAACTCTCTCATCTCTCTCATCGCATCCACTCTATCTATACGACCGCTCTCTGCTCTCTCTCTGTCTCGTCTCTCTACTCGCTGTCTCTCTCTCTCTCCCTCTCTCTCTACTCTCTCTCTCTCTCTCTCTCTATATCTCTCTCTCTTCTCGCTCGCTCTCTCTCCTTCTCGCTCTCCCTTACTATCTCTCTCGCTTTTCACAACACAAAACACACACCCACATCACACACCCAAACACACACACACCCACACCCACACACACACACACACACACACACGCACTGGTCTATATCACGGTAGTGGCTAGTGCGATAGACCCACATACACACACAACACACATACACACACACACACACACACATCACACACAACCACACACAAACACACCCACGCAATGGTAATATCACGTGTAGTGGATAGAACACACACACAACAACCAACACACAACACACCACACAAACACACACACACACACAAAACACACACACCCACACACACTCACCACACACACACACACACACACACAACACACATCACAACAACACACACACACACACACACTACACACACACCACACACACACACCACACACACACACACACACACACACACACACACCACACACTAAGACACACACTAACACCACACACACACACACACACAACAAACACACAACACAACACACACACACACACACCACACACACCAAAACACAAACACACACACACACACACACACACACCACACACACACATACACACACCGCCATCTCAACTTCTTTTCAAGTCCAGATAAACTCGTTTTAACCAAGTACATTGTTTCTCTGTTTTGCATTGTGTACTATACAAATTAATTATTATAATCACAGTGAGCCCTTCTATTTTGCGCGTATATCTGGTGCTTTGTTGCTGCATATTTAATGTTCTGCTGTGCATATAATGTTCTGTGTGACTCATCAACAATGCCATGCATTTTAATGTTTAATGTAGGCTAAATGTCAATGTGTAGGTTCTGATTGTGAGGCCTAAAAGCAATTTCTCTTTTGAGATAATAAACAATAATTTGATTTGGTTTAATTTGATGAAACGCTTGCAAAGTATTCCAATGATCCAGTTCCCATGCCCCATTCACTTATTACGTATGCACACCCCTTTCTAAGATTAATACTCACAAGTTGTGCTGTACTCAGAGACCATCAACAATAGCATTGTCCAACACTCTTTTTTTGCTTTTTCTATACATTCTGCTGTGTATTAAATTCCTCGGTTATTTTGTTCTTTACGCCACGCACGCACGCACGCCACGCACGCACACGCACAACGCGCACACGCGCACACACGCACGCACACACACACATACACACACACATTTTGACTTCACACACACACACACAAATACACACACACACACACACCCATACAGCCCACAAAAAGACACACACACACACACCCATATACACACACACACACATACACAAACACACATACACACATAAAACCCACACACACAACACACACACACACACCACCACACACACACACACAGGAAACACACACACACACACACACACACACACATTCACACACACACACACATACACACACACACACCACACACACACACACACACACGACACACACACACACCACACACATGCACAACAACACACACAACACACACACACACACACAACACACACACACACACACACACCACACACACACCACACACCACACCACACACACACACACACCTCCATAAAAGTTTCCCATTGAACATTTTCACTAAAGCACCATTCCTTCATCTCGGGAAAGCGATAGGGTTAGGATCAGCCTCAGTTTAGCTTCGTTGAGCTGAAAGAACACCGACTTGAGATGAGGGTTCGTAAAACATGGGGGGTAGGAAGTTGTTGTTTGTTGTCTCCAGTCTCTTCTATTCTTCTTTTTTCCTTCTCTAGGTCAATCTCCAAAGGTATACACTATTTATTACTTCTAGTAAGAAGGGCACCACCAAGAAGAAGAAAGAGAAGAAAAGAAGATCAGTACTGGTAAACTTTGCATGTTCCTCAACTTCACTAGCCTACACTACACATTGTCACAATCAACAAATGAGAGCATGAGACTCAACAAGTGGCGTGGGTCAGTGATTGTAGTCCCTGATAAAACGCTTTAGTGGTTACTTCCTGCGGCTGAGGAGGGGGAGAGAGAAACGCTGAACGCTGAAAATGGTGAATGAGTAGGCCCTTGGCCCTTGTACATTCTGAGTGGTTACAAAAGGACAACCCAAAGCCAGTAGGTATTAGCAACATTGTCACATTAAGACACATAATAAACTTAGCATGTACGTAGTTCAAAACTTCATACATACATTGTAATAGAATATCAGGTAAACCACAATCATTTTTTTACCCATTTCTGAAGTGCATCTCCCGGATTCTAAATGGCAGGGGGGGGGGAGAAGAGAGAGAGAGGCATGAGAGAGAGAGAGAGAAGATGAGAGATGAGAGAGGAGAGAGAGAGAAGAGAGAAAGCGAGAGAGAGAGAGAGAGAGAGGAGAGAGATGCAATATCATAAAATAACAGGCAGAGAGACAAAGGGGGCGTGGGGTGTCAGGGCGTGGTTTACACCAATTTGTAGCAGCAGGGTGCTTCACTGGTAGTATGATGGTGGTTGTGTTTGGGGACGACCCTGTTTGAAACCTGAAAGCAGTAATGACAATACCTACCAGCAACAGCAACCCAGCATGCACCCCTACTAATAAAATACTATCTGCTAGCACGCTGCTGGGCTATCTATACTCGTCCCTTGATCCACTAAGACAATGCTACCTGTAGCATGCTGCTGGTCCTATCTATGTTTTCCTGCCCTTTACTCCACTAATACAATGCTACCGGTACATGCTGCTGGGTTATCTATGCTCGCCCTTTACCCACTATATACAAATATCTAGTATAGTATGCTGCTTGGGTCTATCTATACTGACCTTAATACCTAATACAATATACATGGTAGCTATGCTGCTGGGTCATATCTATGGTGCCCTTACTCAAATAATACAATGCTACCGGTAGCATGCGCTGGGTCTATCTATGCTGTCTTTACTCCACTAAGACAATGCTACTGTAGCATGCTGCTGGGTCTTATCTCTAGCCCTTTACTCCATTAATACAATACTACCGTAGCATGCTGCGGAGTCTATCTATAATGCCCTTTACTCCACTAATACAATAAGATCTGTAGCAGCTGGCTGGGTCTATCTATACTGCCCTTTACCACTAATACAATACTATCTGTAAGCATGTTGCTGGGTCTATCTATACTGCCCCTTAACTCCACTTAATACAATACATACCGTAGCACGCTGCTGGGTCTATCTAGCTGACCTTTACTACCACTAATTTACAATATATCTGTAGGTAGCACGCTGCTGGGTCTATCTATACTGCCCTTTATCCACTAATACAATACTACCGTAGCACGCTGCTGGGGTCTCTCTATACGCCCTTTTACTCCACTAATACAAATACTATCTGTAGCATCTGCGGGTTATCTATACTAGCCTCCTTTACTCCAATAATACAATACTATCTGTAGCATGCTGATGGTCTATCTATGCTGCCCTTTACTCCACCCCCATAAGAGATCCTCTACCACTAGTAATACAAACTACATTGTAGCAGCTGCTGGGTCTATCTATACTGCCCTTTACTCCATACTACAATATACCGGTGCATGATGCTGGGTCTATCTATACTGCGCCATTTACTCCAT
Source organism: Phymorhynchus buccinoides (assembly GCA_017654935.2). Lineage (NCBI taxonomy): Eukaryota > Metazoa > Mollusca > Gastropoda > Neogastropoda > Raphitomidae > Phymorhynchus > Phymorhynchus buccinoides. Next base: position 26,849,114 of record CM065682.1, read on the forward strand.
TAATACAATAATACTGTAGCATGCTGCTGGGCATCTATACTGCCCTTTACTCCACAATACAATGCTAGCCTGTAGCAGCGAGGGCTATCTATGACTAGCCTTACTCCACTAATACAATATATCTGAGCATGCTGCTGAGGTCTATCTATCAATGCCCTTACTCCATAATAAAATACTACTGTAGCACGCTGACTAGGTCATATCTATGCTGCCCTTTACCTCACTAATACAATACTATCTGTAGCACGCTGCTGGTCTATCTATAATCGCCCTTTACTCACTAATACAATACTAGTCTGTAGATGATGATGGGTCTATCTATACGGCCCTTACTCCATTAATACAATAACTCCTGTAGCACAGCTAGCTGGTCTATCTATGCTGCCTTTACTCCACTAATCAATACTACCTGTACCGAGACTGGGCTATCTATACTGCCCTTTAACTTCCACTTAAACAATGCTATCGTAGCATGCTGCTGGGTCTATCTATAATGCCCTTTACTCCCACTAATAACAATACACCTGTAGCACGCTGATGGGCTATCTATACTGCCTTTACGCCACTAATACAATATACTGTAGCACGCTGCTTGGGTCATCTATACTGCCATGTACTCCACTAATACAATACTATCTGTAGCACGCGCTGGGTCATCTATGCTGCCCTTTACTCCACTAATACAATACTACGTAGACCCCCCGTGCTGGGTCTATCTATACTGCCCTTACCCACTTAATACAATACTACCTGTGCACCCCCCCTTTTAGGGTCTATCGTATACTGCCCATCACCAATGGCGTGTATACTGGTTGACATTAGGCTGTAGTAGGAGCCAAAATAAATGACAGCTGTACAATAAATGATTTTCAACAGTATTGGAATATCATGGTGCAGCTTAGTCTTTCCTGGAAGACTTTAAACATGCGACCGGACTATAAAAGAGGGGAGGAACGATTGAGCCCGCATATGGGGTCTCCGATCGATTGGACGCTAATCTCATCATCATCTCAGGCGCGCGCCACATTTGAATCACAGCTTGCGAGAGAGACGGTTCGCCCTTCTTTGTTCCCTGTTGTGTGAGCCAATGCGAGGCAGAGCTTTTCTGACGAGAAACACCCGATCCCTGGGATCAGATGTTTTCCCTTGGTGTGTGCGTGGGGTACGTTGGGTGTTATGGCATGGTGTGGCTTTTGGCGTGCATTGTATGTGTGTGGTTGGTGGTGTGTTTGTGTTTGGCGCGTTGACGTGCGGTTGCGGGCGTCATGTGTTATGCGTATGTTAGTCTCTTTTGTTATTTTGAGGAACAATTCTCCATAATCAACTGGCAAGGGGAGCCCAGGGCCCCACAATACCAATTGCCCCCCTGGGCTATGCAGGACGGTGATTGTTAAATAGTAAGATAGTGGACTGGTGTTAAAATGTATTACGTGTTTCATTATTCCCGAAAGTGGGGGCAGCGATTGTTTTGCTCTGGGGGCAAATATATCTCAAAGGTTGTTCGGAGCTTAATGGGTATTTTGTTTACGCACGGCACAATAAGCAAAACGACCGTTATTAATTTGTGAAAAACATTTTTACATTTTTGGCCCGTGTGTGTTTGTGTGTGGTGTTTCAAAGTGTGTGTGGTGTGTGTGGTGTGTGTGTGTGTGTGTGGTGTGTGTGTGTGTTGTGTCTGGGTGGTTCTTGTGCTCTATGTTCTGGTGGGTCTGTGTTTGGTGTGCGTGTTTGCAAGCGTGCGTGTGCGTTGTGTGTTAAAACAATGTGTAGCTGTGTTGTTTTTGTAGTTGGTGGGTTTTGTCGTTGGTGTTGGGTTGGTATTTTGCGTGGTTGCGGCTTGTGTGTTGGTTTGTGTTGGTGGGGTGGTTTGTTGTGTGGTGGCGCGTGCTGTGCTTGGGTGTGCGTGTGTGTGTGTTTGTGTTTTTGTGTTTGTTTGTGTGTCTGTGTGTGGTGGTGCGTTTGTGTTGTGTGGTGTGTGTGTGCGTGGGTTGTGTGCTGGCTAGTGTGTTGTAGGTGGAGTGTGTGTTGTGTGTGTGTGTGTGGGTAGTGGTGTGTATATTGGTAGTGTGCGTGCGTGTAGTGCGTGGCAGTGCGTATAGGCTTTTGTGAGCTTTTAAAACATACACATCAGTAATGTGTCATGTGTGCGTGCGATTCTGTGCATGTGCATGGAGTGTAGTACATGTGTATGTGTGCATCGTGCGCGCGCGTTCGATGTGTGTGTTGTGAGAGAGAGATCAAACCAAAATCAAATCAAATCAAACCGTTTATTGCATTAGCAAACAAAAAGCCCTATGACCAAGGGGGGAACAAACCATTGTCACATTCATAGGTAGTACAACACGGAATAAATGACATATACTAATAATCCTATCTTAAACTTTGTTTTGCTTCTTCTTATTCTTTTCTTTTATTTTTCTTCGAGTAAAAACAGCTTCTTTCACAGTATATAGCATCCCATACACACCTACACACTTCGATACATTTACCCATGGATTACTATAGGTACCACAACATACTGTGTGTTTGTGTGGTGTGTGAGAGAGAGCGAGAGAGCAGGAGAGACGAGAATGGGAGAGATAGAGCTGTGTGTGTGTGTTGTGTGGTGTGTGTGATGTGTGTTGGTGTGTGTAGTGTGCGTGTGACGTGCAGTGCGTGCTCCCCGTGCGTGTGTGTGTCTAGGGGCGGAGGCTGCGTGCGTGCGTGCGTGCGTGCGTGCGTATGGCTGTATATATGTGTATGTGAGCTTTTAAACCTTACCAATACAGTGCAAAGCGTAATACTGGCCATCGTCGCATGGATGTGTATACATGTGCATGTGTGTATGGCGCGCGCGTCGTGTGTGTGTGTGAGAGAGAGAGAGAGAGGAGACGAGAGAGAGAGTGTTTTTGCTGTACTTTTTGTCCGATCCACCTGAAACAGAGTTAGGGTAAGACGGGGTAAAAGCCCATGGGACGGTAAGAAGCCCATGCCAAATTATCTCATGAAATAAGCAAATTTCAGTCAAAATGTGCCATGAGACGAGTGTAATGTTTTAGCGTTCTGTCGCTATGCATGGGCAAAATTGACTGGAAGGTTCTCATTTCCCAAAAATAAAATAAATCATTTATTGTCCCATCATTGAAACAATGCAATAATGCGAAGACCTAATATGGGTGTATTAGCACGTGAGCACCCCCCCCCCCACCACGGCAACAGAGCGAAAGGCTAGTCACAAATGCAAACCTTGACCATCACGTGCCACACATGTGGAAAGATGTGATAAGAAATGCCACAATGCACCGATCGACCAAAACATATTCAAACATCTTCACCACACACACACACACAACACCCACACACAACATTTCTGTATCCAAAAACATTTTTACCATCAGAGCGAGTTTTATAGCGATTGGTTTGTTGTGTGTGTGTCTGTCTGTCTGTGTGTCTGTCTGTGTATCGATATCTAAAAACTACTGTTTAGGATTTTGATTAAATTGGCAGAGGCGGGTAGGACAGCTGAAAAGGAAGCTTCCTTTCGTTATCAACACCGTCGTCTGACCTTACCTTGAAGTGTTGACCGTGGGAAAAACCGAAATTCCTTCTTTGGGCTATGTTAATTCCCCCCAGCTTTATTTCGTGAACTAGGAACAGAATCGCTTCATAATGTGGTGTGGTGGGACCATGTGCAAGGACGTTTGTAAAATGTCAGCAGTTATCTCGTGAACTAGCGAAAACAGAATCGTTCAAATATTGGGCTATGTCCTTTTATGCGTTCTGTAAGGGTGGGAAAGTAGTGTGTTTATGGGGGGGGGGGGGGGAGAGGAACTGGGGGGCGGGGGTCATAACTCTGGCCGGTTTGCAGCACATATGCCTTGACTGCGCGCGGCGATGCCCTTGTACCGTTGTGAAGAAGCAGGGCAGAGAAGTTTATAAAACATGAAAATTAATACCATTAAATGTGATGATCACACCACCACACCACACACACACACACACACACCGCACTCGCACTCGCACACGCACGCAGCACGCACACGAAAACACACACACAACACACACACACACACACACACTCACAGATTAAGACACACAGTATGCTGTCATAAAATATTAAAAAAAAAGGTATAAAATAAAAAATATATAAAGTGAAATACAGGGTTTAACATAAATACTTTATCATGAGATAATGCTGGGCTTCCTACCCGCCACATGGGCTTTTACCCGTCTTCCCCATCTAGAGCCTAAGCTAAAACAAGAACAGCTCCGATGATTTTGTTGTTGTTCTTTCTACTGACAAACTCGATACTGTACTGGCACACTGCCCAAGGCCGGACCCTTTTGTCAGTGATAGGCTAGCTCTTCCAAGCGCTGATCAGTAGAGCAGAATGATACAAGGTGTAAAAGGTCAATTGCTTTCTTGCCCGACAGGACATATTATTAATGAGCGATTCTGGTCACCACTGGAGATTCACGTTCCGGCTTATATTAATTCCCTCGTTTAAAAAAAGAAAGAAGTGAAAAGTATTCTTCTCGTGCGTGAGCGAGGAGAGAGAGATTGTGAGGGTGATAGAACGTTGGCCATCATTGCAAACTATACAAAAAAGATACTAACTACCAGACTAGCACAAAACGTTTTTACAACAGAGTAATAAAATGCATGGAATAACATTCCCGGAGAAAGCAACAAATGCAAGCATGAATTCGTTAAAAATATAATAGACAAGTTTATCCAGAACAAAATTATGTATTCGTTAATATAACAGATTTAAAATGAATAAAACGCCACGAGCCTAGGAGCCATCAGTGAAGAACGCCAAACTAACCAAAAACTCCAAACCATATTTGAGGGCAAAGGCTAAAACACAATAGCCTTAGTGCATTTATGCTATGTATGCTATGCCAGAAGAAAAAGATGAGTTCACGTTGCTAAGAAACGGCCTTGGAGTGTCTCACGACGGTTAGTGTCAGACAGCTGAGTAAAGACCGAAGTCCGTTCAGGGGTGGCCCGCTAGTGTCGCCGTTTATCATTTCTTATGTTGGATCATGAAGACAACCACATGCGCGGCAGGAACACGAGTATACACTGGACTTTAGGAAGCAGCTGGATGACCTAGGACTTGACCGATGACTTGGCACTCTCCCACAACCACAGTCCGAGCAGGACAAGCACTCGCTGGAAACAACATCCGCAGGGCAGTCAGGGCAGGGCATGGCCTGAGGATCACAAGAAAGGAAGAAGGAGCCGCACGAAGATGGTAAACACCAATGCCAAACACCGAATCAAAGTCGGTGGAGAGCCCATCAAGAAAGTGATGCTTGTATACTTGGAAGCGTGGTAGATGCTACAGGGCGAAGGCACTGACCGGGATGTCACGCCAGGATTGGTAAGGCAAGAGCAGCTTTTGCCATGCTCAAGAAGATCTGGGCTTCAAGAAGGCTTAGTATGAAAACCAAACTTAGCATTTCAACTCAATGTAACAGTCTACTATTCGGATGCGAAACTTGGAGATCAACTATCCGCAAGTAAGATACAGGCATTTTGTGAACTGTGTTGCTGAGGCGCATCTACAACACAGATGGCCAGAAGAAGAATAGAAAGAAGATATCTGTCGGCAGCGGGCGGGACAGGACCAGTGGCCAAGTAGATCTGAAGGGGGGGGTTTTTTTTTGGGTTCACGTTACAGGTACCAATCACAATTGTGTTCCGTGTGACGTGTTTAGATGATAATAAAATAATAAAGCATGATGAGATGCGCCGTGTTGTTCCTTTTTGGTGATTATTGTCCGTGAGTGTTTGTGCATTTAGACAAAGTTAGAGCTCGTACCCAGAGTTCCGTAGTTGCCTTCACATGTTGTGAGCTGGCATTCTCCATAGGCAGGACAGTACTTCAAGAACGTCATCCGATTCCCTGTGGCAGTGCTAAGTTATTATTAATCCCTGGTGGGGCTGGAGGGACTAGAGATTCATTTTACTCCCCTTCAGTTCGAGAAGTAGAAGTATTGTTTAGTTTACTTCGAGTGGGCAATCGCATTATCGGGTTGGGAGAAACCTTTCTGTGGAGTTGCGTGGTGGAGCTTGACGAGCTGCCTTCTGGTTCTCGAAGAGTGGGCGTGGTTCTAGCAGACGATTGATGCGCGCTGACCCCTTTTGCTGTCAGCAATGAGGAGGATGGCGCTCTCTTAAGCGTCGCTGTTCTCTGTTCTACCGGTCTCAGGAAAGTGACTCTCAAACTGTCGTTGATAGGGATAGTAAACAATTATTATGTATGTCTTGTTATTAAAGAAAAAAGAGACCGTTTTAAACAGAAAAACTTTCCCTGTGCATAGAAATTTTTGTGTAACAAGGAAAGAAAGAGTTGTGCTTTCAAATCGTACAACAAGTGATCCAGAAAAGGAATGAATAATGTGTAATCTGAAACATAACAGTTAAGTTTGTTCTCTATTCAAGACTTTGTGTCGGAAAGATTCTGTGTGTGTGGTACTGCGAGTAATTACGAACATTAGTATTTATTCGGACATCTTCTTCGTCGTCGTCTTCATCTTCGTCGTCGTCTTCATCGCGTGTACATCACATCGCCGTTTTTCCGGTTAAAAGCACTATAGTTTAATGCCGCCGACTCTGAAGTGCAATCTCGGTTTGAAAACATCTGCGCGAGCAGGGCAGTTTATAGTATGTTGGTGGTTGTGTTTGGAAAATATCTCTTGCAGTTCCAGTCCGTACGTGGGGGTGGGGGGTGGAGAGAATGGGGAAATGGAAAATAAGAAAATTGAATGTCAGGTGTGTGCGGGGATGGGGGCAGGGGTGGGTGGGTGTGTAAGGAGATGTGTGGGCTGGTGTATGATGTTGAAAGGTCCCCTAATAGAATGATGGTGCAGGGGGAAAACCTACATAAAGTCGCTCAGAATGTTTTGAGCAAAAGCCAAAAATAGTCAACAACCCCCAAATATCAATGTTCTATTTAGGGCATATTTATGTCTATTTTTATGTATTCTACCAGTATCCACAACATGAAAGACAATTTTGAATTATTTCTTTGTTTATTTCAATGGGTTTATTTTTTAAGTCAAGTTGAAAGAGACAAAATTATGTCTTCTATGTCCGATTTCTGCAAACGATCTGTCTCGAATGCCGAACTTCAAATAATCATATAGTAAAAAGCCAAGTGTCCGTGTGTGTGTGTTGTGTGTGTGTGTGTGTGTCTGTCTGTCTGAAACACAAAACGGGCCTTATAACTCCGCCGTTTTTCGACCGAATCGCTTCCAATTTGCTGTGAGCCCTAACGGGGCGATGGCAACGGCAACCGAGGCGGCCGTGTCATTTGCGCGGTTTGGCAAATGTGCGAAACGCGTATCCACCGGCCTCGCGGCGCCCGTATCTCCAATATTTCTGGACCGATTGGCTTCGAATTTGGCATGTAGATGACCGGGGACGGTGGCTATCGATGTGCCAAACCGGAAGCGAAGCGATGCAGAAACGCGCGCGATATATGCCGCTTCATTATAACATAAAAACTAAACGAGATAACTCAAATCGGTTTTGTGTATTAACAAGGAATCTTTGCTCCATCATGAAAAATTCAAATCTCAATGTATGCCAAAATTCCATTAGGCTATGTCTGTTTTTTCACTGTCGCCTTATAATACCAACCTTGGCGCGCTTGCTATGTCTTAAGCATCTGGGAATGTGAGTCAGTTTTGGGCAGATAATCTGTTTATTTAAAAAATATATAAACAGCCAAGAGATACCGTCTTATTTCAGACTTCTGTTTCTGTAGGCCTATTAAAGTATTATCAAAGGAAGAGAGCTTAGAGAGAAGCATCCGTGCCCTGTATACCAGTGTATGTAATTGTATGAATGCCAGACAATCGTTTCTGACCATGACTATCAGGTAGCAGAGGGGGTAGATGCTATTCCGGAGGGACGGGCTAGAATTTGTTTATAGTGGATATGTCTTGCCCAAGGTACGTCCCCACGCTCCAGGTCAAAGGGACTTGAGAACAGCTAGCATTGGAGAAGGTCCCCAAAGGCCGACCCATTCCTTTGAGAGCCGGTGCAGAGGCCCCCTCGTTTGACAGTCATAGTCTTCCACAAAAGACTTAACTGTACCGTGATTTTCCAATTAAAAAATAATAAATATTGTAAGCTCTCATGTTACTGTTGGCTCTTAGTACAGGCTAATGTGAAGCAATGATCAAAACCACTTGAGCAAAGAGCACAATATACACGCAGTTATTCACACCAACGGGGGGGGGGGGGGGAGAGAGAGAGAGAGAGAGAGAGAGAGAGAGAGAGAGAGGAGAGAGAGAGAGAGAGAGAGAGAGAGAGAGAGAGAGAGAGAGAGAGAGAGAGAGTGAGTGAGAGAGTAAAGGGCTAACTTGGAGAAAAAAAAGCCCCATAAATTCTTCGACTTCAACACTTAGGCATGTGACTTTGGAATGCAAATTACGTGTCGTCATTCTTAGAGGAGTTATTTTGGTATACACTGGGTCGACCTCAGCATTTTTCTTCTCATTTTTTAGCCTCTCTTCAAAGCAAAATGAAATGTGACAAAAATAAACCTACATGATTACAAAAAGTGACACGAAAAGATACTTCTATTTCAAGAAAGAAAACCAGAAAAAGAAGGAAGAGGGGGTGGTATGTTGCTCCACCTAATAGCGTAGTTATGGACCTAAAAAGAACAAGATGGCAGAGTAGAGCCATTAAACTGTACGCCCAGTTCCAACAGAGTAGAGGGTGGACCTACAAAGAGCAAGATGGCAGAGTAGAGCCATTAAACTGTACGCCTAGTTCCAACAGAGTAGAGGGTGGACCTACAAAGAGCAAGATGGCACAGCCATATAAACTGTACGCCTAGTTCCAACAGAGTAGAGGGTGGACCTACAAAGAGCAAGATGGCAGAGTAGAGCCATTAAACTGTACGCCTAGTTCCAACAGAGTAGAGGGTGGACCTACAAAGAGCAAGATGGCACAGCCATATAAACTGTACGCCTAGTTCCAACAGAGTAGAGGGTGGACCTACAAAGAGCAAGATGGCAGAGTAGAGCCATTAAACTGTACGCCTAGTTCCAACAGAGTAGAGGGTGGACCTACAAAGAGCAAGATGGCAGAGTAGAGCCATTAAACTGTACGCCTAGTTCCAACAGAGTAGAGGGTGGACCTACAAAGAGCAAGATGGCAGAGTAGAGCCATTAAACTGTACGCCTAGTTCCAACAGAGTAGAGGGTGGACCTAAAAAGAGCAAGATGGCAGAGTAGAGCCATTAAACTGTACACCAGTTCCAACAGAGTAGAGGGTGGACCTAAAAAGAGCAAGATGGCAGAGTAGAGCCATTAAACTGTACGCCTAGTTCCAACAGAGTAGAGGGTGGACCTAAAAAGAGCAAGATGGCACAGCCATATAAACTGTACGCCTAGTTCCAACAGAGTAGAGGGTGGACCTACAAAGAGCAAGATGGCACAGCCATATAAACTGTACACCAGTTCCAACAGAGTAGAGGGTGGACCTAAAAAGAGCAAGATGGCACAGCCATATAAACTGTACACCAGTTCTAACAGAGTAGAGGGTGGACCTAAAAAGAGCAAGATGGCACAGCCATATAAACTGTACGCCTAGTTCCAACAGAGTAGAGGGTGGACCTACAAAGAGCAAGATGGCACAGCCATATAAACTGTACGCCTAGTTCCAACAGAGTAGAGGGTGGACCTAAAAAGAGCAAGATGGCACAGCCATATAAACTGTACGCCCAGTTCCAACAGAGTAGAGGGTGGACCTAAAAAGAGCAAGATGGCACAGCCATATAAACTGTACGCCCAGTTCCAACAGAGTAGAGGGTGGACCTAAAAAGAGCAAGATGGCACAGCCATATAAACTGTACGCCTAGTTCCAACAGAGTAGAGGGTGGACCTAAAAAGAGCAAGATGGCACAGCCATATAAACTGTACGCCCAGTTCCAACAGAGTAGAGGGTGGACCTAAAAAGAGCAAGATGGCACAGCCATATAAACTGTACGCCTAGTTCCAACAGAGTAGAGGGTGGACCTACAAAGAGCAAGATGGCACAGCCATATAAACTGTACGCCTAGTTCCAACAGAGTAGAGGGTGGACCTAAAAAGAGCAAGATGGCACAGCCATATAAACTGTACACCAGTTCCAACAGAGTAGAGGGTGGACCTAAAAAGAGCAAGATGGCACAGCCATATAAACTGTACGCCTAGTTCCAACAGAGTAGAGGGTGGACCTAAAAAGAGCAAGATGGCACAGCCATATAAACTGTACGCCTAGTTCCAACAGAGTAGAGGGTGGACCTAAAAAGAGCAAGATGGCACAGCCATATAAACTGTACACCAGTTCCAACAGAGTAGAGGGTGGACCTAAGAAGAGCAAGATGGCACAGCCATATAAACTGTACGCCCAGTTCCAACAGAGTAGAGGGTGGACCTAAAAAGAGCAAGATGGCACAGCCATATAAACTGTACACCAGTTCTAATAGAGTAGAGGATGGACCTAAAAAGAGCAAGATGGCACAGCCATATAAACTGTACACCAGTTCCAACAGAGTAGAGGGTGGACCTAAAAAGAGCAAGATGGCACAGCCATATAAACTGTACGCCCAGTTCCAACAGAGTAGAGGATGGACCTAAGAAGAGCAAGATGGCACAGCCATATAAACTGTACGCCCAGTTCCAACAGAGTAGAGGGTGGACCTAAAAAGAGCAAGATGGCACAGCCATATAAACTGTACGCCCAGTTCCAACAGAGTAGAGGGTGGACCTAAAAAGAGCAAGATGGCACAGCCATATAAACTGTACACCCAGTTCCAACAGAGTAGAGGGTGGACCTAAAAAGAGCAAGATGGCACAGCCATATAAACTGTACGCCTAGTTCCAACAGAGTAGAGGGTGGACCTAAAAAGAGCAAGATGGCACAGCCATATAAACTGTACGCCTAGTTCCAACAGAGTAGAGGGTGGACCTAAAAAGAGCAAGATGGCACAGCCATATAAACTGTACGCCTAGTTCCAACAGAGTAGAGGGTGGACCTAAAAAGAGCAAGATGGCACAGCCATATAAACTGTACACCAGTTCCAACAGAGTAGAGGGTGGACCTAAAAAGAGCAAGATGGCACAGCCATATAAACTGTACACCAGTTCCAACAGAGTAGAGGGTGGACCTAAAAAGAGCAAGATGGCACAGCCATATAAACTGTACACCTAGTTCCAACAGAGTAGAGGGTGGACCTAAAAAGAGCAAGATGGCACAGCCATATAAACTGTACACCAGTTCTAATAGAGTAGAGGGTGGACCTAAAAAGAGCAAGATGGCACAGCCATATAAACTGTACCCCAGTTCCAACAGAGTAGAGGGTGGACCTAAAAAGAGCAAGATGGCACAGCCATATAAACTGTACACCAGTTCTAATAGAGTAGAGGATGGACCTAAGAAGAGCAAGATGGCACAGCCATATAAACTGTACACCAGTTCTAATAGAGTAGAGGATGGACCTAAGAAGAGCAAGATGGCACAGCCATATAAACTGTACGCCTAGTTCCAACAGAGTAGAGGGTGGACCTAAAAAGAGCAAGATGGCACAGCCATATAAACTGTACACCAGTTCTAATAGAGTAGAGGATGGACCTAAAAAGAGCAAGATGGCACAGCCATATAAACTGTACACCAGTTCTAATAGAGTAGAGGATGGACCTAAAAAGAGCAAGATGGCACAGCCATATAAACTGTACACCAGTTCTAATAGAGTAGAGGATTGACCTAAAAAGAGCAAGATGGCACAGCATTATAAACTGTACACCAGTTCTAATAGAGTAGAGGATTGACCTAAAAAGAGCAAGATGGCACAGCATTATAAACTGTACCCCAGTTCTAATAGAGTAGAGGGTGGACCTAAAAAGAGCAAGATGGCACAGCCATATAAACTGTACCCCCTGTTCTAATAGAGTAGAGGGTGGACCTAAAAAGAGCAAGATGGCACAGCCATACAAACTGTACCCCAGTTCTAATAGAGTAGAGGTGGACCTAAAAAGAGCAAGATGGCACAGCCATATAAACTGTACACCAGTTCTAATAGAGTAGAGGGTGGACCTAAAAAGAGCAAGATGGCACAGCCATACAAACTGTACCCCAGTTCTAATAGAGTAGAGGATGGACCTAAAAAGAGCAAGATGGCACAGCCATATAAACTGTACCCCCTGTTCTAATAGAGTAGAGGGTGGACCTAAAAAGAGCAAGATGGCACAGCCATATAAACTGTACCCCAGTTCTAATAGAGTAGAGGGTGGACCTAAAAAGAGCAAGATGGCACAGCCATATAAACTGTACCCCCTGTTCTAATAGAGTAGAGGGTGGACCTAAAAAGAGCAAGATGGCACAGCCATATAAACTGTACCCCCTGTTCTAATAGAGTAGAGGATGGACCTAAGAAGAGCAAGATGGCACAGCCATATAAACTGTACCCCAGTTCTAATAGAGTAGAGGGTGGACCTAAAAAGAGCAAGATGGCACAGCCATATAAACTGTACCCCAGTTCTAATAGAGTAGAGGTGGACCTAAAAAGAGCAAGATGGCACAGCCATGTAAACTGTACCCCCTGTTCTAATAGAGTAGAGGTGGACCTAAAAAATAATAATAATAATAATAACAGTACATTTATATAGCGCTTTACCTCAGATGAGCCCAAAGCGCTTTACAATCAATTATTCATTAACAGATAACAAAAAACAAGATTCAAGAGTGACACCAACCACCAACAGCGCATATGCAAAGCAACTATCTCTCTCTCTCTTTAACACACACGCACACACACACACACACACGCACACGCGCGCACACGCACACACACACACATAAACACACAATTATTGACGCCAACTCATTCATTAAGCCACAGCAACTGAGCCGCATGGACTGACCACATACACCAACACACATACACAAACACCCTCACACACAACGTACGCACGCAGACAGACACACAGACACGCACACAAACACACACACACACATGCGTGCACACACAACCCACAAAACCAAAATACACACAAGCACACATTCATGCTCACACACACACACACACACACACACACACACACACACAACACACACACACACACACACACACTCACACACACACACACACACACACACACACACACACACACACACACACACACACACACACACACACACACACACACACACACACACGCACACACACGCACACAAACACAGCACAAACCTCTTAAATCAATCTTCCCTCACGTGCACACAACGATAGACAACTGATCAAATATTTAGGGCGCAGCAGGAAAAAGATGGGTTTTAAGTGAGGTTTTGAATGAGGAGACTGAGTTGGACTGTCGGAGAGGAGAAGGCAGAGAATTCCAAAGAGATGGTGCTTGACAAGAAAAAGAACGTTGGCCAGCAGATTTGAGACGGATGGAGGGAATGGAAAGGAGACGAGAATCAGAAGACGAACGTAGTTGGCGAGCTGGGACATAGAGATGAAGAAGATCAGAGAGATACAGGGGAGCTTGATCATTCAGTGACTTGAAGGCAAGGAGGAGAATTTTGTAGTCAATACGTGATTGAACTGGGAGCCAATGTAGGGAACGAAGAACCGGAGTGATGTGATCGTACCTAGGGGAGCGAGAAATGAGACGAGCAGCATTATTCTGGACCCGTTGGAGCTTAGAGATGAGAATTGATGGACAGCCAGCAAGAAGTGAGTTACAGTAGTCAAGGCGAGACAGGACAAAAGCACATACTAGAGTCTTCAGGGCATCTTGAGAGAGGAAACGGCGGATGGAACTAATTCTTCGAAGTTCTAGATAGCAAGCCTTGCAAACATTGGAAACATGCTGTTTGAAAGAAAGGGTTTGGTCCAAAGTAACACCTAGATTGCGGACGGATGCCGATAGCTTGATCTCAGTGCCATCAATGTCTACAGAACCTGGGAGAACCTGAGTTTTGTGGTTAGAGGCTACAAGAAAAAGAGCAAGATGGCACAGCCATATAAACTGTACACCAGTTCTAATAGAGTTGAGGGTGGACCTAAAAAGAGCAAGATGGCACAGCCATATAAACTGTACACCAGTTCTAATAGAGTAGAGGATGGACCTAAAAAGAGCAAGATGGCACAGCCATATAAACTGTACACCAGTTCTAATAGAGTAGAGGATGGACCTAAAAAGAGCAAGATGGCACAGCATTATAAACTGTACACCAGTTCTAATAGAGTTGAGGGTGGACCTAAAAAGAGCAAGATGGCACAGCCATATAAACTGTACACCAGTTCTAATAGAGTAGAGGATTGACCTAAAAAGAGCAAGATGGCACAGCATTATAAACTGTACACCAGTTCTAATAGAGTAGAGGATGGACCAAAAAAGAACAAGATGGCACAGCCATATAAACTGTACACCAGTTCTAATAGCGTAGAGGGTGGACCTAAAAAGAGCAAGATGGCACAGCCATATAAACTGTACACCAGTTCTAATAGAGTAGAGGATGGACCTAAAAAGAGCAAGATGGCACAGCCATATAAACTGTACACCAGTTCTAATAGAGTAGAGGGTGGACCTAAAAAGAACAAGATGGCACAGCCATATAAACTGTACCCCAGTTCTAATAGAGTAGAGGGTGGACCTAAAAAGAGCAAGATGGCACAGCCATATAAACTGTACCCCAGTTCTAATAGAGTAGAGGGTGGACCTAAAAAGAACAAGATGGCACAGCCATATAAACTGTACACCCAGTTCTAATAGAGTAGAGGGTGGACCAAAAAAGAACAAGATGGCACAGCCATATAAACTGTATGCACAGTTCCAATAGAATAGAGAGTGGACCTAAAAAGAACAAGATGGCACAGCCATATAAACTGTACACCCAGTTCAAGGCAAAAAATAACTACAAATTATCTCCCTTAATCTATGGTCATTGTGTTTTTTATGTTAAAAACATTCTTGTATCGGCATGGTAATACTGAAAAATTAAATATTTTACTAAAAGAAAGTTGTTAGGAGACATCTTTTCACAATGTGTGCTTTGGTTCAAATCCATCTGCTATCTTTGAAATAATCAGTATATTTGTAATATTCAAATTTGTTTCACTGGGATTGCGTTCATATGGCTTGCCATTCTGTGAATCTGACATGACGCACCGCAACTACAACTACTATACATCTGCATCATTACAAATTCGGGACTTTACTGGAGTTTTGTACTGCCTCCGGGCATTGCCTCCAGTATTGTTCCCACCATATTTGTATTTACAAATGTCCCATATGTGTCTGATTCAGACCAAGAGGACGTAAAACACCATTTTCGTCGCCCATGAAGTGAAAGTGCAATGAGAGCCTGTGAATTACATTGGAAACTGTTGTTTCCCTTCAGCTTCCAGGGGGCATTGGCCCCTGGAATCCGCAGTAGGGGCACTGTCCCTGCACTCCGCCAGGATTTCAGGATTTTTGAAATTTCCCAGGAGCACCCATGAATTAATTATAATTGATGCACATGCCGTTGAATGATGGCTGTAAACGATTGTTAGGGATGTAGATAGTAGGGGTGGATGGTGTTTTTGATAGTAGGGATGATGGGTGGATGGTGTTTTTGATAGTAGGGATGATTGGTGGATGGTGTTTTTGATAGTAGGGATGATTGGTGGATGGTGTTTTTGATAGTAGGGATGATTGGTGGATGGTGTTTTTGATAGTAGGGATGATTGGTGGATGGTGTTTTTGATAGTAGGGATGATTGGTGGATGGTGTTTTTGATAGTAGGGATGATTGGTGGATGGTGTTTTTGATAGTAGGGATGATTGGTGGATGGTGTTTTTGATAGTAGGGATGATTGGTGGATGGTGTTTTTGATAGTAGGGATGATTGGTGGATGGTGTTTTTGATAGTAGGGATGATTGGTGGATGGTGTTTTTGATAGTAGGGATGATTGGTGGATGGTGTTTTTGATAGTAGGGATGATTGGTGGATGGTGTTTTTGACAGTAGGGATGATTGGTGGATGGTGTTTTTGATAGTAGGGATGATGGGTGGATGGTGTTTTTGATAGTAGGGATGATGGGTGGATGGTGTTTTTGATAGTAGGGATGATTGGTGGATGGTGTTTTTGATAGTAGGGATGATTGGTGGATGGTGTTTTTGATAGTAGGGATGATTGGTGGATGGTGTTTTTGATAGTAGGGATGATTGGTGGATGGTGTTTTTGATAGTAGGGATGATTGGTGGATGGTGTTTTTGATAGTAGGGATGATGGGTGGATGGTGTTTTTGATAGTAGGGATGATTGGTGGATGGTGTTTTTGACAGTAGGGATGATTGGTGGATGGTGTTTTTGATAGTAGGGATGATTGGTGGATGGTGTTTTTGATAGTAGGGATGATTGGTGGATGGTGTTTTTGACAGTAGGGATGATTGGTGGATGGTGTTTTTGATAGTAGGGATGATTGGTGGATGGTGTTTGTGATAGTAGGGATGATTGGTGGATGGTGTTTTTGACAGTAGGGATGATTGGTGGATGGTGTTTTTGATAGTAGGGATGATTGGTGGATGGTGTTTTTGATAGTAGGGATGATTGGTGGATGGTGTTTTTGACAGTAGGGATGATTGGTGGATGGTGTTTTTGATAGTAGGGATGATTGGTGGATGGTGTTTTTGACAGTAGGGATGATTGGTGGATGGTGTTTTTGATAGTAGGGATGATTGGTGGATGGTGTTTTTGATAGTAGGGATGATTGGTGGATGGTGTTTTTGATAGTAGGGATGATTGGTGGATGGTGTTTTTGATAGTAGGGATGATTGGTGGATGGTGTTTTTGATAGTAGGGATGATTGGTGGATGGTGTTTTTGATAGTAGGGATGATTGGTGGATGGTGTTTTTGATAGTAGGTATGATTGGTGGATGGTGTTTTTGATAGTAGGTATGATTGGTGGATGGTGTTTTTGATAGTAGGTATGATTGGTGGATGGTGTTTTTGATAGTAGGGATGATTGGTGGATGGTGTTTTTGATAGTAGGGATGATGGGTGGATGGTGTTTTTGATAGTAGGGATGATTGGTGGATGGTGTTTTTGATAGTAGGGATGATGGGTGGATGGTGTTTTTGATAGTAGGGATGATTGGTGGATGGTGTTTTTGATAGTGATTGATGGATGGTGTTTTTGATAGTAGGGATGATTGTGGGTGGGCAGGCTTGAGGGTTTGATTTCGGGGGATTAAGTCGGTTGTCATTAATTGATGCACACGCAGTTGAATGATGGCTGTAAGCGATTGCTTTTGATCGATGAACGCTGTTGTTGATTGGCGGGTTCTATTGTTCATGAATTTGTTTTGATATGTAAAAACAAAAATGTAGCTGATAAATGTCTACTTTCGTTGATGTATTGGCAGTCTTGTTGACCGAGTACTGTATATGTTGACCGAATACTCTTATATGTTGATGCCCATATACTTCGCTGTTGAAGAAGTGCACTCTTTACGAAACAAACAAAAAGGTTTACCCACTATTTTCTTTAATTTGGTTTGATAGGTTTCCATGGAAGTGGGCATGGAAGACGTGCAGCTGGAGTTAAGTCCAGGGTCCTTCCCTTACGGAGAACCCCCTTCAACACCAACAGCAGCAGCAACAGGAGCAGGAGCTGGAGCAGAAGAAACCCTACCATCTCTGCATCACGGCGACACCCTTTCTGCAATGTCTCTGCAAGGAGAAGCCACATCATCAGTAGAACATCCGTCAGCCTCGCTTGGGGAGGGTCCTCCCTCTGGGGAAGGTCCATCCTCGTTGCGTGGGAGGGCCCAGCGGTCGTCATCTTTGGGTGACACGCCTCAGCCCCAGGGGTTCAACCCCCAGTACGTGCGGGATCTGTTCCGCTCGGGGATCCAGGCGGCGGTGGCTCTGGTGCGGGATCCGGAGGAGGGCACCCTGCGTGCCACCCGCCGCATCGCCATCCTGCTGGACCTGCTGGAAGGTAAGGTGCCTGGTGATTTATGTACGATTATTACTTCTTCTTCTTCTATAGTATATAGTATGTATGTAATGAACTAATTACTTCAACACTATATGTGCAGTGTTGTTATATACATACAGTTCCCCCGATGTCGGAGTGTGGCTGCCTACATGGTGGGGTGATCGAAAACGGTCACGCACGTAATGTTCTCATCCCTAGTTGATGCTTTTTTTGCCCATAGTGTTCATAAGCTTCGGCTGTTCGGTTAATCTCTGGAGTCTTTTAGCCAGGGGACATCAACAACACATATGTACAGTGTTCATTATGTGCAGAGAACCAGGAGTTCTTCAAGGGTCTGCACAAACTGGTGGCCAGCGTTCTAAAGGAGAGGGAGCTGCGGGCAGTTCATTACATACATACAGTGTTACAGTCGACCCCCTCACGAACGGCCCTCTGAATTACGACCTCCCCTCTTTTACGACTGAAATATGAATGACGGATCGTTTTTCTTCTAAACTTGCCTCCTCATTTACGACTCCCCCTCTAACGCGTTTTGCGACCGTAAATCTTGTTGATTTTACGACCGATGCAACCCATTCTGACAATTATCAGTCGCAAAAAACGATGATATCTATCCTTCTCGGCCTCAGTTCGAGCCGACGCACAGCTGGGGTACCACTGTTGTTAGGTCAATCTCGGTAAAAACGAACCGTTCTCATGCCGAAATTGAAGAATTTAATCAGCGATATCACGATCTGACCACTAAATTTCACCACTTTTATGCACATGTGTCATCACTGAGCAGTTTATGATCAAAGTTTGAACTGAAACGGTCGCGATCGTGTCGATCTTTACGAACTCTGTGCACACGTAGGCCTAAATGCGAAGTCAACTCCCAAGTTGAAACTAGGTGATCGGTCACACTCCATAAGTTGGAACTCAGTGAATGGTCTCACTTTACAAAAAAAGAAGTTGAAAAGCAGCTCCTTTCCGTTATCAAACTGATAAATCGGCGTTAGTGCGTGCACTGAAACACTCACTGAATGCAAACAACACACAAAATCCGATAAATGAAAGCAGCTGGCGCATTAGCGTTTGCCGTGATTTCGTATTTGCGGTGTATGCGGCGCCATTTTGTCAGCCGAGTTGTATGCGCGGTAAAAGTTCCGTGTGTGCAAACTGTGATTGAAAATGAACTGCCAGAGCGTAAAATGGCGAAAATTAGGTCTGTACTGTTGCTATGTGTAGTTTGTGTGTGAGTGCAACACGGGCCGCGAGCACACTTTCTGTTTTAGCCCGTTTTCGCTCGTTTTCGTATATTAGCTAGACCGCGATGTTTCATTCAAGAATGACGGAGAAAGCATGTTTTAGTTCTAGTGTATGCATGTGCTGTGCGTCATATACGGTGTAGTGAGTCACTGAGTGCATTGTTTTGGTCACCCCCGATTTAAGACCCCCCTCTTTTACGACCGATTTTCCGCGATTTTTTGAAGGTCTTAAAAGAGGGGGTCGACTGTATTACATACGTACAGTGTTCATTTTGTGCAGAGAACCAGGAGTTCTTCAAGGGTCTGCACAAACTGGTGGCCAGCGTTCTAAAGGAGAGGGAGCTGCGGGCAGTTCATTACATACATACATACAGTGTTATTACATACATACAGTGTTATTACATACATACAGTGTTATTACATACATACAGTGTTATTACATATGTACAGTGTTCATTATGTGCAGAGAACCAGGAGTTCTTCAAGGGTCTGCACAAACTGGTGGCCAGCGTTCTAAAGGAGAGGGAGCTGCGGGCAGTTCATTACATACATACAGTGTTATTACATACATCATATAGTAAAAAGCCAATTGTCCATGTGTGTGTCTGTGTGTGTGTGTGTATCTGTCTGAAACACGAAACGGGCCTTATAACTCCGCCGTTTTTCGACCGATTCGCTTCAAATTTGCTGTGAGCCCTAACGGGGCGATGGCAACGGCAACCGAGGTGGCCGTATCATTTGCGCGGTTTCGCAAATGCGCGAAACGCGCATCCGCCGGCCTCTCGGCGCCCGTATCTCCAGCGTTTCTGGGCCGATTGCCTTCCAATTTGGCAGGAAGATGACCGGGGTTCGCCGGGGACTATCCGTGTGCCAAACCGGAAGCGAATCGGTTCAGAAAACGCCCGCGCTACACGCCGCTTCACCTTTTCACAAATAGCTCCGCCATTTCTTAACCGAATCGCCTAAAATTTGCTGTCAGGCTTGTTATGACCCGGGCAAAGCATGGCAAGAAATTTGAACAGCATCTGTTCATAAATGCGCGCGAAAAGCACCAATTTACAGTTTTGCTCACTAGGCCAAACGACATCTGTCCAAACGTGCTGTTATTAAAGGGGGGGCATGAGACCATGGTTCACAAGTGCTGGGGTGATCAGTAGGTCAGCCAGCTGGTTATGGGTGGGGTAGGGGGTGGGTGGATGGGCGGAGGGATGGTGGGGGGGAGGGGGCAGTGGAGATTACAAGGGGATGACACTACACGTATCTGTATTATTAAAAAAACGGGACTTCACTGGTTTAGCACTGCCTCCGGGCATTGCCTCCAGTATTATTCCCACAATCTTTGTAATTACAAATGCCCACATGCCGAAAGGCCGAACTATGATTATGAAACACTCTTTCTGCGATAGTTCAAGATGTGCCCCCCCCCCGAAAAAGAAAGACGTAAAGATGTGCCACCTCCACCGCCTGCATTTCTCGGTCTAATTTATATTTCCGTTTGTGCCTTTCTTACCATACATAAAGCTGTATTTAGGAACATTTTTAGCTAAAAACCTTTTTGAATTACTAACCCTATACCTAAACCTAGCCCTAAACC
>CM065682.1:26870433-26880433 GCA_017654935.2 Phymorhynchus buccinoides
CATACGCACGCACGCACGCGCACGTACACACAACATATAAAAGAGAGAGAGAGAGAGAGACAGAGAGAGACAGAGAGAGAACAGGGGGAGGCAATCATATACTGTTAATAACATACTGTTAAAACAAGAAACAAAAGAAACAACTATATTACAATTGTTTGAATAAATAGTCATGATAACAAGAACGAGAGAGAGAGAGAGAGAGAGTCACAGAGAGAGAGAGAGAGAGACTCAGAGAGAGAGAGAGAGACTCAGAGAGAGAGAGAGAGAGAGAGAGAGAGAGAGAGAGAGAGAGAGAGAGAGAGAGAGAGACGTTTGAAGCATTTAAAATATTTTAAACATTTGTTTATTGAGGGAAAAGAATAAGCACACAATGGGCTTGTTTACATCTTGCCCTCGAAACAAAAGAAGAAAAGCATAATTAAAACTTCAATTAATGAACAAAAGCAACAGGAAAACCACCAACCTCGCACAGTAATCATATGAACTAATAATATTAATAATATTAGTTATATTAGTAATATAAATTGAATTCACAAGAATCAGGAAATACACTGTGGAGGAAAAAAAAAAAATCAATCTAAACAAATGCATCATCAAAACACAAGAAATTACTTTCTCCATCCTCCATCTTCTCCCCCCCCCCCCCCCCCCCCCCCCCCCCCCCCCCCCCCCCCTTAGTTAAAGTGAACAAAAAACAACAACTAATGTTTAAAAACAAGATTCGTGTACAAATTAACCATCATACCATGTCATGAATAAACATTAAAAAAAAAGAAAAAAAGTAATACAGTTCAGAAGATACGTTATATGTTATGTTGTTTATATGTTTAATCATAAGGTACTTATGGTAGTTTTTCTTGAAAACATTGAGACTTGAGTGAACATTAAAAGAGAGAGAGAGAGAGAGAGAGAGAGAGAGAGAGAGAGAGAGAGAGAGAGAGAGAGAGAGAGAGAGAGAGAGAGAGAGAGAGAGAGAGAGAGAGAGTTGACAATGTGACAGTTTATTGTCCATAGCATACAGCCCTTAGGACCAGGGGGGATAATATCAAAGCGAGAGAGAGAGAGAGAGAGAGAGAGAGAGAGAGAGAGAGAGAGAGAGAGAGAGAGAGAGAGAGAGAGAGAGAGAGAGAGAGAGAGAGAGAGAGAGAGAGAGAGTTGACAATGTGACAGTTTATTGTCCATAGCATTACAGCCCTTATGACAAGGGGGGATAATATCAAAGCGAGAGAGAAAGAGAGAGAGAGAGAGAGGGGGGGGGGGGGGTAGGCAGTGTAAAGGAGATAATTGGACAGTTTCTTCTTTCATCAGGATCTTCAGTATGATGAAGGTGGATGATCAAACTAAGATGAAGAATAACACAGTTCATTTCATATCTTGAAACTTTTTCTTTTTTTTAAACAGTTCCTCCGAAGTCAGAGTGTGGCTGCCCACGTGGCGGGGTAATCAAAAACGGTCACACACATAATGCTCTCATCCCTAGCTGGTGCATTTATAAATTGTACCATAGTGTTCAATTGCTTCGGCTGTTGCCATGATCCATGGAGTCTTTAACTTTTAAGCCATGGAACAACAACAACAACAACATATCTTGAAACATCCTCCATCAACATAATTTTGTTATACTCACTCACTAGTCACTCTTCTTCTTCTTCTGTGGTGGTGACCAACTTCTTTATATAGAAGTACACACTTTAGGGGGTGACCATAGAAAAAGAATCAGAAGAGAGAGAGAGGAAGAGAAAGTGAATACACATGATGTATACAAACTATCAGATTGGCTTAGAATCAATCGGAAAAATCAAGTAAAGGAAACAAAATTTCTTTTTTTAAAACAAACAAACACGACCTGGTTCTGGGCTGGGAAGGGGAAAACTACAGGGAGCTGCCGGCAGCTACTAATTTTCACGTTCGCCCCCAGCAAGCTGGGAACTAGCCGACCCTAGACATTCCCTAAGGCAATACCCAAGCCCCAACCAAAAAGACAAACAAAGACAGAACATAACAGATCCCTAACTACTGGGGTAAAAATAATTGGGGGTGAAGATGGAGGGACTGCGGTAGGGACGTTTGTTGAAGGTTTCAGTGCTGGGTTGTGGCTGACAGCTCAGCTGACGCCGGCTCCCCTCCAGAGTCTGGGATGTTGGTCCAGTTCAGGTGGCGTTGAAGCCTGGATTCAAAGACTGCCAGGGATGGTGCAGTGGCAGTGTCGTCGGGGAGGCGGTTCCACTCTGGGATTGTGCGGGGGAAGAAGGTTCCCTGCCGATACTGGGTTCGACACGATTTGGTGTCATACGCCTGGGAGTTGGTTTGGCATCCGATTTTCTTCTGGCAGCTTGATGTTGGGGCATGTTTGGTCTCAACTTTCAGGAGGCCGTTTCTGTACTTATACAGGGTGGTGAGTCTGGACGAGGTGCTGATTGTCACTGCTGTTGATATCTTTGTGGCAGGCTGTGTCGTCAGCAAAAAGCCGTGCGGTGGAGTCCAGATTGTTGGGCAGGTCATTTAGGAGGAAGAGACTGGGTCCAAGGACTGATCCCTGTGGGACTCCAGATTCCACTGGGGCAAATTCCGACCTCGTTCCTCCCACGACGACTGCCTGTTGCCTGTTATTCAGAAAGCTCTGAATCCACGCGTTGACCTTGCCGCCGATGCCGTAGTGTTGCAGTTTGTGAATCAGCAGAGAGTGGCTAACTTTGTCGAAGGCTTTTGAGAAGTCCATTATCAGGACATCGACCTGTTTGGTAGGTAGGTAGGTAGGTGATGTAGGGCTATGCATAGGCCTCTCGGCCCTTATTACGCCCCTTCTCGATGAATTTGACTTGTCAGAATTTATTTAGTGGTTTGCGTCTCTTAAATCAATAAACTAATAAAAAAAAAAATCTTTAAGAGAATGGCTTTTTTATATATATTATATATATTTTTTTATTTTTTTTATTCATCAAAACATTTAAATTTTGTTATCAAATTTGGGTTTTCATCCAAAAGATTTTTGAATTCATTAATGCTAGGTGCATTCTTTATGTTAATTGGTAGATCATTCCACATATGAACAACACGGTTAGTAAAAAAGTTTTTGCGGGTGTTAGTATTAGATCTGTTAAGAAACAATTTACCATCACTATTTCTTGTTTTGTCTACTGTGCATTTTATGAAAAAGTCATTGAAATTTATATCATCAAGATTATGTACAATTTTATAGGTTTGAATAAGGTCCCCTCTAAGTCTTCTTCCCTTCAAAGATGGTAATTTCAGAAAATTTAAACGTTCCTCGTAAGACATATTTTTACATGCTTTAACTAATTTTGTGGCTCTTCTCTGAACTTTTTCAATTATTATTGATTGTCTTTTTAGGTTAGGATGCCATATACAGTTACCATATTCTATGCGAGGTCGAACCATAGCCTTGTATAATTTAACAAATATATCTTTATGAAGATAGTCAAATGATCTTTTGATTAATCCCATTACTTGGTTAGCTTTACTGGTTACCTTCTGTATATGTGTATCAAATTTCAAAGCTGAATCAAAAGTTATTCCCAAGTCTTTCTCGTTTTCACATATATTAATTTTACTTGTTGTGCAGTTCGGCTTCATATAATAATCATGTTTAGGGTTTTTCCTTCCTATGTACATTACCTTGCATTTTTGGACATTAAAATATAAATTCCATTTATCTGACCATGCTTGTAGAGAGTGTAAATCTGACTGTAGTATTTCTTTATTACCAGATGTATTATATAGCTTTGTGTCATCAGCAAAGATCTTACATTCACTATTTACTTCATCGGGCAAGTCATTTATGAATATGGTGAATAGGACTGGGCCTAAAATACTGCCTTGGGGAATACCACTGATTACTTCTGCTTGTTCTGAGTATGTTTTACTTACTCTTACTTTCTGTTTTCTATTTGCTAAAAAGCTTCTAATCCATTGTAAAAGTCTACCATCAATTCCATATGCTGACAATTTAAGTAATAATCTTTCGTGTGGCACGGAATCAAACGCCTTTTAAAAATCAAGATACACTATGTCTATCGTCTCTCCTATATCTAACCATTTTGTAAAATTTTCCATGACTTGAAGTAATTGCGTAACACACGACCTTCTGCGCCTAAAACCATGCTGGCAATCTGAATATAGTTTGTTTTCTTTCAAATAAAGAACAACTTTATCCCTTATAATTGTTTGCCTCGTTCCATTGTGTCTGCTGCCTTGTCAACAAGTCCAAGCAGTTGTGATTTACAGGAGTGACCCTTTCGGAATCCGTGTTGTTCTGGACACAGGGTGTTCTGCTCCTCTGCGTGGTTCATGACTGCTCAGACGACGATGTGTTCAAGTACATTGCATAATATGCAGGTGAGAGATATTGGCCTGTAGTTTTCTGCCTTGTACTGTTCACCCTTCTTAAAGACTGGGGTCACTGTGATGATTCTCATATATATTATGATCATACTTCTTCTTCTTCCATTAATCATCCGCCTTCATCCATTTGAAGATTCTTATTACATAGAACTGAGAAGGGTTCTTAGAAGGTACTTAATTAGCACAGACTCACCGTTTGGACATTTGTAAAAACAGCCATTCTGATCTCCCACATAATCAAACAGGGTGTCCATGGCACCTCGGATAGAGTTGATCAGATCTTGAGAATTGAAAAAATTATCTTTGGTTTCTGAGTCACTGGACTCACTGCCGTCTGCTTGACAAATGACATAAACACTGTGACTGACCATAATCACAGCCACAATGAAGTTTGGACGCATTGTGGAGACTTCATAAGCTGTTTTGTTCGATAGTAATAAGTTAATAGCAAATTTAAACCAAAGGATCAAATGAAAAATAAGTATGTAGTTTCTATTTCAGCTACCTGCCTCTTACACTTCCGTTTCCGCGAAAACAAAAGTAGATTGCATTCTTCAGTTGGGAGAAATCACAAACGGTCAAGATAAGGAGTAAAGCCCACAATTTCGTTCACCAATCAAAGAGATGCTAGATGTTTTTGTTTCTGTGTGTGTTGTTATGTTATTGTTGTTGTTGTTGTTGTTGTTTTGCATAACTATTTGAGCGATTTATAAGCCATATCTCAATACCAGCAAAATCCGAAGTATTTCAAATATTATATGTGTATGTACAGTGACGTGATTCGATTAAGTTTGTAATCCTATTTTCTATTGGTAGCTGGGTTCTGCTGTTTGTCACAGGTTTCCCAACGTGGTGTCGTGTTGCTTTCTTGTTGGTGAAACGTCTATAATTTCAGCTTTTCAAGTAACAGCTGTGGTTGTACTTCTTTAAAAAAAATTATATTCGAGAAATAATAGTATGCTGAATCACTATCGAACAGAGATTTTTTAATGGCTTTTTATCGTGTTCATTTTTATTTTGATCGGCCTTTTTTTTAGTGCTCAAGACATAGTTACAGCAAAGATACTGTACAGTCTTTGGTTACAGTGTGCGATTTTCAGGGGACGTAATAGTGGTTCTCTTGATTTCGACTTGAGTTATAGATCTAGATTTATTTCCCTTGCATACTTGGAACGAAGAAGGAGGGGGGGGGGGGGGGAGAGCTACGTGCTAATAGGACGTTAAACTCACCCTCGTAGAGTAGGAATAGGGTGAGCAAGAGAAGGAAAAGGAAAGGGAGGAGCAGGAAGAAGAAAAAGAGTATTGCGCACGCACGCTCGCAGCGTGCGCATCACGTCGGGGGCTCGATCAGCGAGACCCGACTGGCTGGGTCATCTTCGTAGAGTAGGTTTTTGTTTTATTCTGTCTCTTTTTGATGCCCGACTTCGGACCTCGACCGCATAATTATAGAATCATAAAATCAAACTGATGATTGTGGATACTCAACAGGTGGAGAAACTGAGAGAGTGTGTGTAGGGGGTCTCTCTCTCTCTCTCTCTCTCTCTCTCTCTCTCTCTCTCTCTCTCTCTCTCTCTCTCTCTCTCTCTCTCTCTCTCTCTCTCTCTCTCTCTCTCTCTCTCTCTCTCTCTCTCTCAACTTTCTCCGTCTCTTTGTCTTTTTCTTCTTTTTTCATCTTTGTCGAACTGTCTTTGTGTGTCTGTCTCTCTATCTCTTTTACCATACTGTGGTGTGTGTGTGTGTGTGTGTTGGCCTTTGAAATATTTCTGTTGTATACATTTTGGTGTTTGTTTTTATGTATAGAAAAAAAATAAAAAAGGAAAGAAAATCTGAATCCTTCAAACTCAACTAGTTTTGTTCGGGCTTGGTTTAGAGCCTAAATAATCTTTCTCAACGTTGTTTACGCCAACTGCATCATTGTCTGCCACACACCTAATTTGTTATCTCATGCATGTTTTCTTTGTAAACAACAATTAAGCACACGCCTAGAATTTGTTATCTTTTTTTTTATGCTGTGGGCTTTGTCATGGCGACCGGTTTACAAGTCTGGTGAACTCAATTGCGTGCATCGACCAGAAAAAAAAAGGATGTTTTTCGTGAAATCTTCAAAGGTTTGAATTAAGAAGAAAAACAAAATTAGGCTGAATTAGGCCTATTTGTTGCGCAGCTTCACTTAAGGGCCAGCCACACGTCCACTAGTACTAAAATCGTACGACTGTAGGCCTACGATACGATTCGATCATGTGGTCTCCAAGAACAAAATGTGATTCGCGCTTCGAGATCACGTGATCGAATCGTATCGTACAGTCGTACGATTTTAGCTGACGTGTGGCTGGCCCTTGTAAAGGTAAAGATGCCCCCCCCCCCCCTCTTTCCATTTCTAAACATTAACACTCGTCTCAAGGGCAAAATGTGACTGAAATTTTCTTTATTTCATGAGATAATTGGCATGGGCTTCTTACCCGCCTATGGGCTTTTTACCCCGTCTTCATGTACCCTTTGTTTTTATTTTATTTTATCTTTACTGCGCTTTTGTTTATCCTGGTGTGTAGGTTTGCTGTAGTTGCTTTGTTCTCTTTTTGTTGTTGGTTGTCGTTGGGTTTTTGGCGGCGGGGGGGGTGGGGGGGGGGGGGGGGGGGGGTTGTCCTTTTTAAAAAAAAACTTTCATTCAAATTGAAACATGACACCGAGTTCTGCATTTATAAAACCTAATGTTTAAAGAGACCAGAAATTTGCGTCAGTTTTGGTTTTTAAAATTAAAAAAACTATATAAGTTGTAGCCTATGAACCTCACAAACAAGAATGAACACACAGACAAACACACACACACATACACACACACAGAGACACACACACACACACACACAGACAGACAGACACACACACACACACACACACACACACACACACACACACATATATATATATATATATATATATATATATACAGTCAATTTGCAGGCCAATCATGCAAACTGATGAGATCTTCACAAGATCGAAACAGCTGTCTTTGCATAAGGCACTGTCCCTCCCCCATTGGGAGAAAAAGTAAATCAGCACAATTTATATAACTTTTTAATTTTTTAATTTTAAATTTTTTTATTTTATTATTTTTTGAACACGAACATTACTCAAAGTTAACATTAACTGGTTTTGTTTCTGAGGTTCACAAATAAAGACATTGGACACAGAAAAGCTTTATCAAAGCAAACTATTCTGCATTTCAAATGCACTAACTTTTCAGTCCTTCAGAGTAGGGGTATGCTATTCACTGAGATTTTTCTTTCATGCTATTTTTATCCTTAATTTGGATACCATCTCAGTAGTTAGCCCTCCCTAGTCATGTCTATTAGGTTTTGAAATTAAAATTTCAGAACATTATTATTTTGTTCATTTTACATAAGATTTTCATAAGATGTTTACTATTTCTGGTTTAACTTTGTGCTGGTTTGCTTTTATTGTGGATTTTCGATTTGATGCAGAGAGGACACCATTCTCTTGTAGAATGTCTTTTTTGCTCAGGTTGGCCATCCACTGGACAGTCAATTTGCAGGCCAATCATGCAAACTGATGAGATCTTCACAAGATCGAAACAGCTGTCTTTGCATAAGGCACTGTCCCTCCCCCATTGGGAGAAAAAGTAAATCAGCACAATTTATATAACTTTTTAATTTTTTAATTTTTAATTTTTAAATTTTTTATTTTATTTTATTATTTTTGGAACACGAACATTACTCAAAGTTAACACGAACATTACTCAAAGTTAACATTAACTGGTTTTGTTTCTGAGGTTCACAAATAAAGACATTGGACACAGAAAAGCTTTATCAAAGCAAACTATTCTGCATTTCAAATGCACTAACTTTTCAGTCCTTCAGAGTAGGGGTATGGAGCTGGCTATTCACTGAGATTTTTCTTTCATGCTATATATATATATATATATATATATATTATATATATAAAACAGTCAAAAATAACAACCGCACAGCTAGGCTTCCCACTCCACACATATTTTGTACGAGCTTTCGCTTTATTTAAGCTTCATCAGGCAGTCTGCAAAATAGTGCATAAACAACTAGGATCATCGGACAACTCATAACATTTCATTAAAAAATGACAGACAGACCAAAAACTATACTTATTTGTTAAAACCTAGAGTGTGTGTGTGTGTGTGTGTGTGCGTATGCGTATGCGTGTGTGTGTACACACACGCACACACACACACACACACACACACACACAGACAGACACACACAGACAGACAGAGACACACACACACACATATATATATATATATATATACACACACACACACACACACATATATATATATATATATATACACACACACACACACACACATATATATACACACACACACACACACACTTTGTGCCACTCAGGTGAAAGGGATGTAAACAAAAATACTATAAAAAAGATTAGTGATGTAAACATGTGCAGTCCAAACACACAGCTCACTTCCTAGCGTCACCGTAGGTAGTCTAGAAAGTCAGGGAGGAAAATAGATAGAATAAGAGAAACCCATTTAGGAATTAGGTATAGAAATTAATTCAAATTATGCAAAACGAGAGCGGGGAGAGAGAGAGAGAGAGAGAGAGAGAGAGAGAGAGAGAGAGAGAGAGAGAGAGAGAGAGAGAGAGAGAGAGAGAGAGAGAGAGAGAGAGAGAGAGAGAGAGAGAGAGAGAGAGAGAGAGAGAGAAGAGAGAGAGAGAGAGAGAGAGAGAGAGAGAGAGAGACTCGGAGAGAGAGAGAGACTCGGAGAGAGAGAGAGAGAGAGAGACGCAGACGCAGACGATTTATTCCGAAAGGCCATGGCCCCTTAGAAGGGGAATAAACAAAAAAAGACAACACAAGCAAGTAAATTATATAGTGAAGATGTACCAACTTTGCACTACTTTAAACGAACTAGAAATGTATTATTGTTTAACGTTTTACTATTAAAATGACAAGAAAACACACACAAAACCCACTAGTACTCAACCTATGCTGTGTAAACACTTCGTATTTTAAATGCTTTATACAAATATACAGCAAGAGATTTTACAATATTTTTATTTGTTGATGCTAACAGTAATACTAGTCTAAATAAACACGGCTCTCTAAAGTATTTATGTGGTAGCAATTCTTCTCTTAACTGCCTAAGACCTGGACACACAAGAACAAAATGTATCTCATTTTCTACGGCATCATGACATATTGGACATAGAAGATTATGAGCAAAAGTCTGCTTATATCTGTAATAATGAACTTGAATATCTGAAATACCTAAACGAAATTTGGTCATAATACGTTTTAAATGTCTGTCAATAGGTAAAGAAATATACGTAGGTAAGCAACGTACTTGACTGAATGTTCTATACAAAATATATCTGTCGCTATCTTCAGTTTTGCAATTCCAATTTTGCCACCAACAATCAATCATTCTCTGCCGAAATGCACACACGAAGGCTCTTACATCTTCCACTCCTTCATTCATCCAAACATATCCAAAACCATATTCACATAATTTCATTCTTACATTAGAAACCCAGTTACTTTTGCCTCGATTATCCAACCCTAACAACATTTTATAAGCTTTATAAGGCAATCTACCCCTGCTCATCCTAGTTATTTTTAA
>CM065682.1:26885433-26895433 GCA_017654935.2 Phymorhynchus buccinoides
TGTGTGTACATAACCCTGGACACCCCCTGTTGCATGAAAAAAGGTAGCTCGTAAAAATAAGTAGCTCGCTACCTATGACAGTGTGTATTTGCGACATTGAGCATGAACCACAAACTTCCATTTTTTCTAGGGTTAGGGTTAGGGTTAGGTAAATAGTTAAAGTACAGAAAAAGTGAAATTTGTGGTTGTCGCAAATACAGACTCTCATAGTAGCGAGCTACTTATTTTTACGAGCTACCTTTTTTCATGCGACACCCCCCTCCCCTTTATACGCCTCTGTCGTAAGAAGAAGAAGAAATAATTATCATTCACAACATAAACCTTGGGGTGGATGCCTCGTGCCTCCATACGGGGAGCTGAAATCCCCAAGTTAACTCCATTATTTTCGATTCTGATTAGTGTGGGTAGGCCTAGATGTGTTATGCATGACGGATACTGAATGCATTCAATCCCTTCTGCTGATATTATGTGTATTCATTGGTAGTCATGGTGAGAAGACGTATGGAATAACCCGCATTGAAAAACAAGCAGGTTTGTTTGTTTGTTTGTTTTTATTTATTTGTTGTTGTTGTTTTGTTTGTTATTTAAACAAGTGCCTATATATATTATAGGCTCTGGCCTGAGCGCCGGACCTGCATGCTGCGTCCCTGTTACGCAGTGCCATTTCACTGTTCCCAATAAAAAAAAATATATCCTCTCTCTCTCTCTCTCTCTCTCTCTCTGGCTCTCTCTCTCTCTCTCTCTCTCTCTCTCCCATTAGAGAGAGAAAATGGAGTTTTACGTCCTCTTGGTCTGAATCAGACACATATGGGACATTTGTAAATACAAATATGGTGGGAACAATACTGGAGGCAATGCCCGGAGGCAGTACGAAACCAGTAAAGTCCCGATGATTTTCTAAATTAATACAGATAGCTGTAGCGGTGACCACGCCTCGGTAAAACCTCATCGGCTATACTTATGGCACCGCGTATAGTAAATTTGGGTGTAACGTCCTCTCGACCTGGGAAGGCACATATGGGACATTTGTTTAGATTAGTTGGAAAAAATAAATATAAGACAAACACAGAACAGAAGAGGACAAATACAAGGACGTGGACAGTACGTGAAAAATATATGGGAAAAGGATTCTAAAAGCGCAAGTATGTGTTTAATTAAGGGGAATTTAAAATTTATAAAACATAGTTGTTTGTATCATTTGATACTTGGTAAATAACTATAGTGATGTAAAATGGATTGATAAAATTCTTTTGGTAGTCTGGCCGTAATACAACCCTCCCTATTGTATTAAAATTCAAGGACTACAAAGTTAAAAATTCGATATTTTATTTTATTCATAAAAACCAAAAGTGGCCTTGAATGAATTTTGGTGTTTTACGTCCTCTCGACCCGGGTAGGCACATATGGGGCCTTATTTAGTTTAAAAGAATATATTTACAAATATTTGATTTATATTTACATTATATATTTATTTATATTAATATTTACATGAGATAAAATCTTTTTACATATAAATTTTATTATAGTACCAGGGCTTATGGCACCGCCACAAGCACTGTCTTTTTTATATGACTCTCTCCCATTAGACAGCCTAGACTAGATTATAAAGGACTTTGCCTACTGACATTTCAATGAGGCTTTATACTGAAAATTATCTTCCCCTGATTTTTCACCAGTTGGCGCTTGCACTTAGGCCTTAAAGCCTGCACGGCCTAGGCATCTGTTGTTGCTAGGTCTACTCTCTCTCTAGCTCATATCTCTCTCTCTCTCTCTCTCTCTCTCTCTCTCTCTCTCTGATAATTAGCCCACCTTTTTGTTTTTTGTAACCATCCCTCGTGACATGGGCCAATGGCCTATTCATTAAAATCGTTCAGTGTTCAGTGTTCTCTCTCTCTCTCTTTCTCTCTCTCGCTCTCCTTCTCTCTCTCTCTCTGTCTCTCTCTCTCTCTCTCTCTCTCTCTCTCTCTCTCTCTCTCTCTCTCTCTCTCTCTCTCCCTCCTTCTCTCTCTCGGTCTCTCTCTCGGTCTCTCTCTCTCTCTCTCTCTCTCTCTCTCTCTCTCTCTCTCTCTCTCTCTCTCTCTCTCTCTCTCTCCTCTCTCTGTCTCTCTCTCTCTCCCCCCTCCTTCTCTCTCTCTATGTCTCTCTCTTTCTCCCTCCTTCTCTCTCTCTCTGTCTCTCTCTCTCTCTCTCTCTGTCTCTCTCTGTGTCTCTCTGTGTCTCTCTGTCTCTCTCTCTCTCTCTGTTCTCTCTCTTCCCTCCTTCTCTCTCTCTCTCTCTCTCCTCCTCTCTCTATCTCTCTCTCTCTCTCCCTCTTTCTCTCTCTCCCTCTCTCTCTCAAACCATACTCCTCCCCCGACCTAGAACAGACTTATTTATGTCATCGTTAACATACTCAGGTGGAAGGTTATGGAATGAAATCCCCGAGTACATAAAAACTAAAAGCACATTGCTGTCATTTAAAAGATGCTTTAATAAATATTTATTCGAAAGGTTATAACAGTTCATTCCCCTTTTCTAAACTTGTCTATTGTGCATGTTATAATTTTAGTAAATGCGCATGTCTGTAGCTATGCTCCTACTACCTGATATTGTAAAATTGTCAATTGATTACTTGTCTAACTATGATTTATGTGTGTGAAAGGAATTGTGAGAATGTTGATTTATATGTCATGTTGTCCTTGTTCTTTGGATTTGTTACATTTGATTGTTACATTGTTTACTTTTGACCCATTTGAGTTTGTTTTGTAATTTATTTATTTATTTATTCACTTCATATGTCATTATTTTAGAGGACCTGATGAAAATAAGCTATTTCTGCTTACTCAGTTTATCCTCATTAAAAATTTCGAGTTCGAGTTCGAGTTCGAGTTCTCTCTCTCTCTCTCTCTCTCTGTCTCTATCTCCCTCTCTCCTCTCTCTCTCTCTCTCTCTCTCTCTCTCTCTCTCTCTCAAGTGAAAGCGCCACCTACATAAAATTATCGCCCTTGGGCAACACGAAGAAGCAGTATAGGCTAAAGCCTCATTCACATATCATCCGGGTCTCTCATCAATGGGTCATTGTCATGAAGGAAGACACGGAAGTCGGTACTCGTAAACGGAATTGGGTCCTTGTCCCTTAGACTTTTATACCTTTGGGAGCTGCCTTCAGAGTTTAAAATGCTTGCTTGCGTGTGACCAGAGAGACAGACAGGCAGACAGAGAGACAGGCAGACAGAGAGACAGGCAGACAGATAGACAGGCTGATAGGCAGAACAAGTAAACCAAGAAAGTAGCTTCGTTTACTAACAAACCAAAGCATCCTTTTAAAAATGTCAAGGACAAATCTGTTAACGCATAATCTTTTATTAAAGCACTGAAAACCGTTAAAGCGTAATATTTCCTACCGGGATTGATTATCCCCTCTCTCTCTCTCTCTCTCTCTCTCTCTCTCTCTCTCTCTCTCTCTCTCTCTCTCTCTCTCTCTCTCTCTCTCTCTCTCTCTCTCTCTCTCTCTCTCTCTCTCTCTCTCTCTCTCTCACACACACACACACACACACACACACACACACACGCACACACACACGCTGCGTCAGTTAATTAAAAGCAGTTTTGCGAAAATGGACACAAGCCTGCATAATTGTCATTTGCCAATCAAAGATACCAAGATTTGTCACCAATGTAACAAAACATATCTTTTCATGTTCATAGTGCATCTTTAAAGATAATAAGCCTCTCCATAAGTTACAAGCAGTCCAATGTCATCAATACATTCACTTGCATAACTTTATATAATAATATGGCACTGACGCATTGCTTCACATTTAAATACATACAATGGCAAAGAAGCACAACAATAATGTTGCTATGTTTTGTACTCTAAGCTAAGACAAGATTTCAAATAATAGTTCACTATTTTAAGACAGCTTCCCAACGCAGCCTACGTCGGATTCAGAATTTGAAGTCTTTCACCAAAAATGCTGATGGAAAAATGCCTATCATAATTATTAAGTGAAGAAATGTTCAATGCGTGGCGCTGAACTAGCGGTGATACGCTCACCCGATGAAAGCAGCCCGGATTTCGCAGATAACGATGGACTGTGATAATAAATAAAGTGAATATAGTTTTATAATAAACGAAATAAATAGATTTATTTCAATGCAACAAACTTTTTAACAAAGATAACTATAACATAGTAATTTGTTGCGAAGAGTACTAGGGGAAGACGGGGTAAAAAGCGCATGGGCGGGTAAGAAGCCCACCCCAATTATCTCATGAAATAAAGAAAATGTCAGTCAAATTTGCCCATGAGACGAATGCTAGACATTAACGCTCGTCTCATGGGCAAAATGAGACTGAAATTTGCTTCATTTCATGAGATAAATTGGGGTGGGCTTCTTACCCGCCCATGCGCTTTTTACCCCGTCTTCCCCTATATAAAATTATATGTACAGGCATAAGATTTATAATGTTATGCATGTAGGCTACATATTAAAAACAATGTACAGGCATATGACTGTGTAATAACGTTTTTCAGTCTTCAGTCTCTCTCTCCAAGTCCAATGGCCTCTCGCTTTCTCTCTCAAACAAATACATAATGCATCCTTATATGTTAAAAAAATATATAATACTAAAATCCTGAAGATAGTATAATTATAGCTAACTAATCCTTGCTGTGTTCACACCATCACGTTTTGGAGACTGATAGGGACTAACCCCCTTGTTGTCTCTAGGTTATGTAACATGCACAAAATGACTTTCGATTAGAAACAATTTTCACGTCACTACCTGTGAGATGAAGCAGAAGCTGTGAAGAGTTCTCTGTTGGATGTGAGAGACGAATGTAAACCTCTCAACCCCTTTGATGCTTCTGAGTTCTTTAGCACGCACAAATTGAGATTCCGTTCTGAATATCACACCACCAAGACGTGAGATTTAGCATAAGTTGTGGAGTTGGGTTGGGGGTTTGTGTGTGTGTGTGTGTGTGTGTGTGTGTGTGTGTGTGTGTGTGTGTGTGTGTGTGTGTGTGTGTGTGTGTGTGTGTGTGTGTGTGTCTGTCTGTCTGTGTGTGTGTGTGTGTGTGTGTGTGTGTGTGTGTGTGTGTGTGTGTGTGTGTGTCGTGTGTGTGTGTGCCGTGTGTGTGTGTGTGTGTGTGTGTGTGTGTGTGTGTGTGTGTGTGTGTGTGTCTGTGTCTGTGTCTGTGTCTGTGTTAGACAGGAAACACAGACAGGATGGTCAACCCCTTTGCTGCTGATGGGTTCTTCGACGTGCAAAAATTGAGATTCTCTTCTGATTATCATACCACCACCCTGTGAGATTTAGCAGAAGCTGTGGAGTATTTTTGTTTTTGGTTGGCCGAGTAGGCCTTACACAGACGATATGGTTTAACCCCTTTGTTGCTGCTGAGGGTTTTTAACATGCTCGAAAATGAAACGCTCACCACGCTGTGAGATTAAGCAGAAGCCCTGAACAGGTTTCCATTACCCCCACAAAGGCGAAGACAAGTTAGTTAACATATTTGTTGCCGCAACGTTCTTCAACATATAGCGAAACGAGATTCTCTTCTAAAAACACCACCCACTACAGTATTGAGGAGTTTAGCAGAAGCTGCGAAAAGTCTTCTGCTGACCCCCCCCCCCCCACCCCACCACCACCACCACCACCACAAAAACGGATAAACTGGTTAACCTCTTCGTTGCTGGTGGGTTCTTTAACTCTGCTCACACCACCACGCTATGGGATTTAGCCGAAGCTGTGGAGAGTTTCCTGTTGGCGGAGAGAGACGAGGACAGGTTGGTCAAAGCGGTGCTGGGAGCCTTGGGGTTCTGGACCTTCTTTCTTCCGCAGTGGTACTTGTCCCTGAGCAGAGCCAGGACCTTCTTTGTGAACACGAAGGAGATGCAGATGAAGAGGCCTTGCAGCGTGTTCATGATGATGAAACAGTACACCAGCACCTGAGAGAATAGAACAACATAGGGTGAATATTACAGCCAGACAAACAGACATAGGAGGGAAAGACCGATACACAGATGCAGAGGCCTTGTAGAGTGTTCATGGAATACCAGGTCAATGCCTACAGGATACAGAATAGAATAATGGTGAATATAATATAGAGAGATTGATAGACAGGCAGGCAGCAGATACAGAGACTTTGTAGTGTGCTGGTGATGGTGAAACAATAGGTAACCACTTGTGAAGAGAACGACACACATCTCTGGTGAATAAGAGAGAGAGAGAGAGAGAGAGAGAGAGAGAGAGAGAGAGAGAGAGAGAGAGAGAGAGAGAGAGAGAGAGAGAGAGAGAGAGAGAGAGAGAGAGAGAGAGAGAGAGAGAGAGAGAGAGAGAGACAGACAGACAGATTGACAGATATAGAGACTTTGTAGTGTGTTCATTATGATGAAACAATTACTCAGTACCTGGGAAGATAACAATAAAGTGAATAATAGACAGACAGACACACTGACAGCCCGACAAAAGGACAGACAGAAATACAGACAGACAGCAGAAAAGAAAGACAGCCAAAGAACAGACAGATAGACACAGACAGGCAGACAGGAAAAAAAAGAAACTTAGAAGCGTGTTCCTGATAATACAATTTGGACAGCACATGTAGCCAGAATACAAGAAGGTCAATGTCAGAAAAGGGGATGAAGTAGGAATATCTCAAGCCGACAGTCCACATCAATATTATGACCATTTCCTGGCATTGTCTGTTTGCGTCTGTCTGTATATCTGTCTGTCAGTCTGTCGCTGCCTGTCTGCCAGTCTGTCCATCTGTCTGACTCTGTCACTCTCTCACTCTTTCTTCCTCCCTCCCTCCCTCCCTCCTTCCCCCTCTCTCTCTCTCTCTCTCTCTCTCTCTCTCTCTCTCTCTCTCTCTCTCTCTCTCTCTCTCTCTCTCTCTCTCTGTGTCTCTCACCTTATTTTCAGGGAGTAAGGCAGCTATGAATCCCAACACCCAGGTCAGCCCCATGACGACAGTCAGGCGGACGTAGATGCCCATGGTGTTGGGCTCCTGTCGGCCCAGGGTGCGGCCACTGGAGCTGCGGGCACGCCAGATGCTGAGGGCGGACATCACGAAGAGGAGCAGGTTGAGGAGGATGAGGATGAAGAGAGGAGCGGCGAAGAAGAGGAGGAGGGCATACTTGTTGGACAGCCAGCACATGGTGTGACCGTAGCCAGGGCTGAAGGGAGAGTCTGGATGGAATACCTAGACAACATACATAGTATTGTTAATATTAATAACTCATATGACTTGTTGGAGTGTGGCCGTAGCCAGGGCTAAATGGAAAATCAGGGTGAAAACCCTAGAGAAAAATGTACACTATGAACATTAATGATTTATCGTAAAACGTAGCATATGTGTTTATCAGCTTTATCGATGTATTGTAGGCATCTTTTAGAAGACCTGCCCCTGTCCACCGACTTCACAAAGGCCTTGGAGAAAATGAAGCAGACGTCACATTACAACACTAAGAAAACACTACGTCCAAGCTTACCTGGATCATTGCAGCAGGAAGGATGAAGACCAGTGGTGTACTCCAGGCATAGACACTGTACATGAGGAATCTTTTAGAAGACCTGCCCCTGTCCCCCGCCTTCACAAAGGCCTTGGAGAAGGTGAAGCAGACGTCCATGGCGGTGACGTTCATCCAGAGGAAGGCGGCCAGGAAGCAGTAGTGCATCAGCCCGCCCAGCACGGCACACCCCACGCCCCCGCCGCCCGCGGCCCCTCCCTCTCCCTCTCCGCCCGCGGCGGGCGCCAGGAGCAGCAGGAGGTCTGCGGCCAGCAGCGCCACCACCAGCGACAGCAGCGTCTGTCCCGGCACGTTGCGCAGCCCCCGCAGGCAGCCGTACACCCCTATGACCACAATGAGCGCCAGCACCGATACCACCAGCCCCACCGTGCTCAGCACCGCCTCAGTAAGAGAGAAGGCCAAGGTTACACGGGTCACCTGCAACGAGAAGGTCAAGGTCAGCTGGGTCACCTGCAATTAGAAGGCCAAAGTCATATGGGTCGCATATAACGAGGTCGAGGTCAGTTGAATCACCTGTAAGAAGAAGGTCAAGGTCACCTGGGTCGCCTGCAACAAACAGGTCAAGGTCAGCTGAGTCTCCTGCAAGGAGAAGGTCATGTCAAGGTCAGCTGGGTCACCTGCAAGGATAAGAGAGGGAGTGAGTGAGAGTGGGAAGTAGAGTGGATGTGAGGGAGAAAAGAAGGAACAAAGGAAGGTATGAAGGAATTAAGGAACAAAAAAAGGAGGAAAGAAAAGAACGAAGGAGGGAAGGGAGGAATGAGAGAAGGAAGGTAAGCGGGGAGGAAAACAGGAAGGGAGACGCTAGGGACGAAGGAAAAGGGGAAAGAAGGAAAGGAAGGAGGTAGAAGTGATAGAAGGAAGTAAGACAGGAAGATGGGAACGAGGAAAGGGAGAAAAAAAAAGGATAGACAGAGAGAACGGTAGGGAAGGAAAGAAGTAAATGTGCATTTCTAGAGGTCTTTATCTGACATGAGCCAAAGGAGATATTCACAAATGATTTTCACACACACACACACACACACACACACACACACACACACACACACACACACACACACACACACACACACACACACACACAGACTGACGTTGGTGAGGGTGGTGTGGGAGCTGTTCTGGGTGTAGCTGACGCACAGGAACAGCCGCTGCTGGAGCTGAAAGAAGTAGGAGGAGTTGTACACGGCGCCTGAGGGCTGCAGCTGCAGGGATCCGTTAGCCAACAGGCTAAACTCGGACTGGTTCAGCTGGATGAAGGTGCAGTCTGAATCAAAGTTGGTATTGTTGAAGATGTCCGTGGTGTTCGATATATCCGAGGTGTTGGATGGGATCACGGTTGAATTATCTATTACCGGAGGTTTCTTTCTACAGGCGTTGTTGATGAAATGCCTGGAAAAAATAAATAGAAGAAACTTTGCAATTTAAATGTTCAGCTAATATCAAAGAGTATGCCTAGTTATATGTTCATGAAAGAGTGCGCCTTCTTTACAAAGTTTTATGGCAAATACTGTTCACTCTTCAAATGAACGAAATGTTGCAAATTGTTGTAACATTTGAATTTTTGAACAAAATCATTTTTTTCTCTTTGAAGATGTGTTAAGTTTTGACGGTAACATATTATATCTTTCGATTTAAAATGATCTCACTCTCTCTTTGCTCAATAGGGCTAATTTAGGAATAGGTTAACTTAAACTAAAGACCCACTGACCCACCACGATTAAGTCCCTTGTTGTTTGTTCGGGGTAGCTGTGACCCAGATACAAATTCCCCCAACTTCAAATTGAGGCTGCTCTTTAAAATGATGTTTCGTTTTGAATTTGGGGGCATTTGTATGGGAGTAAAAACCTGGTCAAACAAGATTTCTTACCAGCTATAAGAGGGAAAACACGTGAAACACGTGATTTTGGCACGCGATCTGGTGAGTCTTTAAGCAGCACCTACCCTCACCCCTCAATTTGTTTCATCTCATAGTTTGAATGGGATATCACATTTTACCATGCTCTTGTTAGCAATAGTGTTAGGGTTATAGCTGGTAAGAAATCTTGTTTTGACCAGGTTTGACTCCCATACAAATGCCCCCAAATTCAAAACGAAACATCATTTTAAAGAGCAGCCTCAATTTGAAGTTGGGGGCATTTGTATGTGGGTCACAGCTACCCAGAAAAAAACCAAGGGACTTAATCGTGATGGGTCAGTGGGTCTTTAAGATAAGCTACTTTCACGAAGAGGAGAGAACGATACATTGAGACTGAAAGCCAATAACTATGTGGGGGTGGGGGGGTGGGGGGAGGGGGTAAAAAGGCGCAGGTAGCTAAACTAGTAATAGTCATAGTTAGTAATAGCAAAGACTGTATAGGGGAAGATAAACATCCGGTCTCTTTTCCCTATATGAGTAGTGAGGAAAGAAACACTGGTTATGTCCCTTTGAAACGTGACACATTTTACACATCGATAGGCCAGTTGAATTCTCCGTTCAAGTTCCAGTCCG
>CM065682.1:26900433-26912933 GCA_017654935.2 Phymorhynchus buccinoides
CCTCACATCTGAAGACAAAGGCATATTATTTCACCGTTGGTTTCAACAAGAATTTATTCACGAATAGCAAATCATAACAAAGCAGCAATACATTTATAAACTTCGAGTACAACAAGCTAAGAGCTTATACAGGGTACTCTAATACTTGAGTTACACAGTAAGGACTGCATACGCAAAACTAATCATTCAATGAAAAATAATAACATAAAAGCAACAACAGTAGTAAACACTTTTATACAAAAAGGAAAAAAAAAAAAAAAGAGAAAAAAGAAAAGAAAATACACAATAAAATTAAGTAAATCTAATCTACATGAATTTTAGGGGCAATATAAAACCTAATGTCAGCTTGCATTGAATCAGAGTCATCACAAAACTATACTTACCAGGGCTAAAAATGGGATTGCAAAGTCATGTTAAGAGCGGAATAAATATTTGTTTATGTAAGTTTGCGCCCCTTATCAAAGGGAAACGACGAATCATGTTACAATCATAATTGATCATGTTATTGAAAATTTGTTTAAGAGTTGAATAAAAGTACAATCAGTAGTATTCTCAATAATTTAGTTTAGGAATTAGACAAAACATGCATGGACAAATAATTTGACGTAAGCATCGTTCAACGCCTAGCCGACCACAAACCTGTTAGACTTTTGAATGAACTCGCAAACTGCAAGGAGTATTCTAGAGTTATCTGAGAAATGTTTGTAATTACTGCCAAACAATAACACTGCACAGTCTGTTTTAACATCATCTGGCAGTAATGCAATGGTTTCTGCACGAGCTTGTTGGAAGAGAGGACAATACAAAAGGAAATGTTCAGCATCTTCGGCATCAAATCTGCAAGCACATACTGTACTATTGGAGATATGTCGAAGAAATAAATCATCGTTTAAGTCACTCACTTGTAGTCTCAGTTTACAAATTATTGCTTCAGAAGCTCTGTAAGGTAAATAATAATATTGTGGTACAACGTTATCGGTCTCTCGGAGGAAACGCTTAAGCATGCTAATGGAATCACATTGTTTAATATGATCAGGAACATTGTTCCAAAGTAGGCCTACAGTTGCAGAGGGAAAGAATGAGGATATTTCACCGTTGTGGTTAATTCGGAATTTATTTTTTTGCTTCATATTTATGTGACAATAAAATGTCAAGCTATGTTATTATTTCATGACATGATAATTCCATATAAATCTTCTCATCAACATCAATTCATAAAATTAACAGACAGAAATAATCATAATATGCTATGATTTAATGTCAGTTAAATTAGTACAAAACAATGCAAAATTATGTAAAACCATATCAATTCATAGGAAATATGTATTGACTCTGCGTTCGAAGGCCAATAGAACTTAGTTTGGTCTTTGTCAGGTGATGATACGAGTCGTTGATCAATAAATGTTAATCAAAGTTGTATAAAACAAGTTCCCTTATGGTATGACTACGTGAAGATAACTTTATTATTCAATAATAAGAAAGAGATAGTGCAGACCCCCCCCCCCCACACTCCTACCCGCCCCCCCCCCCCCCCCCCCACCCCCCCCCCGACATCACCCCCCCCCCCCCCCGACATAATGTTATATATTTTAGATAAAACAAAGTGAAAGTTGAAGAAAAAACAAAGTGAGAGAGAGAGAGAGAGAGAGAGAGAGAGAGAGAGAGAGAGAGAGAGAGAGAGAGAGAGAGAGAGAGAGAGAGAGAGAGAGAGAGAGAGCACGGGAACACGGGAAATTTTATTCAGAAAGACATTTGGCCCCTGTGAAGGGGGGGACAATAAATACATGAAACAAAGAAAAGAACAGGAAAAACACATAGAAAACTATGATATCAGTAACTCTCTCAAATTGAATGCCTTTGACAAAAACAGAAACACATTTTTGATATCTTTATATCTCTTAGAACTAAGCAGCAATTGCAATCTAACCATGCAAGGGTATCTATAGTATTTTCCTGGGATGAACTGTTGGCGTAAAGTTTATAAAAATGGACAACAAAATAAAAAATGTATTTTATTTTCCTCATCTTGCATACACATAGGGCAAAATAGATCTCTTTCCGTGTGTTGTCTGTACCTATAATAATGACTTTTAATTTCTGATACACCAAAACGAAATTTAACTATACTTTTTTTCAAAAACATATCTAAATCAGATTTTAAGAAAAACTGAATATCATGTCCATCAACCTCTATAAATGTTATATCTATTACTCGTTTCAATATGATTATGCCACACTTGCCATCTACAATCAACTAATCTTTGCCTTAAGATACGAACAAAAAAAGATTTCGATTACCAACAGACTGATTCATCCACACATCTACAACTCACACAAAAGACGTCGAACACTTGAGACCCAATTTTGTTTTCCCTTCCCATCTAATTGTACCAACATGTTGTATGCTTTTCGTGGCAGTCTAGACTGATCCATGCACAAAAGTTTTAACCAATACTGAATACATCTAACAGCTGAGCAGATAGATAATGAATATCTACCAGTCTCTCCATAAACTAAATCGTTAGAAACACGTTTATCTACCCCTAGAAACTTTTTCAACGCGAACAAATGAACAGATTCACAATGTGTAACAGAATTACTTAATCCCCAAATTTCTGCCCCATACAACAAAATTGGCTGAATCTGCGAATCAAATATTTTCAACAGTAAATCAAGCAAATAATTGTTTAAGGAAGCCAGTTTTTTCATGACGCATATTAAAGCTCTCTTTCCCCTACTTGCTAGGTCCTTGCAGGCAAAATTCAAATTCAAACGTGTAGAAAAGTAAATACCTAGATACTTATAAACATTTACTACATGCATTACAGCCCCATTATACACCCACCTCTCTCTCGCAGCCAAATAACCAGCTTTCCTAAACACAACAATATTGCTTTTGTTCATATTTACATTAAGTTCAAGGGATGATGCAGCTCTGCTTAAGCTATTTAGCTGTCACTGTAAGCCTATCACAGTTTCTGAAATCAAAAGAATGTCATCAGCTAGCAACAAAATAAATAATTCTAACAAATCATCAGAAAAGTGTGCACCATGACTGGAATATGCAAATGTTATATGGTGTCCTTTTTTAAAACGACAGTCAAGTCAAATTGAGAAGGTTCAAAGGCGTGCAACTAAATTGTTAAAAGAGTGTAAAAACATGACCTATCCAGAGAGGTTAAAATATCTTAATTTACATTCTCTAAAAGGCAGAAGGCTTCGAGGAAGGTTAATTCAAACCTATACAATTTTCAACAACATTGATGACGTTCATGTTGATACTTTCTTTTCAGCCCCACAAATTACTACCATTAGAAAATCTGATGGCAACATGTTTGTTAAACATTGCAATACTAACAAAAGAAAATGTTACTTTACTAACAGAGTTGCTGTTTACAGGAATGATCTTGACACTAACATTAAGTTTGCACAAAATATTAATACTTTTAAAAATCTTCTAGACAATCTTCCTACATTTCAGACATTTTTTGTGATTTTGATTGATTTGATTTTCCAAAAACCTGCTCAGACCAATTGAAAACAAATCATAAGTCATTTGATATTGAGGGGGCGATTAATAGGCCGCGAGGTCTAGGCTGATGAAGCCTGTCCCTACCTACCTACCTACCTACCCATGACTACCATTATTAATAACTTATATGGCTAGTTCGTTTATGAAAATTGAAAACAAAACAGGACTACAAGCATCCCCTTGTCTAACCCCAGAAAAGCAATTAATATATTCTGTCAAATTTGAACCTGTTCTAACTCTACTTTTCATGACATTATACATAGCTCTAACACATTTAAATAATTTCCCCTTTAAGCCATTTAAAAAAATAAAATTGGCCACAATGGGTGTCTATTTACCGAATCGAAGGCTTTTTCAAAATCAATATATGCAACATAAAATTTACGATTAAAAGAAAACTGTTTTTGAACAAAAGAGAGGAGAGTGAACTTGTGGTCAATTGTAGAATATCTCCTTTTGAAATGAGCCTGATGCTCTCCCGTAATATTATTAACTTCGACCCATTCTTGTAAACGCTTGTTTAGAATTGTACTATATA
Source organism: Phymorhynchus buccinoides (assembly GCA_017654935.2). Taxonomy (NCBI): domain Eukaryota; kingdom Metazoa; phylum Mollusca; class Gastropoda; order Neogastropoda; family Raphitomidae; genus Phymorhynchus; species Phymorhynchus buccinoides. Next base: position 26,904,504 of record CM065682.1, read on the forward strand.
GTGTACTGCTTATGTCAACAAGGGATATACCCCTATTATTACTAGGATTATGAACATCACCTTTCTTAAACAACGGAAGAATAATAGATTCACACCAATTCTCAGGAAATGAACCACCATCAAAGAGCGTGTTGAAAAATTTCACGAGAAAGTCAACCATCTGCATGCTACAATTGTTTAACAATTCACCAATAATATTATTTGGACCAGCAGCTTTATTATTCTTCAACTTCCGTATGGCCGATAGTACCGCATCACGAGAAATAGCACGGTTAAAATGCTGATCATCTGCATCATCAGAAAATAAATCATTCTCATCAACATTTAATGTATGTTTCTCAAGTAAAGCTTTAAAGTGATCAAACCAAGTTTCCAGGGAAATATTATTCCCTGGTTGTTTGCTCTTAGATGTTGCTCTTTTAACTGAACTCCAAACATCCTGCTGAGGAGGGAGAGGGAGAGAAGGGAGAGACCTAATCATCTCATCAAGCAAGTTCTTCCTTACGCTCCAAGAGGTATTTGTATTCTCTTCTAGCAATAACATAATCACACCTGTCCTTACTATCTAAAGTACGTAACCACACCCTTAAAAGTCTCTGTGCACAGAGAGAGAGAGAGAGAGAGAGAGAGAGAGAGAGAGAGAGAGAGAGAGAGAGAGAGAGAGAGAGAGAGAGAGAGAGAGAGAGAGAGAGAGAGAGAGAGAGAGAGAGAGAGCGAGAGAGAGAGAGAGAGAGAGAGAGAGAGAGAGAGAGAGAGAGAGAGAGAGAGGAGAGAGAGAGAGAGAGAGAGAGGAGAGAGAGAGAGAGAGAGAGAGAGAGAGATGGAGAGAGAGAGAGAGAGAGCGAGCGAGAGAGAGAGAGAGAGAGAGAGAGAGAGAGAGAGAGAGAATCTGTGTCTTAGATGAGGAGGAGGACAATAGGCCTAATGACTCTCACCTTTCAACAATATATCTCGCCTTTGCAGTGTCCTTGGAGAAGCTTTGGTTGCAGTGACCTTTGGCATTGGCCACACAAGGTCGCCAGCGGTAAAGGCCAAGGTCAGAGGCCGGCGGGGTGAACGTCGTGTGGCAGAACTGCTGCTGCTGACTATTACCGTTACCGCTGCGGTTGTTGAGGGTCAAAAGGTCATTCAAGGTCGTTGAGTTGGGATCAAAGGGCAAAGACTGGAATGAACGTCGGCACTCCACTCCGACTACCCAGTAGATGTAGGGCTCCTAAAAGAACAAGAAAAGTGCCCAACACTAAGCTCCACACAATCTCCATCCAAACCACAACAGTAGATGTAGGGCTCCTAAAAGAACAAGAAAAGTGCCCAACACTAAGCTCCACACAACCTCCATCAGAACCACAACAGTAGATGTAGGGCTCCTAAACTGAGAACAAGACAAGTACCTAACTATAAGCTCCGCACAAACTCCATCAAAACCACAAGGTCAAACAAAGTTCAACATTAGACACACCCTCAGAATGTTAACTTTATGACTCTCAATCTCAAACTCCGACTACCCAGTAGATGTAGGGCTCCTAAAAGAACAAGAAAAGTGCCCAACACTAAGCTCCACACAATCTCCATCAGAACCACAACAGTAGATGTATGGCTCCTAAAAGAACAAGAAAAGTACCCAACGCTAAGCTCCACACAACCTCCATCAGAACCACAACAGTAGATGTAGGGCTCCTAAACTGAGAACAAGACAAGTACCCAACTATAAGCTCCGCACAAACTCCATCAAAACCACAAGGTCAAACAAAGTTCAACATTAGACACACCCTCAGAATGTTAACTTTATGACTCTCAATCTCAAAGTCTGTTTTTTCCCCAGTTTCATGACAATAACCCTAGGCTGATCCTACCTGTATGCTTTTCCAGAGAACGGCAGAATGTTGTTCTCGGTGAAAATGTTCAATGCTAAAATTTGATGTATATTGATTAAAATACAACTTTGCTGCAAGGTTGATTGTACGGAACATTTTAGAGTTTAAACTGGAAAGCGGCACTGCAGCCTAAGGCAGAAATTATAATAATAATAATAATAATAATAATAATAATAATAATTAATAATGCTTATATAGCGCATAATCTTGCAAAGCAACTCAATGCGCTTTTCACTCACCATTCGTACAGACATTTCTAACAAACTGGCCCACGCATCCTCACCGTACATCTCTATGAAAATGAATACATATTAGAGAATGCATTGCATATAATCATAACACAACACACTAACACCCACCTCCCAACAACACCACCACCCCAACCATCCCCCCACACCCCCCCCCCCCCCCCCCCCCCCACCCCCACCCCTGCCCCCTACTCCCCACCCCCACCCCATACACACACACGCGCACGCGTTAACCTCATACCCAACGTCTTCAATGAGCTGGAAAACAAGAGTGGGGAAAGGATTATGATGTCGGACACTTTGTAGGCCTGCTCAATCAACCGTTGAAGATCAACAGTTAAGAATATATAACGAGTTCACTTTTACATTTTGCGGATTATGGATGAAAAATGAATTTTCCTCTGAGAAAAAAATTGTTATATAAACGTTATAAGAAAAACTTGCTGAAGCGAAACTTATTATTTTTAATAAACTGTCTTCAAAGACTGAAAATTGAGGAAATTGTATTGATCTATAATCAGCTGTATGTACCACGGAAAAGTATTGGCAATTGGCAGACGAAACTTACGAAATGTAAACAGAATTGCCTGCTCGTTTAAATCGCCTTTATAGTATTCTATAAAATTAGGCACACGGGCTACATTATGACTTTTGTGAAATGTTTTAATCCATACATCCCCAAACGTTTTGCCTAGAATTAGGGTTTTTTTCAAAAAAGTTTTGTTTTAAATATTTGGAAAGAACAACAAAAACCCAGGAAATTCTAGTTTGGACTGTTAAAATGCGATGGACGCTTCGGGTAACTTTTGATTGATAATTATACAAAGGGTTTAAGAAATTCCACAAATTAAATAATTCTTTCAGAACTTTGCCGAATAATTATAATAGATAAGCTCACCCCAAAGGTTCTTAATTTGATAAGGGAATAGTGAATGAAAAGTTGTGTTTTACGTCCTCTCGGCCCGGGTAGGCACATATGGGACATGTGTATTTGTAGGGTATGTAACTGAGGAAAAAACATTTACAGGACAAACGTGGACAAAACGTGGACAACATACATAATAAGAAGGGGGTACAGATATTCTCTAATAGCTAACAAGTTAAGAATTTTCTTTTGATGTGATTGGGAACCGAAGTTCGTGTTAAGAAGAATCTATATAAGTAAAATGTTGTTTAAAATTCGTATATCTTGTCTGGCCCAAACGAAGCAAACCAAATGATTAAAATTCAAGGGCGATAAGGGAATAGTACATGTACATTTCAGCTTTATAGGAGGTTTGTATGGAGTTAGGCCTATTCTTCGTCCTTCTCCCAGTCTATCAGCGAGAATTTGTTAACGTCATTTTTTGTTACCGTAACATCAATTTTCAAAGTGCGAATGATCACAATAAAATTGTTTTGCTTTTTCAGTCAGTCGGTAAGTTTCCTTTTCTGTGACTTGTTTCCCAGATTAGTTCCTTAATTCCTTTAATGTTTGTTTTATTGTGCTATCAAAATATTATTATCATTATAATGTTGACTACGACGACGACGACAATGATGTTGATGATGGTGATGATGATGATGTGGTGATAGTGATAATGATGATGATAATGATAATGACCATAATGACGACGACGACGACAAGGACGACGAGGATGAAGAAGAAGATGATGATGATGATGATGATGATGATGATGATGATGAAGATGATGATGATGAAATCACATCTCACCTCATGGCACATGGCACAGAACATGTTCCTATACAGCACCCGGCTCACTTTCCCAGATACCGGAAATCGCGTCATCATGTCGTCATCGGTTACGTTGTGACACAGCTGCGCCACTTCCGCATCGTCGTAACCGTCAGGACATCGCGTCACCACGGACACATTATTAGCACCGTTGATCCCTCTGTCGTAGATGCAGGAAAACATGTCTTTGCTCAAAACATACCGACTGTAGACTATTTCTGCCCTTGTCTTAGAATTTCTAACACCATTTTTATCTTCAGAGGCTGAAGACCAAACTTCGTTTCTAGAATCTACTCCCTCAGGTTTTATCACAGATGGATCTTTTTCTAACAGTCCAACATCCAAATAAGCATCGTCCGCTAAAGCAGTCTCACTGCCATCATAAAACAAAGGAGGTGGAGAAGACTCTTTCTCGTTGTTTGCAGAGCTGTATCCAGGAGCGTGAGGGGCATCGGGGCAACAGTCTTGGAGCAAGGGGCAAAGCTCGTCACAGGCACAATTCTTGTCCAAGTAATGGCTACGAATGCTCGTAGATAGAATTTGGTAATCGTAACCTTTACAGCTCCAGCGTTTTTCGCAATCTATCAGACGAATATCGTGAGACGGGTCAAGAGAGAGTTTATGGGATGTCTTTACTTCAGATAAATTCTTGTTCGCTTGTGAAGAAGAAGGAGAAAATATCCAAAGAAGCAGTAGCAGTATCCACAAAACTTCCATGGCTAAAATATCTTGCATAAGCTTTTCAGCTTGTTTTACAAACAAAATGTTTAGGTAGAAGTTGCAGCTATGGAACGTGGGATCAGATTTTCGCCAAACACAAAGGGCCGCTGTTTGCACCGACACTGCAGACGCTCTCCAGTTTATTAGATTTCACTCGTGATTCACAATTCAGTTTCCGGTCGCCATGGCCGAGTTTGGTAAGGAGAAGAGTGATGTGTCCATTGTTTTCTGACCCGATGTGTCTGCGTCACAACTCCCGGACGTTGTGGGTTTGAAGAGGCATGACGTTAAAGAAGGTCACGAGTGTGGCAGTACATATTAGGGTGTAGTGGGAATGGTGGCTTCACGTTCATGTCGTCAGTATGACAGGTGTGGGAGCATCTGCGTTAGAGATCAATTGTTGAGTGACGACATGTCAGTAGCATGCACAGAACATTGGACAAAGGCGCAGTTTCGCTGACGGCCCAACACCCCCTCCCTCCCATATACATACACTGTTGGTGTTTTTCTTTGAAAATGTTCACTAATAAGCAACATTATAACTCGGGAAAGGATTAGGGTTATTATCAGGTTAGGGTTAGGAGAAGAAATGGTAACATCTTAATTCTTACCGGGTACTGTTAAGGGGGCACCCTGACGGAGGTAGGTTTACCTTTGATCCATGTTCTATGTCACATTTTGAATCTTGAGATGGCAAATCATAATATATTGATAATATTTGGTTAATGATATTGAATCCCAAACTCGGAGGCATTTGCACTGGCTCTTACTAGTACTGCAGCCAAAAGGATTATGTGGCCTTTGGGGACTTTCTCCAGCACCAGCTGTCTAGAATCTCTTTGTTCAGGAGAGTTGGGATATTTTGGGAAAGACTTCTTTACATTTAACACTATGTCCAGTCCTCCAGAATAGTAATTGCCTCCTTTGTATCAGGAAGTCGTGGTTAGTCAGACAGAACTAACTGACACACACGTTTTGAAGTTTTACATAATTGGTAGAATTTGGTATGCTTTGTTTTATTAGGTGGATGACAGTGATAATGACTGATTTGTGTTGAACAAGTATAATCGATTATAACTGATTTTTTATCACAATATTTGACAATATGTGGTTCGATTTCCAATAATGATGTGTCCAATTTATATAAAATTTTGTCGTCGTCTTCTTCTTCTTCTTCTTCTTCTTCTTCTTCTTCGATCGCTCAGACAGTTTCCTGTCAATTATGAGCGCAGATGCGTCATGCTGCCGTTATGCGCCTAACTAAGAAATGGTTAGGCCCAGCAAGTCCGACTTCGGCTGGAGGAAATGTTTTGGAAAGTGTTTCGTGGAAAAAAAAAGGCAGGAGAATGGACTGGTAAGGCAGAAAGATAGTAGATGACAGTAAGCAAAGGGAAATGGGTGAGTCAAAGAGAGTAACAGATTAGAGGAAGTTACAAGCACAGAACTTCCAGAACGTGGGGGAACTATTTATACAAAAGACCCCCGGTATCCACAAAGAGGGAAATATTGTCTGAGCTAGACCTACCCCATAAGTAGTAAAGTACGGTTCTTGCTTATATATACAAATAATTTCAGTAAGTTTGTTCTTTTATGGTTTGGGCTTTTCTTAAACTCAATCATCACCAAAGACTTGCTACAATGTGATATGACGCTTAGATGGTTCAGATATGTTTCCTTTCCTTTTCCTTTCTTTGACGTATTGGCCTCATCGTTGTTATATTGTTACATGTCTTTGGGCTTGGGTACTACATCAAATATGGATTTGAGGAGGGTTACAGTGGTTCCACCCCTCAGAAACAAATAATAAAAATGGAAAGAAAAGAAAAAGAGGGAGAAATGTTGTTCCATGCTATTCTGTTAGCTTATTCTCTCACGAGAAGCCTTGATTGCATTTTTTACATTCAAATTATCATCAGCTTCTGGGAAGAAAGCCACCCAGACCACTCACCCCACCCCAACTGACCACTTAGAACTACCCCCTCCACTCTTCCATGACTGGCCGATCCTCCCCCAAAACATGGTTGTGTTTTTATGTCTTTTTGTTGCCTCCTTTCAATTCACATGATGTTTTCTTTCATTCACATTATTTGTTACTGTTGATTATGATCATGATGTAAAATAACAATTATAAAGCGGTTTTGTAGCATTTACTAAGACGTGTAACTTAACCTATCCATCCACCTTGTCTGTGCGTTTGTGCTTCACCACCACCCCGGTTTGTTGGAAATCCTGCCCCCCCCCCCCCTCCCGGCTTGAAGACGTCCATACGCCCACTGACTATGCACATGTGCGTGCATACATGTGTGTGTGTGTGTGTGCACGGGTGCATGTGAGTGAGTGAGCGTGTGTGCGTGCGTGTGTGCATGTGTGTGTGTGTGTGTGTGTGTGTGTATGTATGTGTGTGTGTATGTGTGTGTGTGTGTGTGTGTGTGTGTGTGTGTGTGTGTGTGTGTGTGTGTGTGTGTGTGTGTGTGTGTGCATGTGTGTGTGTGTGTGTGTGTGTGTGTGTGTGTGTGTGTGTGTGTGTGTATGTGTGTGTGTGTATGTGTGTGTGTATGTGTGTGTGTGTGTGTGTGTGTGTGTGTGTGTGTGTGTGTGTGTGTGTGTGCATGCATGTGTGTGTGTGTGTGTGTGTGTGTGTGTGTGTGTGTGTGTGTGTGTGTGTGTGTGTGTGTGTGTATATATATATGTGTGTGTGTGTGTGTGTGTGTGTGTGTGTGTGTGTGTGTGTGTGTGTGTGTGTGTGTGTGTGTGTGTGTGTGTGTGTGTGTGTGTGTGTGTGACTGGCGAGCATTATACACGTGCCTTTGCATACGTACAAACAATAAAACATCGTAGGAGGACGGATGTGTTCAGTGGGTTACTTGACATTTCCTGTTGTTGAGCTTCCCGATTTCACCACAATCATCTAACAAAACGTTGTCCAGTTCCTTGAGTCGTGGATCGTATGTCAAATGAGATTCCGGGTACGTGATAGAAACCTTCCACACATTCATACGCGGAAGTTTATGTTCTGATTCTTGTAAGCTTACATGACTTTCCTATCTTCCTTTTAGCGATCACTGTAAATGTTGCCTGTTCTGTTACTATGCTTATTGTATCATCTTCGTCTTATCATATCCTAAACCTGATAATACAAACGCATCTTTTCAGTAATCCTTTTCACAGAATTACAAAACAAATCTTGCTTATTCGTTTTACAGACCTCCTTTTACTAACACTAGTCTTTCCGATGAGACGATAAACCGAGATCCTGTGTGCCCATGCACTTAGCATACGTTAAACCCATTGGCCACGAAAAAGTTGTCATTTGGTAAAAAATTTACCCCACCTCCCCTTTCCTTCCTCATCAGTCACACAAAAATCGCATGCAAAAAGAAAAATTGGATGGCGCGCCTCTGGCTGCGACGCGCTCTCCAGGTGGGAACAACCAGAATTTCACAGAGACGCCTCTGTGACTATAAAGTACCTAATACCTAATTACTTACTTTTACTAACTCTGTGGTTTATTTTCTAAACACATAGCCAACAACCCTTTCCACTGACATTCTTACTCTTGATATTGTTCTCATCCTTTTCCGCAGTACCAGATCTATGTACCACAAAGTTGTGCAATACGTAAATGCCTGAATTTCAGACGGCAACCTACTCTGAAAATCAACAGAATTGATCTTGTATTTTTCTCAGCTATTCTTACTCACATACTTCCATGGTCGGAAATGCTTCCATTTCGCACACATACCCCTGTTATTTAATAGCTCTAACAATTCGTTTTCTAGTTGTTGTTTTCTCGTCTTCCTTCCTCTTGTTCTTCTTCCTCTTTTTCTTCTTCACAGCGCAGCAAATTTAATTA
>CM065682.1:26917933-26920433 GCA_017654935.2 Phymorhynchus buccinoides
GATAGACAGCCAGACACACATACATGATACAGACAGACACACAGACTAACGCACAAACAAACAGACAGAAAAAAGACAGAGAGACAGACAGTTCTTCTTGTATTTTCTACCTACTTTCCACGCTATAGGTAGAGTAAAGGTGTCACAATAGTGTCACAATAGTAGTAACTGTCCTTTCATATAGACAATGCTTCCATTCAGTATTAGGGGTTGCTATACCTCTATTTTGAAACCTTTCCTATTTCTGATATATCCGTCTAAACTATCATTATGTAGGGTAAACGTGTTCGTACTCACGCACGCACACACACAAGGACACGCACATGTACACTGACACCCACACACACATACACGCACACGCACACGCACACGCACGCACGCACACGCACACGCACGCACACACACACACACACACACACACACACACACACACACACACACGCACACGCACACGCACACACGCACGCACGCGCACACGCACACGCACGCACACACACACACACACACACACACACACACACACACACACATGCGTAAACACGCCCACGCATACGCACACGCACACATGCACGCGCACACGCACACACACGCGCACACGCACACGCACGCGCACGCACGCACGCACGCACACGCACGCACACGCACACGCACGCACGCACGCACGCACGCACGCACGCACGCACGCGCACGCGCACACACACACACACACACACACACACACACACACACACACACACACACAAACACACACACACACGTGCTCATGTACGCATTAACATTCTTAATTATGTCTTTTTGATGATGTTGTTGATATGTTTTAATGTCGATACATTTAACAAATTAAGCCAACTGTTGATTGTTTTCTTTTCTTACGAGTTATTTATGTCCATAATTGAACCAATACAGACTCACTTGAAAGCAAATTCTTCTTGAGTAAACGAGCTGTACACGACCTGTCAGCAGATCTGTTCAGTGACACATGCTTCGCAACTCCAACACTGAAGTGATGGCAGATTTCACTGCTACAAAAGATCCACCCACCCTCCCATTCCATTTCTGCTCGCTCTCTCTCTCTCTCTCTCTCTCTCTCTCTCTCTCTCTCTCTCTCTCTCTCTCTCTCTCTCTCTCTCTCTCTCTCTCTCTCTCTCTCTCTCTCTCTCTCTCTCTCTCTCTCTCTCTCTCTCTCTCTCTCTCTCTCTCTCTCTCTCTCTCTCTCTCTCTCTCTCTGGCATCGTTCGAAAGTTGTTATTTAATCAGGATTATGTATTCAAACAGTTATAATTTGTTGTTTCCATTGTTCCTTCATTATATGTTGTTGCATGTTATCGCAGTACGTGACTGCAATATAATCACATTTATTATCCAGATAATTACCTCCCTCTCTCCTCCACATTATCTCTCTCTCTCTCTCTCTCTCTCTCTCTCTCTCTCTCTCTCTCTCTCTCTCTCTCTCTCTCTCTCTCTCTCTCTCTCTCTCTCTCTCTCTCTCTCTCTCTCTCTCTCTCTCTCTCTCTCTCTCTCTCTCTCTCTCTCTCTCTCTCTCTCTCTCTTAGTTATGTGCGCCTCTGGGCGTTTATGTGGTTGATGTTTATGAGTGTATTGATTTATGCTTAATGTTGTTCTCTCCCTTTGGATTTTGTTATCTCTGATTGAGTCAGTTGTTACTTTTGTTATTACTATTATATTACTATTTTGTGTTTGTTGTTATTGCTGTCGTTATTGTTGATGCTGTTATTACTATTGCTGTCTTTTTTGCTTGCTTATTATTATTTCATTTGTTTGAGGACCTGATGAAAAGAAATGTTTCTATGCTTATTCAGTTCATCCTCATTAAATATTTCAAGTTCAAGTTCTCTCTCTCTCTCTCTCTCTCTCTCTCTCTCTCTCTCTCTCTCTCTCTCTCTCTCTCTCTCTCTCTCTCTCTCTCACCCCTCTCACTTTCTGTCTGCCTCTATCTCTGTCTGTCTGTCTCTCTCTCTCTCTCTCTCTCTCTCTCTCTCTCTCTCTCTCTCTCTCTCTCTCTCTCTCTCTCTTCTCTCTCTCTCTCTCTGTCTCTGTCTCTCTCTCTCTCTCTCTCTCTCTCTCTCTCTCTCTCTCTCTCTCTCTCTCTCTCTCTCTCTCTCCCCCTCCCTCCCTCTCTGTTTTTATGTCTGGTTCTCTCCCTCAGTCTCATTCCATCCTCTCCTCTCTCTCTCTCTCTCTCTCTCTCTCTCTCTCTCTCTCTCTCTCTCTCTCTCTCTCTCTCTCTCTCTCTCTCTCTCTCTCTCTCTCTCTCTCTCTCTCTCTCTCTCTCTCTCTCTCTCTCTCTCTCTCTCTCTCTCTCTCTTTAAAGAAGTTTTTGTTGGCAACTAATCAATTTCATTTCTCTCTCTCTCTCTCTCTCTCTCTCTCTCTCTCTCTCTCTCTCTCTCTCTCTCTCTCTCTCTCTCTCTCTCTCTCTCTCCCCCCCTCTCTCCTTATGTCAGTCTCTCTCTGCCTCTATCTCTGTCTCTGTCTCTCT
>CM065682.1:26932933-26937933 GCA_017654935.2 Phymorhynchus buccinoides
CGGGCCAGCTGTCGGGGGGAAGCGTAGACAAAACAGAATAACAAGCCATATGAAAATACCCCTTGTGGTTTGGTGATTCACATGCCAGAAATAATATTTTCTAACTGTAGATTAATAAGACGTAGAGACATTTTTTTTTATAGGCTTGTTACATTTTTATTCTCCGTTTCTTTAACTTCATTTTCATTTAGCGTGATTCTTTTTGTTTTGATCTTAAGTTCGTTGTTAAAGTTTGTTTGATTTTGGATGTTTTGGTTTGGGCAGAAATGTAAAAAGCCTTCAACGTGCCTACTTTTTAACATTTATTTTTGTTACTTTTATTAAAAATGCATAGTCTACATACATACATACACATCATCAGTTTCTTACATGCCTTAATGTATTTTTTTTATAATGATGAAAGGAGGAGACGAGGAGAGCAGACAACAACTAACTGACAGGGAGAAAAGGGGGGGGGATAAATTAAAATTGAAAAACCTAACTGATAGGACACAAACAAAAGTGAAGGATAAACACACGACCAACAGAAAAGCCAAAACTAACAAGTGCAACGCCGAGCGGCTTCAAAGTCCCCTCGCAGCATCGCCGAGCTACTCCGAATTCGGAATGTGTCGGCTGTACACATACATAAAAACGCATAAAAACAGCACGTAACTACATAAAAACGCATCAAAACAGCACGTAACAGAATAGTTTTTGATATATAGCCTTGGGGTTCGGAGCCGTGATTTGAGCGCGCGCGATCATGCGCACAGAAACGTTTATGACAACTGTGTTATAGACCATTCATCAAGAAATGTGAAAAAACTGCATTGAAATACATGCAAAACTTCGCGAGATATTAGCGATTATGTGTTTCGGGGGTGAACCCCGTAACTGGCGCGACCTTGACCTTAATGTAAAACTGAATACATCAGTGGATAGCTTGCATCTTGGCAAACTAATATACCAAATTTGATGATGATAGACTGAATAGTTTTTGAGAAAAACGGACGAATAGCCGGACGGACGGAGGCACGCCGGACACCGGACGGACGGACGAACGGACGGACCAGACAAAAACAATAGCTCCCCGAACCTTCGGCTCGGGGTCTAAAAACAAATAATAACATCCTCGGGAGTATGTGAAAACGAGCGAAAAATTACAGATACACAAAATCTACATAAAAATATACGAGTGAAACAAATTCACCTTAATCAGGAATATAACTTACATATACATGCGCGCGTGTGCGGGCGCGCGCACGCACGCACATTAGACAAAGAGGTATTTATGAGCGCATGAAAACAAAAGCGAGTTGCGCATCAAAAGACAAGCTGTCAACCAAATGAATAATTTAATCAACAAACACATTTACACTGGGTCTGGTTAGATTAGACATGGTTAGCACGCAGAATTGTAGCAGATCAGATCTAGGGAGAAGGCAACAAACACACACACACACACACACACAAAAAACAAAAAAAAACACCCACACGATTGTTTTAGCCTGAGTTTTCAAAGGCAGGTACATTAGAGGCCCATTTGGCAACAAAATCACTATGCATCCAATTTTGTACGGGCAATATGCTCTTCAGCACTATATCTGGATTTTAACTTATTTATGAAACCTTGCAGTGCAGGTACATTACTGTTCAATTTACAATTGTATATATACTCTTTTGTAAGTAACATTATGAAATAAAAAAATGCAATCAATAGCTGTTTTATCGTTACCCAGAATAGCAAGCGGTTCTGTAATATGCAAATTCACAACATTATGCCATTCTTCATTAATTACATCTGCTAATCTAACAAAGATTAAAGGATCAATTCCTACAGACATGGAGAAGTGGTGTTTATGGCAGTAGCGCGTGTTATATCGTTTAGTTAAAGAAAGCCCTAGTCTGGAGCATTATTTGCTAGTTTTGCCATATTCCTTGCGTCAGTCAATGATTAAGTTTAGAATTTGCAGTAATAAGTTTCCCGTACAGCAGGATATATTTTTGGATATCCCTTGGCAAGAAAGAAAATGTACCCTGTGTGAACTGAATGAAATTGGTGATGAATTTCACTATTTGTTTGCTTGTTCTTTTCCTTTGATAAAAGACCATAGGTCAGAGCTATTACCCACATATTTTCAGCGTCACCCCAATGTTATTAAATTTAGTATTTTAATGAATACCCGCAGGAAATCTAAACTTGTCAAACTCGCAAAGTTTATCCATATACTTGTAACTTTGTTTTCTAAAACTTTAAGAAACACATAAATGCGGAGAGAAAAACAACAACTTGTGAAACCTACTTGCTTGTTGTTGTTTTTTAACTGCTCTGTAACCTATGTCTTTGTTATTCTTTTTCTGTTTTTTTGTTTTGAAAAATAGTAGGTAGTTTGTATGGGATACTTTTAGTTTGAATTTTATTTCTTAGATTATTAAGTCTTTTTGTTGTGAATTTTATTTCCTAGATCATTAAGTCTTTTTGTTGTTATTCCTATCTGAATGTATGTTTTCTTATTTTCTTTTTTGACTCACCAGTGTCTGCCATTGTGTTTGTTGTTATCTATGTGTTAGCTTAAAAGCCCCCCCCTGGGGCCAAAGCTCAAATAAAACTGTCCCAAACTGGTTAAAAAAAACACCGTTGGATAACATTGTATTGCCAAAACATGTGGGTGATACTGACGTAGAGACATTTGCCTATTTAAAAATAAAATATTAAAAAAGAAAAACTTTGAAAGTAAGACAATTACATAAATGTTATATGAAATAAAAAAGAAACGTGGCAGCACAGAGAGAGAGAGACGAGAGAGAGAGAGAGAGAGAGAGAGAGAGAGAGAGAGAGAGAGAGAGAGAGAGAGAGAGAGAGAGAGAGAGAGAGAGAGAGAGAGAGAGAGAGAGAGAGAGAGAGAGAGAGAGAGAGAGAGAGAGAGAGAGAGAGAGAGAGAGAGAGAGAGAGAGAGAACGAACGAATCTTTTTTTTATTGATGGTTAAGAATAAGCATAGCTTCTTTACATCTTGCCATCAGAAAAGAGAAAATGCAAAAACCATTCATGAATAAACAACATTAGCTAGTAAATCATAATGTAGACCAAAAACGCAAGAAAACGTACATGAAAATACCAAGAAAACACACACACGCGCGCGCGCGCACACACACGCTCACTCACGCACGCACGCATGCACGCAAAAACCGACACAGACACACACAGAGACACGCTAACAAAAGTCGACGCTAACATCAAGATAAATAACCATACATATCAAGTCACATCATAATAATGAAAAATCAATGACACATGAAAACATGTGAAATGAGAACAGAGAGAGAGAGAGAGAGAGAGAGAGAGAGAGAGAGAGAGAGAGAGAGAGAGAGAGAGAGAGAGAGAGAGAGAGAGAGAGAGAGAGAGAGAGAGAGAGAGAGAGAGAGAGAGAGAGAGAGAGAGAGAGAGAGAGAGAGAGAGAGAGAGAGAGAGAGAGAGACTAAAGCACTTTTAAGAGTTTTTGTTTAAAAACATTTAAAAAGGTTTTTTGTTTTTGTTTATTTTCCCCCTTGCCGTTTGGCTGCTATTTCTTACAAATGTTGTCTAATTGCCAAATGTTATCTGATCTGATTCAGTGTTTGCGATGCTTGCTTTTCGCTCTTGGCTCTGGCTATTTTCACTACATATTCTGCTCTTTTCTTTCCAAATGTGTTAGCACGTGACTCTCTGTGTGTCTGTCCTTTCTATCTTTCTTTCTTTCGTTCTCTCGGTCTCTGAATCTTTTTTTTTATGTCTGTCTGATTTTGTGGTCTTTGTGTCTGTCTATATGTCTGTCTGCCTGTCCGTCTGAATGTCTCTCTCTCTCTCTCTCTCTCTCTCTCTCTCTCTCTCTCTCTCTCTCTCTCTCTCTCTCTCTCTCTCTCTCTCTCTCTCTCTCTCTCTCTCTCCAAAACACCAAATAACCTTGTTTATGGTGAGACAAAGCGTTTTCCTTAAAGGTGCGCGCACTCGTTCGTGTCACACACACTGACACACTGACACATACAGACATGTGCATACAGACAAGGGGGAAAGGAGAGAGAGGCGAGAGGGGGGGGGGAGCGAGCGAGCGAGCGCGCGCGCGCGCGCACGCGAGAGAAAGAGAGAGAGAGAGAGAGAGAGAGAGAGAGAGAGAGAGAGAGAGAGAGAGAGAGAGAGAGAGAGAGAGAGAGAGAGAGAGAGAGAGAGAGAGAGAGAGAGAGAGAGAGAGAGAGAGAGAGAGAGAGAGAGAGAGAGAGTGCGAATGCGAATGGTTTATTCAAAAGGCCTTGGCCACATTTGAAGGGGGAAAACATGAACATTCAAACAATACATTCATCTAATTTATATATATATCTGATCTTAAATGCATGATAAAAGAAAAATAGCAAAACATTTTATAACATTTTCATTGCTAGAGGAGAGTAGCATTATAAGCTTAAACAGACAGGGATTACGAATGAACTTAGCAGGAATAAGTTTTCTTCTGAGAACATCATATAATGGACAGGTGAATACAAAATGAACTTCATCTTCAATTACATTTTGACAATAAGGACATAGTAACTCAATTTCTTTATGAACCCTGTAATAAAAATAATGTTTGTTTAAATCTGATATTCCAAATCTGAATTTAGTTAGTATTCTTTTTAGATGTCTGTTTAATTGCATAGTCATATACAAAGGAACTAAATGAGACGAATTGATGAAACTGTACATGTCATATCTTCTGCTGTCTTCCAAATGTGCATGCCAATCCTGCCATTGACATTCAATCAACCTATCACGAAACATACGTAAAAACTCAACTTTGTTTCCTACACCCTGATTAATCCATACAAAACCAAAACCAAATTCAAATAACTTTATCCTTACTCTAGTTACCCAATTCGTCTTGCCTCTCACATCCAAATTATACAACATATTATAAGCTTTACGTGGTAATCTGAACGCATTCATTTCTGTAAGTCTTAGCCAAAAGCGAATACATTTTACAGCTGAAGAAACATATTAATTGTGTG
>CM065682.1:26942933-26950433 GCA_017654935.2 Phymorhynchus buccinoides
CTGTTGATATCGAACAAGTCCCAAATCTGAAATAAGAAACATCGCTACATTTTGGGTGATAAAGCAAACTAAGTTTGTCTAAGTTTGTTCATAACCACATAACTATCTTTTCTTACAGAAGTGCAAGCAAGAACTTTATAGATAAGATCTGAACCTTTTCTTAGACGTATTCTGTGCGGTACCCACAAGACACAGACACAAAGTCTTGGCCCCAAAATGGTATTCCCATGGATGCTGAAGACCCTCACGGCTCTAGTCTTCATTCTCCCAAAGTCTGGCACCAACCACACGCCAAATCCATCAGGAGGAAAGGAACGAATTCCAGACATTCCGAAAACTCCAGACTTTCCAGGACTTCCAAATTTTCCAGGAAATCCAAGTTTTCCAGGCAATCCAGATAATCTAGAAACGCTTGAGTTGGATTGCAAGGAAAGATGGTCATGTGTGGGCTATGACTACAGACGAATGTCCGGGAGTGTGGCGTCACACTTCCGTATGAGAAACTGCGCCTGTGACACCCTGTGTTCTCTGCTGCAGGACTGTTGTCCTGATGCCCCCCACCTCCTCCCACCCTCTCCCAATCCGCCCCACCCCTCGCTCTCCCCCACACCTCCTGGACACAGTCTGGACATTGACCTCCCCGATGAAACCTCTCACAATGGAAACACTCCTCCAGAGGAAAAACACAATTCAGAGTCTTTTAAGGAAGAGTCGTCTGATTTGTGGGGATATAGAGCAAAACCCCGGAGTGACTCGCTAAACAGTATGAATAGTGTTAATTCTTTTATGGACAATGGTATGTTCAGTCGGTACAGTTTAACCAAAGAAATGTTTTCGTGTGTTGAAGAAAATACCATTAACGGTCCTAATAACGTGTCGATGGTGACGCAATGTCCTGACGGCTATGATGATGTGGAAGTAATGCAGCAGTGTCATGACATCGCCTATGACGACATGATATCACGACTACCGGTGTCAGGGAAGGAAAGTGGGGTGGTGTACAGGAACGTGTACTGTGCGGTGTGTCATGAGGTAAGAGGTTGTCTGCATGAATTAAGAACAACAAATTAATATGGTCAGTTTATGGCTAATAAGCTCTTATAAGAAAATGACATTTGAGGGATATAAATAAAGCAAAACTAAATGTCCTAAAGGAAAGCATAAACATGTTTAAATATCAACTTTACATTTCTCTCTCTCTCTCTCTCTCTCTCTCTCTCTCTCTCTCTCTCTCTCTCTCTCTCTCTCTCTCTCTCTCTCTCTCTCTCCTTCTTTCTGTGTGTGTATGTGTTTGCATGTGCATGCATGTGTGTGTGTGTGTGTGTGTTGTGTTTTGTTTGTGTAATTGCTGTTTGTGTACACATACTTGTGTACTCGCGTTTGTTCTAATAATAATAATAATAATAATAATAATACATTGTACTTATATAGCGCCTTTTTAAAATTACATTTGAGGCGCTCACATTCACTGATTCACACGCAGATGGGCTAACAAAGACGACGATTCTCCCACATTCATTCGACCATCATCTAATTACCATGAAAGCTATAGAGTAAAAGCTATTTGAAACAGATGAGTTTTCAGTTGGGTTTTGAAAGTGGGAAGTGCTGATTGGTGATGGAGGTGAATGGGCAAAGCATTCCAAGCAGTGGGGGCATGAAAACTAAGACTGCCTTGTCCCAAAGACTTTAAATTCACTTTCGGAACTTTCAACAGTTTGGCACGGGAAGATCAGAGTGAGCGAGAAGGAGCGTATGTGTGGAGAGCACTTCAGAGGTAGGATGGTAGGGTCTGTGTTCAAAGTGGCAGAATGCAAGGACTGCCAACTTGTTCCCTCGAAACTGCAATGGCAGCCAGTGCAGCTCTCTGAGGAGTGGTGCGACATGGTCACGCTTCGCTTTTGGAGTGTGAGCCGAGCCGCGCTGTTTTGGATTCGTTGTAAACGAGCAAATTCTAACTTTGGAAGGCTGAACAGAACAGAATTGCAGAAATCTAGGCTAGGTGTGATAAATTCTGTAACAAGGCGATTGCATGAGCTAGTTGAGAGGAATGACCGAATGAACGCAATGCGTCTCAGTTCCAGAAATCATGAACAGCAAACATTACTGAGTGATATGATCATGCATTGAAAGGGTTTGTATCCCCAAGGTACCTAACAGACGATTTTAAGGGAACAGCACTACCTCCAATGTCTGCTGCCTCGCTGTTGATTATTTCTAGACGACCGGGGGAACCAACAGGACAGGCAGGACATCTGTCTCATCTGTGTTAAGCTTTAACTTGTTGCAATTCATCCATCCTAGCACATCATTGACACACATTTCGATGCTAGTCTGAATGGGGGGAAAGTCCCCAGAGGCACCGCTCTGTGATACTTCAGTGTCATCAGCATATTTGTAGAAATCGCATGAATGTGCAACAATCACATCAGATACATCAATATGTCTATTTTTGACCATTTTTAACGTATAATAATTTTAAAGCATTCCTCCCCTTCATTCTTCTGGCAGGAGCCTTTCCTTTACTGGAAAGTGGAAGTGGACTGTAGCTCCTTCTTCTCCTTGGACTATGACATCAACAGCACCACCATCAGTGACGTCATTAACGGCCATCTTTGTGATGTCATGGTCCGTCCGCCTGCAGAGCAATACCAATGGCGGCCCTGTATGACTGGCGTGGTGAATAGGTGTAATGAATCTTTTCCTCGGGATAACGAGGAAGGGAGAGAGATAGTGGAGAGGTAAGACGTAGAAGGATGATAATGATGATGGTGGTAGTGGTGATGATGATGATGATGATGATGATTGCAATACTGCCAGTGGTGGCCCTATATGAGCAAGTGGACATATACACGTGATTAATCTTTTCCTCAAGACAAAAAAGTGTTAGACAAGTGAGAAGAAGAAGAAGAAGAGAGAAAAGAAGGTGGCGAATAGAGAGAATGAGAAGAAGAAAGTACACTGGTAGAATAAGACTTTATTTTGATCATCTCCATAATTCAAATGGTTGAATGTGCTTTTACGGCTCTTACTATTTCACCAGCCCTTTGCTCGAATGGCGTTTATCATTGGCTGACTTTAGCCTTGACTTTAGGCCAACAATGACAATTAATGAGAGCTGTATACTTGTGCACAGCAATGGATAATCATTACATGGTCATTTTTGAATGACCACGACTTTCAGAATTGGAGGGAATGTACCGGCAGTGGAAGGGGGGGGGGGGGGTGGGGCGCAAATTTATCTTTTAGCGAGGCAATTGTACGATAAACACATTTTATCCTAAGTTTTTGGAATAGCAGTAGCTATCGCTGCTACCTGGGGACACGTCTGACGGACACACATTCGTAGATACAATTGCTGCTGGTGTTGTTGTTTATGGAAAGTCGTGTGTGTGTGTTCATGCAGCTCTAAGAGTTTGGCAGGTGTTCTAATATTTTCCTCTCCTTTTGATCTTCTCTCGTTTTTCCTGCTTGTCTGGATGCCTGCTACTCTCTTCTAGACCCTATTCCATAAGTGTTGTGAAAATCAGTACGAGGATCTCTCTCTCTCTCTCTCTCTCTCTCTCTCTCTCTCTCTCTCTCTCTCTCTCTCTCTCTCACACACACACACACACACACACACACACACACACACACACACACACACACACACACACTCTCTCTCTCTCTCTCTCTCTCTCTCTCTCTCTCTCTCTCTCTCTCTCTCTCTCTCTCTCTCTCTCTCTCTCATAACCCAGAGAGTGTTGTGAAAATCACTACGATGCTCTCTCTCTCTCTCTCTCTCTCTCTCTCTCTCTCTCTCTCTCTCTCTCTCTCTCTCATGTCATTAACCCTCTCACTCTGATCTGGGGATCACTCTGAACAAGAATCGATCATAATATCCCGAGTCAAGGGGACTAACTCCGAACGTCACACCAAATCTTTTATTTTTAAAAATCACCCAGAATACAGTCTAACTCACATTTCATTTCTGAAAGATGCATATATATTGAATAGCAATGATGATATTTTCATTCGAAAGCTAACACAATGTCACGCAACAAACCATGAATTAGAAGAAAAAATCCGTAATGGCACTCCAAACATCCGACCGGGTCAATACTGCCCGCGTCACGTGAAAAAAAGAAAAATTGGGCGAAACTGAAAAATCCGTTCAAAAAGACTATTGGGTGCTTTCCCTTGCTGTAAAGACCAAAAACGGACCAGGGAGTGTCAGAAACAGGAAGACCTAACTTAGTATATTGCATTGTGGGTAGGGAGAAAGTGAAAGTGAACGTGGCGTTCAGCGGTCGCAATCGGCGTTAACGCGTGCCAGAGAAGGAAAAACATTCGGTCGGATTTGGCGTCTGCAATTATGAGAGGGGTTTCAATCTCATTAAAGTAGCCAAAGCATAGAATCTCTCTCTCTCTCTCTCTCTCTCTCTCTCTCTCTCTCTCTAGGACAAAGATACATATTTTGCCTGTTAAGTAATAATAAAACACATTCAGAAGTAGGGGAAGACGGGGTAAAAAGCGCATGGGCGGGTAAGAAGCCCACCCCAATTATCTCATGAAATAAAGATAATTTCAGTCAAATTTGCCCATGAGACGAATGCTAGACATTAACGCTCGTCTCATGGGCAAAATGAGACTGAAATTTGCTTCATTTCATGAGATAATTGGGGTGGGCTTCTTACCCGCCCATGCGCTTTTTACCCCGTCTTCTACAAATATTTGAAAAGGTTCCCTTTTTTTCTCGTCATAATTTTGATTTCCGTGCAAAGCAAGAAGTTCTGGGCTGCATTTTTCGTTATGTTCTAATTTTACCCCAATGACGTTTTTCATTTAAAAATCTGGGCTGCATTTTCCTTTATTTTAATTTTTAATTTTACCTCAACGACGTTTTATGTAAATTTACAAATTTTACATTCGACTTTTTTGGTTTTCTTTTTGTTCAGTTGTGAGAATCCAGGGGACAGTACTCAGCGTGCAGTGTTCGGCTACAACGAAGTGTATCGCAACCAGTACTGTTCTCTGTGTAACTTCAACAACTTACCCCACATCTACTGTGACAGAGTGAATAGACTGCCACCAGGTAAACCATCGTCATCGATGATGTCGTCGTCATCATCGTCATCATCATCATCATCATCGTCGTCATCATCATCATCATCATCATCGTTAGCGTCATCATCATCATCGTCGTCGTCGTCGTCGTCATCGTCATCGTCATCATCATCACGTGGCATGATTTAACGTTGTGACAGCCCTGACGTGGCCTAAGATGTGGACGGGACTATAATTTTAATCTTAATCAGCATCACCACCATCATCATCATCATGATCATCATGATCATCATCATCTTCTTCTTCTTCTTCTTCTTCTTCTTCTGTGAAAACTGACCAAGACCCTGCAAACACAAATGGTCGGGACTGACGACGTGCGACTGTCGGTTTTGGTCATGATGCGTTGTAGGGGAAGACGGGGTAAAAAGCGCATGGGCGGGTAAGAAGCTCACCCCAATTATCTCATGAAATGAAGCAAATTCCAGTCTCATTTTGCCCATGAGACGAGCGTTAAATTTCAGTCAAATTTGCCCATGAGACGAATGCTAGACATTAACGCTCGTCTCATGGGCAAAATGAGACTGGAATTTGCTTCATTTCATGAGATAATTGGGGTGGGCTTCTTACCCGCCCATGCGCTTTTTACCCCGTCTTCCCCTATGTCGGAAAACAGACCAAAAACGATGTCGGGATTGGTCGGGATGTGTCATATGTCGGAAAACAGACCAAAAACGACGTCACACCGATGTCGGGATTGGTCGGCCCGGGATGTGTCATATGTCGGAAAACAGACCAAAAACGACGTCACACCGATGTCGGGATTGGTCGGGATGTGTCATATGTCGGAAAACAGACCAAAAACGACGTCACACCGATGTCGGGATTGGTCGGCCCGGGATGTGTCATATGTCGGAAAACAGACCAAAAACGACGTCACACCGATGTCGGGATTGGTCGGCCCGGGATGTGTCATATGTCGGAAAACAGACCAAAAACGACGTCACACCGATGTCGGGATTGGTCGGGATGTGTCATATGTCAGAAAACAGACCAAAAACGACGTCACACCGATGTCGGGATTGGTTGGCCCGGGATGTGTCATATGTCGGAAAACAGACCAAAAACGACGTCACACCGATGTCGGGATTGGTCGGGATGTGTCATATGTCGGAAAACAGACCAAAAACGACGTCACACCGATGTCGGGATTGGTCGGCCCAGGATGTGTCATATGTCGGAAAACAGACCAAAAACGACGTCACACCGATGTCGGGATTGGTCGGGGATGTGTCATATGTCGGAAAACAGACCAAAAACGACGTCACACCGATGTCGGGATTGGTTGGCCCGGGATGTGTCATATGTCGGAAAACAGACCAAAAACGACGTCACACCGATGTCGGGATTGGTCGGCCCGGGATGTGTCATATGTCGGAAAACAGACCAAAAACGACGTCACACCGATGTCGGGATTGGTTGGCCAGGGATGTGTCATATGTCGGAAAACAGACCAAAAACGACGTCACACCGATGTCGGGATTGGTCGGGATGTGTCATATGTCGGAAAACAGACCAAAAACGACGTCACACCGATGTCGGGATTGGTCGGGATGTGTCATATGTCGGAAAACAGACCAAAAACGACGTCACACCGATGTCGGGATTGGTCGGCCCGGGATGTGTCATATGTCGGAAAACAGACCAAAAACCGACGACGTACTGATGTTTGTTTTTGGTCAGGATTTGTGACGTCGGAAAACTGGCAAAAACCGACGTCATACTGATTTCGGTTTTGTCTAGATTTATGACGTCGGAAAACAGACAAAAAACGATGTCATATTTATATGTCGCTTTTGGTCTGGATTTATGAAGTCGAAAAAAACGGGGAAAAAACGACGTCATACTGATGCCGGTTTTGGTCAGGATTTGTGACGTCAGAAAATAGACCCAAAAACCGACGTCATACAGATGTTTGTTTTTGGTCAGGAATTGTGACGTCGGAAAACAGACCGAAGAAACGACGTCATACTGATTTCGGTTTTTATTTATGACTGATGTTGTTAACATTATCATGTTGTTTATTACTCACGCCGTTCACATTATTTTGTTGTTTATTACTGCTGTTGTTGTTGTTGTTGTTGTTGTTGTTGTTGTTGTTGTTGTTGACATCATCATGCTGTTTATTACTGATTGTGTTGACATTGTTGAATTGTTTATGACTGATGTTGTTGACATTATTATGTTGTTTATTAATGATGTTGTTGACATTATTGAGTTGTTTATTACTGTTGTTGTTGACATAATCATGTTGTTTATTACTGAAAGTGTTGACATTATTGAATTGTTTATTACTGATGTTGTTGACATCATGTTGTTTATTAATGATGTTGTTGACATATTGAGTTGTTTACTACTGATGTTGTTGACATAATTATGTTGTTTATTACTGGTGTT
>CM065682.1:26955433-26962933 GCA_017654935.2 Phymorhynchus buccinoides
CTTCAGGTGCTGTAGGCCGAGTATCAGAGCTGTATCAAAACCAGACAGAAGACGTTCTCATACTGTCCAATTTAGTCCCCAAAAACAGGTCGCGGATTTTACTCAACTGAATTTTTACTGAATGTTTGTCAGTTACACACTTCACTTTAGTAAGACTCACTTTAGTACCAGTCTGTTTCACTTGATTAAATTGGACGGTATGAGAGAACCTCTCAGAAACTGACAAAGCAGACAAGAGAGAACTGCGCAGTACTTTGCTACTCAAGGAGAAATGTCATTTTTAAAAACCCACTTAATCTCTCTCTTCACATATGCCACATTCACGGCAGAATCCAAGTGTATAGAACAACGGGGCAGTGGGTGGATGCCTCGTGCCTCCATACGGGGAGCTGGACGACCCCGCCCCCTCCACGAGTCTCTCCAGCTCCTAGCTCCCTGTATTGAGGGTTCTTTCGTAAAAAATAGCCCCCCCCCCCCCCCCTTCAGGATGTTCTGTGCTCGTAACTTCCTCTAATCTGCCACTCTCTTTGACTCTGCCTTTTTCCTTTGCTTTCTATCATCTACTATATTTCTCTGACTTAGTGGCCCATTCTCCTGCCTTTAAAAAAATCTTCCAAATAATGTTTCTCCTTTGAGATTCTCCGAAATCGGAATGTGTTGGCTGTACTCAGCGGTGAGACAGGTGAAAACTGAAAACCGGACACATACGTACCTTACCCATTATGACCATATGGCCTGGGAACGCAGAAGAAGAAGAAGTACAGAACAACAGACAAGAAGAGTCTGAACATTTCCACAATTCAACCAAATTAGAGACAAAAGCCATTCGTCATGTTTGGGCTGCAATCAACACCGATTTCCAATCACCACTTGTTGAAATGGCACAGGGTCACGCTTATGTTGTTCCTAATCGCTTTGTGTCTTTATTTGGTAAAGAGGACAATCTAATTACCACTATTACACGTACAAATGAACATAAAATAACATTTTATAAATTCACAGATTGGTGAAAAGGTTGATTTTGTGTATGATTTTTTTACAAACGCATTCGCGGAATTTATGCCTCTCGGTATATCTGTCAATCTCTCCACTCTTCACAATGCCTTTATCTTGCTCCGCACTATAGTATTTTAGTATTATTTTCAAGAAGCTGAACAAGAAGCAGATTTATTAGAGAATATATGTACAAATACCCATTCCCTCCCTCCATCCAACTGTCTGAAGCACCTGTATTGCTTTAAGCCATCTGCAACTCATTAGTAAGCTGCCGACAATAACAGTACGCATTCCATAGGTCAATGTACTTAGTGATCCTCTAGGTTAATCTAGCAGTTCCAGTCTCTCTCATCTCAGAAAGGGCCAAATCATACTTCGTAAAATGTCCCTAATTACATGTATTTACGTTCGCTAGATATAATTGTAGCGTCAGCCAATTTGTACGCTTGGGATGGTGACAGATGTACCTGTTCTATCCGTCTTGTCTGTCTGTCTATATGTATGCCTACTTGTCTGTCTGCCTCCTTGTCTGTCTGTTTGACTCTCTCTCTCTCTCTCTCTCTCTCTCTCTCTCTCTCTCTCTCTCTCTCTCTCTCTCTCTCTCTCTCTCTCTCACTTTCTCTCTCCAGTTCTTGGAGTTCTTAAGTTATCATTATTAAAATGTTGAAAATGGCTTGCTTGTGTATATGCATGTTTGCGTGCGCAAGTGTATGCATGCGTTTGTCTGTCTGTCTATCTGTCGCTTCTTCATACATCTTCCAATGTGAATGCAGCTTTCTTCCCTCGCTAAGCCTACATATGCGTAGCCTACTTAACCCTTTCACCGCCATACATTTGTCAGCAAAACAATTCCATTAACACTTACCTGGGTAGAGAAAAAAAAAAGTCATCTGCAATAGTGGGGATTCCTCTGTGACATGTATAAAGTAAGGCCTATCCTTACCTCCCAACATTTTGAAAATAGGCTCTTTGGATAACAGACCCTGGTTTGAGGCCTTTTCGTGATATGGGTATTAAATCATTGTGGTGCTAACATGTGACATTAGCGGTGAAAGGGTTATTTGAATACCCAAGAAAGTGAGACTGATAAGGGGGATGGGGGTGGGGTTGCACTGTTAACACCATGAACCATAAGTACATGTAAGCAGACATCATTGAAATAAAAACTCAGATATTCCAACATAACATTATACAGCAATGTCTATAAATGGTAACGCACGTGTGGTGGCACATTCTATAACTTTCATTGGAAGGTAAGACATTGGAGACATTATTGTTTTCATTTTCTTAAAGCAGACCCCAAAGGACCTTCCTAAGCACACTGTAAAAAAAAATCTTTCTTTAAAGACCCACCACGTTACGTGTCAAAATCACGGTTTTCACGTGTTTTCACTCTTATAGCTGGTAAGAAATCTTAAGAAATCTTCCTAGCGTAAGAGGGAATGTGACACGTGACGTGGAGCTTGGGGAGTCTTTAATAACATAACCACGCAGTTAAAGACCAATACAACCTAATAATAATACAGCTGTTAAAGACCTATCTTCGTCACTCCTTTGTCACAGGTTCCAATACGAAACAGTGGAGCGGAACGAGTCAGTCAGCTGTGACCAGGGTCACGTGTTTGACCCCTTCAGGTCAACCTGCCGACCTGTGACCTGTGCACCTGGAAGGTCAGTACCTGTCACGTATCACATGCTACATAACTTAACGAAGAATAGAAATACACACACAAGGAAAGAAAAAAACAGTAATGGAATAGAATCAGAATTATGCTGGACATAGGAGCCGCTGTAGCTCAGTTGGTAAGTCCGAGTCGATAGCTCGTAAACCGTCAGGTTTGCCGTCAGGTTTGCGAGTGTGCGGGTTCGAACCCAGCTCGGCTCGATTTTACAGTGGTGTGTCCTTGGGAAAGGCACCTTACTCCTATTTTCCTCACTCCACACGGGTGTAAATGGGTACCTAACGTCAGTTGGGGACAAATTCCTTCGGATGAGACTGTTCAAAAACCGAGGTCCCGTGTGCGAACGCATGCACAAGATCTTGCGCACACGTGAAAGCCTATCCCACTATTCGGTACGAGTAGGTCTCTATGAATGATAAACAGGTGACTGCTGTTGGAAAAAGTCTAAGACTGGAAATGTTGTTGTCTTCCATCGAAGAAATCTTTTATTTTTATTTTTATTTTACCTCTTATTTTTTCATCTTTTTTTCAGCACATTGTAGTACTATGTCTTTTAGAACAATGTCTAGCCCAGCCGTCCAGAACTGCAGCTGCGCCCTCTGCTATCTGGCAGTCATAGTCGGAAACGACAGATTGGCTTACACAATACTTTATCCTTCTTGTTGTGCTATTGTTGCATTGACAGCGTCTCGTGCTGTTTGTGTGCAGGGAGTTTGTAGGCAATGCCTGCAGAAGGAAGCAACTTTTCCCTGAAGACATCTCCACCTCCAGCCCTGAAATGTCCAAGTTCTGGGCACACATGAGCTCTGCCAACATCTCCGAGGACTCTCTGGATTTGGACTGCACCTTCATCCAGCTGAACCAGTCCGAGTTTACCCTGTTGGCTAACGGATCCCTGCAGCTGCAGCCCTCAGGCGCCGTGTACAACTCCTCCTACTTCTTCCAGCTCCAGCAGCGGCTGTTCCTGTGCGTCAGCTACACCCAGAACAGCTCCCACACCACCCTCACCAACGTCAGTCTGTCTGTGTGTGTGTGTGTGTGTGTGTGTGTGTGTGTGTGTGTGTGTGTGTGTGTGTGTGTGTGTGTGTGTGAATGTGCGTGCGTGCGTGGGTGTTTGTAGATACGCTTCTTTTTGTGTGTGCTTGCTTGGCTGTGTTATTTTATAAACATCAGTTGTAAAGCGCTTTTCGCACGTGTGAGACAGAGCACTATACAGATCCATATTTCTTTCCTTTCTTCCTTCCAAGTTCCTTCTTTTCATCTTTCCCACCCTCCTTCCTTCCTACTTTCCTTCCTTCCTTCCTTCCTTCATGTCTTCCTGTCTTTCTTTCTTTCTCCCCTCCACCTGCTATCTTTCCTATCGTCCTTCCTACCTTCTCCTCTATTCCTTTCCTTCTTATCCGTGCAGGTGACCCACCTGACCTTGACCTTCCAATTACATATGATCCAGCTGACACTGACCTCGTTGCAGGTGACCCGTGTGACCTTGACCTTCTTGTTGCAGCTGACCTCGACCTCATTGCGGGTGATCCAGCTGACCTTGACCTTCTCATTGCTGGTGACCCAGCTGACCTTGACCTTCTCGTTGCAGGTGACGCGTGTGGCCTTGACCTTCTCTCTTACTGAGGCGGTGCTGAGCACGGTGGGGCTGGTGGTGTCGGTGCTGGCGCTCATTGTGGTCCTAGGGGTGTACGGCTGCCTTCGGGGGCTGCGCAACGTGCCGGGACAGACGCTGCTGTCGCTGGTGGTGGCGCTGCTGGCCGCAGACCTCCTGCTGCTCCTGGCGCCCGCCGCGGGCGGAGAGGGAGAGGGAGGGGCCGCGGGCGGCGGGGGCGTGGGGTGTGCCGTGCTGGGCGGGCTGATGCACTACTGCTTCCTGGCCGCCTTCCTCTGGATGAACGTCACCGCCATGGACGTCTGCTTCACCTTCTCCAAGGCCTTTGTGAAGGCGGGGGACAGGGGCAGGTCTTCTAAAAGATTCCTCATGTACAGCGTCTATGCATGGAGTACACCACTGGTCTTCATCATACCTGCTGCCATGATCCAGGTACATTTACTTTCAATGTGCTGTTATTGATATTTAAATGTGACGTCTGCTTCCCCTTCTCCAAGGCCTTCATCAGGGCGGGAACAGGGACAAGTCCTCAAAGAGGTTCGCCATCTGCAGTGTCTATGCCTGGACCAAGCCCCATGTCTTCAATATATCTGCTGCCATTATTTCATCTTAATATGAATTAGTATGTAAATTGCAGCAATATGCGTATGCCAACATTCTTTACTATCAGAATTTATACTCAATATTGCAAACAATATATTTTATAAACCCGTGTCGACTACTGCTGGACTACTGAAAGTCAGCCAGGTTATGATGTGGCTAGTCTCGAGACTAACCATACAGTTTCTCAGATGGCTTAGAATTTGTCGTGTGACCAACATCTGACATAAATGAGGTTCATAGGTCTACCTCTTCCTTTGCCGTTCTGTTTCTAAACCACCGCCATCTCCTTCCCCAAGTACACACTTCCTTCTTCTCACCCCAATATCCGAAGTTTGAAAAAAAAACATTTTATTTCGTTTTTGCATCTCCAGTGTATGTTCTTTTCCTCTTCGTAGCAGCTTTTAATTAAGCTATCGCAGTCCCCCCCCCCCCCCCCCCCCCCCCCCCTTTTCCTTAACACTTTTCATGCTAATTAATGGAACTCATGACTCCCTTATAGTCCCTTTCCTGTCAAACAAAAGTCTAGCCTGGCACTTCAAGAGGAAGCGCTCGCTCGCTCTCTCTCTCTCTCTCTCTCTCTCTCTCTCTCTCTCTCTCTCTCTCTCTCTCTCTCTCTCTCTCTCTCTCTCTCTCTCTCTCTCTCTCTCTCTCTCTCTCTCTCTCTCTCTCTCTCTCTCTCTCTCTCTCTCTCTCTCTCTCTCTCTCTCTCTCTCTCTCTCTCTCTCTCCCTCTCTCTCTCTCTCAGCCCAGATTTCCAGATTTGCAGTTGCATCCTCTGTTATGTAGCAGTCATAGTTGAACACGACTGATCAACACACGTGTTCTTTCTTTCAGGTCTCTCATCTTCACTCTCAGTTCAACCCTGGCTTACAGTCACACTCTCTGCCGGCTGCCCAGCAAGTCTTATGGTTTATCATTATTGTTAATATTGTACATTATCTTTGTTTAGGTACTCCAAACATACTCTCAGTTCAGCCCAGGCTACGGTCACTCCCTGTGCTGGCTGTCCAACAAGTCAGATGATTTATTAACAATACTGTATGCTGTCTAGGTATTCCATCCAGACTCTCCCGTCAGTCCTGGCTACGGTCACACTTTCTGTTGGCTGTCCAACAAGTAATGATTTATTAATATTAACAATACTATCTATAATGTTGTCTAGGTATTCCACCCAGACACTCCCTTCAGCCCTGGCTATGATCACACCCTGTGCTGGCTGTCCAACAAGTCATATGATTTATTAATATTAATAATACCATGTATGTTGTCTAGGTATTCTATCCACTCCCTTCAGTCCTGGCTACGGTCACACCCTGTGCTGGCTGTCCAACAAGTCATATGATTTATTAATATTAACAATACTATCTATACTGCTGTCTAGGTATTCCATCCTGACTCTTCCTTCAGCCCTGGCTACGGTCACACCCTGTGCTGGCTGTCCAACAAGTTATATGATTTATTAATATTAACAATAATATCTATACTGCTGTCTAGGTATTCCATCCTGACTCTTCCTTCAGCCCTGGCTACGGTCACACTCTCTGCTGGCTGTCCAACAAGTCTGCCCTCCTCCTCTTCTTCGCCGCTCCTCTCTTCATCCTCATCCTCCTCAACCTGCTCCTCTTCGTGCTGTCCGCCCTCAGTATCTGGCGTGCCCGCAGCTCCAGTGGCCGCACCCTGGGCCGACAGGAGCCCAACACCATGGGCATCTACGTCCGCCTGACTGCCGTCATGGGGCTGACCTGGGTGTTTGGATTCCTGGCTGCCTTACTCCCTGAAAATAAGGTGAGAGACAGAGACAGGGAGAGAGAGAGACAGAGAGACAGAGAGGAGAGACAAAGAGCCTGACTGTCGTCATGGGGCTGACCTGAAAGTTCGGATTCCTGACAGCTTTACTCCCTGAAAATAAGGTGAGAGAGAGAGAGAGAGAGAGAGAGAGAGAGAGAGAGAGAGAGAGAGAGAGAGAGAGAGAGAGAGAGAGAGAGAGAGAGAGAGAGAGAGAGAGAGAGAGAGAGAGAGAGAGAGAGAGAGAGAGAGAGACAGAGACAGAGACAGAGAGACAGAGAGAGAGAGACAGAGAGAGAGACAGAGAGAGAACAGAGAGAGAGACAGAGAGACAGAGACTGAGATAGAGACGGACAGACAGATGGACGGACGGACGGACGGATGGACAAACAAAAACAGATATATATAATCATCAGGAGGACAGGCACACTGACTGACAGACACAAACATAGGTCATAGAAAATTAGCCGATTGAAAATAGTGCTATCAGTGTCGCTTGTCATGTATTATGTAATCACGACACATGCGATCTTCTCGCTTAAATTGCCATTCTCTCTGTCTCTCTTATCTGTCTGTCTGTCGCCTTTAACTTGTTCTTTTAGTTTATATCAACACGTGAAAGGAAATTAGGCGCCTGGACTGCGTTTCTTCCAGTTTAAGAAAACACTATGCAAAGAGTATAACAACAAACAACACAAGCAGCGAAATGTATGTAGGAGCACTTACATGTCTTCCCGTCCCCCCTCCCCCCATTTCCCACTCCTCCCCGCCTATGCTTAACAGAGGTTGTTTTTTGTAGTTCAGCATTGGCAGCAAATT
>CM065682.1:26965433-26967933 GCA_017654935.2 Phymorhynchus buccinoides
CACAAAGAGGTAGAACAACACAAATGGAGAGAGAAGAGGAATGGTGTTGCATAGTGTATGCATTTATATGGATTTCTGTATGTGCGTCTCTGTCTGTATATCTATGTGTGGCTCTTTGTCTCTTTGTCTGTGTCTCTAGCCTTCCATCTCTCTAAAGCCTCGTCTATCCTCCTTCTCTCTGTCTGTCTGTCTGTCTGTCTATCTCTCTCTCTCTCTCTCTCTCTCTCTCTCTCTCTCTCTCTCTCTCTCTCTCTCTCTCTCTCTCTCTATTCTATGTTCGTATATGTACAAAGGTGCTACCTTTATGTTCAAATCTGTATGTGTAATATCATGCCTTGCCATGTTTGTATTCTATGTTCGTATATGTACCAAGGACAGATTGGAAGACTAGGCGTTGCCTAAAATCTTTATCCTTGAAAAATAAAGTTCAAGTTTTCAAGTTCTCTCTCTCTCTCTCTCTCTCTCTCTCTCTCTCTCTCTCTCTCTCTCTCTCTCTCTCTCTCTCTCTCTCTCTCTCTCTCTCTCTCTCTCTCTCTCTCTCTCTCTCTCTCTCTGATACAAGCATTTGAACATACATACACATGCGTGCGCACACAAATACAAACAGACAGACACAGACATACACACGCTCTCCCGCGCTACAGAATGTGGAGAGGAATTTGGAAGAATTCAACTGAACTTGGAAACGAACCAGGAACCTTTGCCTCCACTGCAAGCATGCCACCTCTACTGATTTAGGCCTCTGTTCGCTTTAGATCACCACCTAATCATCAACAATCTGGAATCTGGTACTACTTCTTCTTCTTCGATCGCTCAGACAGTTTCCTGTCAAGTATGAGCACAGATGCGTCTTGCTGCCATTATGCGCCTAATTAAGAAATAGTTAGGCCCAACAAGTCCGACTTCGGCTGACAGTAATGTTTTTTAAAGTGTTTCGTGGAAAAAAGGCAGGAGAATGGACCGGTAAGGCAGAAAGATAGTAGATGACAGTAAGCAAAGGGAAAGGGCAGAGTCAAAGAGAGTGACAGATTAGAGCAAGTTACAAGCACAGAACTTCCAGAAGGTGGGGGAACTATGTATACAAAATATACCCCCCGGTATCCCCACGGGGGGGAATCTGATACTAATTTCTTACCAATAAATACTCTGCTACGTCCTTTCGCTACCTGCACATCGGTGGTGCCAACAGTATTAAGGAAATTGCCCACGACTAAATAATCACTAACGGTGCAAACCTTCGCCAGGGAGACACGGGGACTTGTTTTACGTCTCGCAATAGTATTAAGTAATGCTCAGGTTCTTTCCCTTCATTAAACAACTGGTTTAACGTTACTCTGGCACATGTCAGTGAAGACACAAAAGAACTAGGAAAATGTTGGCCTACACACAGCTGTATATTGAACTGAATCCTTTAAGTCTAAATTTCAATGGGCGATTTCTAACATGATTTCTAAATTGTCCATAAAATTCAATTAATATTGCAATTGGCGATTTCTAATTCGATTTCTAAATTGTCCATAAAATTCAATCAATATCTCTTCATACTGAACCTACCAATTGTTTCAACTGTTAAAAGATAACTACCAAACAATGTTCCAAACTTAATGTTTCTAAAACTTAAATCCCTCCACATGTCCAAGGCAACCCAGATAAAAACTAACAACAAAAATTCCAAAAAATGTCATTTTTTCTTTGCTTAATACCCTAATCCTTAAAAAAAATCATCTGTTCTCATTTTGTTAATAATTTTATTCATTGCCAAGCAAAAATATAGACAGAAATACATACAGACAACAAAAACACGAAGTTGTAACCTCCTCCCTAGACCCAATAAATCAACATTTAATTCAGGGCCGGACCATGGGGGGGGGGGGAGGGTTACCTGGGTTCCGTAACCCCCCCCCCCCCTCCCTCAACAAAAAAAGACAAAAAGAGAGAGAGAGAGAGAGGGAGAAATATTGAGAAAGAAGTCATTAGTACTGTTTTATTGTTCTTACGTGCAATTTAAAGGGTTGTTTTCACTTTATTTTTTTTTTTTTTAAAAAGCTTCAGCGTTGCCCCCCACTGCATGGGGGCCTACGCCGGCCCCCAGACCTCCCGCCCTTCCTTGTAACCCCCCCCCCCCCCCCCCCCCCCCCCCCCTCTAAAGTAGTATCGCAGGTCCGGCCCTGTAAATTAATGGAGCCGAAATCTGAGACTCGTTATACACAACTATAGTTTAGTCTAGCATATTATTCACCATACCAAATGTGACACGCTGATTTAACTTAATGACAGCACAGTAGGCCTACATAATGACACGTAATTGAGGCTAACATTCCACAGGAATGATATGAAGGGTGTATGCTGGGTTTACTGATCTGTTGTCGGTCATACGATAGTGCACTAATCTTGTCAAGAAGGATATGGGTGCAGGGTGCAGGGTGCAGGGTGCAGATATGGGTGTATGTAGGCATTGTTGTGTGTGTGTGTGTGTGTGTGTGTGTGTGTGTGTGTGTGT
>CM065682.1:26970433-26995433 GCA_017654935.2 Phymorhynchus buccinoides
TATGTTTCAAACATATAACGATAGACTACATTCGATTTAAATGAAACTCATAAGCCAACATGTGTCTCTTATTAAAAACAAATATTTAATGAACAGAGATGGAAAACAAAGTATAAAATGACCAATTCAAACCACCACTCTCCTCATTCCCTTTCACTCCATTGTAAATTTATTTGTAATTTTACTGAGAAAAAACCACTATCCTCTAAAAAAAAAAAAAAAAAAAATGTTAATAATGTAAAGTAGAAAGCCAAAAACAATATACTTAATAGAAAGGAAAATTAATGGGGATTACAATTATTATAATGTTCAATGTTGACCGGATGAAATAACTCACATTCAAGGGGAGATAACCAAGATTTTCAGGGGGAAAAGACAAACAAACAAAATATTACATAAGTGAAAATTCATGTCTGAATCACTAGTGTCAACTCAAGACTCGGTTGAACACCAAGTTCAGTCATCGGCTTAATTTCCTACCCTCTTTTCATCATCACTATTGCCAGGAATTCCAGAAAGAAAATGTAGCAACCTCTTTAGCAAACACACTTCTGGCAGTCACATTGACATGCTTGATCATCTTTTCTTTTAGAACAAAACGAAGAAAAATAAACCGCATCAAAATCGACACAGAACTTACTGAAAAATAATGGTCTAAAACACTCATGTCTACGATTGAACTAAGAGAAGTAACTCATTCTTACCA
Source organism: Phymorhynchus buccinoides (assembly GCA_017654935.2). Classification (NCBI taxonomy): domain Eukaryota; kingdom Metazoa; phylum Mollusca; class Gastropoda; order Neogastropoda; family Raphitomidae; genus Phymorhynchus; species Phymorhynchus buccinoides. The sequence goes on from CM065682.1 coordinate 26,971,140, forward strand.
ACTACAATGGCTATGTGATGACCCCCCTTGAGACGGGGACAGATCTCTTTTTCTTGGTCAGGTCAGGTCAGGTAGTTAGGACATTAGGCCTCGCGGCCTCTTCACTGTCCTGTCATTTTTGTTTGAACTTTTGCACAGCTGAGAGGTTTTTGTATTTTGTTTTCGGCAAATCTGCCTTTTAGTCATGCTCGTATTGTAGTTTTGATATGTTGGTGTATCCACCAAGGAGGTTTTTGAATTGTGTTAGATTCTGTGCTCGTTTAATATGTGCAGGAAGAGTATTCCAAAACTTTGTTACTCTGTTAGAAAATAATTCTTTCTAATATTAGTTCGGCTATACTGGGTTAGTATTTTTAAATCACTGTTACGGGTTCTTGAGTCAGAGCCCGATTCTTGAGTGTGAACGGCTTATCAAATTCTAACATCATGACATTCATCTTGACGTAGGGGAAGACGGGGTAAAAAGCGCTTGGGTAAGAAGCCCACCCCAATTATCTCATGAAATAAAGAAAATTTCAGTCAAATTTGCCCATGAGACGAATGTAGACATTAACGCTCGTCTCATGGGCAAAATGAGACAAATTTGCTTCATTTCATGACTTCTTACCCGCCCATGCGCTTTTTACCCCGACGTAACATTCAACATTTTGGCATAGTCCCTACATACCATGAAATTCCTTCATGTTTTCGAATCAATATTTATCAAAATTCCACCAATCATACATGTTAATCAAGCAAAATGGATTATAGCAAATGTTAAAATCTGTTTATCGTCAAAAGGAATTAAAGAGTAACCCACGATTTTATCATGCACGACCTTATTAATATCAGTAGGGGAAGACGGGGTAAAAAGCGCATGGGCGGGTAAGAAGCCCACCCCAATTATCTAATGAAATTTTCAGTCTCATTTTGCCCATGAGACGAGCGTTAAAAAGCGCATGGGCGGGTAAGAAGCCCACCCCAATTATCTAATGAAATGAAGCAAATTTCAGTCTCATTTTGCCCATGAGACGAGCGTTAATGTCTAGCATTCGTCTCATGGGCAAATTTGACTGAAACTTTCTTTATTTCATGAGATAATTGGGGTGGGCTTCTTACCCGCCCATGCGCTTTTTACCCCGTCTTCCCCTAATAATAATTTTCGTCATTCGTAATTACCTCAAAGCACAACACTTAAACGAAACGTTGACATAACAGTTTTAATATTGTGTATATTTCAACATCTTAAAGTAAGACCAATACGCGAAATGCTAAAAGAAATTATGTTTCAACACGGTGTAAACTGAAGTGTTAATATCAATATGTTTTCAGAGACAACGCATACTGAAAAATAGCTTTGAAATGTTTATGACAGTGTGTAAACTTTTACAAAAATTGTAGTCATTTCATTTTTTTAAAATACTGCATAATCATTGCAAAACGTGTTCTGAGTATTGTCAAAAAAGATGAAACACGTAAACAGACATATAAACACGTAAACACATATAAACGCGTAAGCAGACATATAAACACGTAAGCAGACATATAAACACGTAAGCAAACATATAAACACGTAAGCAGACATATAAACACGTACAGACATATAAACACACACACACAGTGACACATAAAACAGAGCAGTAAAGTAAAAATGTTTAAAAAGTACATAGGCCTAGACTTGTGTAAAGTTATGTTCTATAATTAATTGTAGGCCTACACGAAAACCCCCAGAATTCCGATCATTAATAATTCTTCTTTTGATACAAAGTTTGTAGAAAATATAGAGTGCCAACAATTCACCTGCCCGTTTTTAAAATATTATATTACATTGTCCTTCCTCCTGCTTTCTCTCTCACCCTCACTTTCTCTCTCGCTGTGTGTGAGAGAGATTTGTGTGTGTGCGTGTGTCTGTAAGTTTTTAGACACGCGCACGCACGCGTGTGTCTATTTGTGTATGTTTACGTGTCTATTTGCGTATGTCTGTGTGTTTGTTTGTGTCTATCCGTGTGCTTGCCTGTCTGTCTGTGTAAATGTGCGCGAATGCGTGTGTGTATGTATGCCAATGTTTACTGACACACACATCGCAATGACGAAGAAGAAAAGTAGACAGTACAAAGAATAACAGACACGTATAATAACATATTATCGAAACATATACATTGAAAAAAATATCAAAATATACCAATCGGATTGTGCTTATGGTCTAACAGTTGACCCAAAAATAATAGGCAAAGAGGTATTCAAGGATCTGATATTGAAGCAGATTTGGACACAAAATGGAGATATAACTTTGAGATCAATTCATTCTTCCTATTTCTCTCTATCTTCGTTTGTCTATTTCTCTGTCCATCCGTCCGTACATCTCTCTCTCTCTCTCTCTCTCTCTCTCTCTCTCTCTCTCTCTCTCTCTCTCTCTCTCTCTCTCTCCTGATTTCTCTCTCCCTGAGTTGTTTCCTTGTAAAAGAGAAAGGTAGGATGAACGAACGAACACATTTTTATTTATAGAGGGTAAATGAATAAGCAACCTGAGTCGTTATCCTTGAAAAAGGAGAAAGGTAGGATGCAAAATACAATCCAATAGTACGACACAATAAAAAAAAATCAAACGAACACAATATTTTTATTTATAGAGGGTAATAGTATTGAATAATCAAATCTACTGACACATGCTTCTTTTATATCCAGCCCTCTGAGAAAAAACATATAAAAGTAAAAATAAAAAAGGATGGAAAATGAGCACAAAGTATTACAAAGCATGCAACATACAATCCTATAGTATTGACACAATAAAAACAAAATATAGCACTGACACAATAAAAACAAAATCAAATCTAATGCTATTAACTATACTCAGTCTTAGCATGCAAAAACCCACAGCCGGCATATATAAAGCGTTCACGCGAGGCGCGCGCCATCATTCTCATCGCTGTTCGTGACAGAGACGGTTCAACCATTCTTTTTTCTCTGTTGCCCGAGCCACAGAGAGGCAGAACTTCGCAGCGACTAGGCTAGCAGTCTATACCCGATCCCTGGGATCGGTATTTTTCCCTTTAAGAAGTAAGCACATACACACGGGAAAATAAAACACAATCCTACTTTACATACTCTTCTTTAACAGGCACAAATTGAAAAGTAAACACAAACACATAACAAAATCAATCAAAATCTTACTTTACATATTCATCTTTAAAATGCACTTATTTGAAAGCAAACACATACACGTAAGAAAGTCAAACCTAGTTCCACTTTGCCTACTCTTCTTTACACGCACAAATTTAAATGTAAATGCACATACACATGGCAAAGTCAAACCTATTCCTACACTACACTATTCATCTTTAACATGCATACATTAAGAGGTAAGCGCACACACGTGACAAAAAGGAAACCTTATCATATTTTTTACACGCATTGTCTGTAATATGCACATGTTCAAAAGTAAAAGCATACACATGACAAAATCAAACCGAAACCTAGTTTACATACTCATCTTTAACATGCATAAAATTAAACTAAGCACATACTCAGAAAAAACCCCACTACATAATCGTCTTTTAACATACACAATTTAAATTTAAACCAGTACACATGTCAAAATCAAGCGTACTCCCAATTTGCATACTCATCTTTATCATGCACAAACCTAAAAGTAAACACATACACATGACAAAGTAAAAACTAGTCCTACTCTACTCATCTTTAAAATGCACGAGAGAGAGAGAGAGAGAGAGAGAGAGAGAGAGAGAGAGAGAGAGAGAGAGAGAGAGAGAGAGAGAGAGAGAGAGAGAGAGAGAGAGAGATAGGGGGGGGGGGGGGGGGGGTAGTTGGACAGAGAAAGTACAAATGTCAGCATATAAGAGTTAACACCAAGTCAACATCAGGCAAGGAATGGCGGTGTAGGATAAGTGACACAGGGGGAGGGCTGGACGTTGCAAGCTAAGACACAAAAAGAAAACGAAGATTATGGGGACAGAGGGGATGGGCAGAATTGTTCTTTTATGCAAGCTGTTTCCCAAAGCAGCTAACAACATGAGCAAGTACTTTTTTTAAACATTTTGTTTTTTAACTATACTACTGGCATTGTCATCTTTAATTGCGAATACTGAACCTTTCGAACTGCAGAGGAAGAAAAAAGGCTTGTATGCAAAAGACAAAAAGTTAACAATCATGTACAAGCACGAAGTAGTGACAAATAAATAATTGTGCATGTATGCAAAAGACATTCTAGATCAAGCCCAAAACTTGAATGGAATTCTTTTGTGATTATGTCTGAACATGCTGCCTCATGTCCTCAAAATCTGTCTTCTTTTATTAAAAACAAAAGAAGAAGACAAATGCGTCAACGTTTACAACCACGCGAATTATATTAAATTAGTACAGAATATATCAATACAATACAGTACAAGACGAAACAAGACCATACAGGACAAGACACAAGATGTATGAAGTTGTTCTCTAAACAAGCGCGGATTCGCAATCGTTTGTGGCGTGCGACAATTTTGGACGCGACAATTTTTGACCGACCATTTTTGACAGACCGACAGACCGACCAACAGACAGACAGACCGACAAAGTGAGTTATAGGTTTGTGGCTTGTGCCACAAACAAAAAAGGACAAACAGTCAAACTAACAAGGAGTTAGGACTGAAATATAACCTCTTTCGGGGAGGTACATTAATTTCAGACTGATCCCCTTTGGGTTGAAACTTTTCTTCTTCTTCCACCTTCATCGTACTGAAGATTCTTGCCCTTGGCATTATGAGATGGGGAGTAAAAAGACAAAAGATAGACACTTTTTAAGTCGTTAACATTCATAGCATATAACCACAACAAACGCACCAACCATATACATTCCATTCTAATCCTTTCAATTCCACTTCTCACTAAAAAACAAATTCACCCTGGCCCAATTTGTTGAATCAACATCCACGCTGCTACCGTCGCCGTCCCCGCCATGATGATGACGTCACCAAGATGGCCGCCAACATGGCGGGAAGCTGCCCCGGAGGCGTCAGCATCGCAGTTTCTCTGGGCGTTTCTGTGGCAGGAGCAGGACATGAAGCTGCCTTTGTGCTGGGTAGCCACGACAGAATAGCCATCTGGGCAGCACTTCGCGTGGTTGTAAACGTTGACACATTTGTCCTCGTCTGGTTTGTCGTCACAGTCTAAGAGACAAGCTGTAAACATAGGCAGGGAAGAATGTTTTTAGTTTAGGCCTATAGGCCTACAACTGAATGAAAGCAACGTGATTTGACCCATTTACGTGCGTGCGCGCGCGCGCGCGCGCGCGCGTGTGTGTGTGTGTGTGTGTGTGTGTGTGTGTGTGCGTGCGTGCGTGCGTGCGTGCGTGCGTGTGTGTGTGTGTGTGTGTGTGTGTGTGTGTGTGCGCGCGTGTGCGTGTGCGTGCACATTATGTGTGTATGCATTGTGTTTTATGCGTGTGTTTGAATGCGTGTAGATCGTGTTTGAGCAAAACGAACTAAGGAATGTGTAGACACAAGCACACCTGAAGGCAAAGGTAGCCCACATTGGCAAGCGAAGACGTATGAGTGTTTTTGAGATAAGGATGGAGGGTCGGGATGGTTTCTTTAATTAATATTTGTCTGTACAAATGTATCTACAATAGCATGTAGGCCTACGTGTGTGAATGCGCTTATGTGTTTGCAAGAAAGTGAGTGTCTTTGCGTGCGTGTGTGTGTGTGTGTGTGTGTGTGTGTGTGTGTGTGTGTGTGTGTACACATAGGCCTAATTTGAAGATGTTCATGTGAGTTTAGTTAGTACAAGTCAGTTTTCGTATATGTGTCTGTTCATACACACTTTCACAATTATGTGAATGCCTCTACTCATATCCTTATCAATCAATAACGTAGCAATATTGAAATAAACAACCCACTGTTCAGAGTTTTTTGTCTCTGGCAATTCCCATGCCTGGTTCTAATAGCACTGATAAGCGCAAGCCTACCGCTGTTTACGTGTCAAAACGGCAAAGGGTTCTGAAAGTGGATTCGTAAAAATAAAAAAAACTCAGGTAAAAGCACTTGACTCTCCTCTAAAAGCAACAAAATAAAACACAAAAATAAAACACGACAACAACGCCAGAGACCTACAACACGACACAATACGATACCTTACAACACAGTACAGAATATATCAATACAATACATATACAGTACAAGACGAAACAAGACCATACAGGACAAGACACAAGAAAAGACGCGATGTTTATGTTTTACGTCCTCTCGGTTACGAAGAACCATACGGGACAGTTCTTTAAATAAGTTAATATTTCTTTTCAATGAAGTTAGAGAAAAATTAGGGGAAATTTTTATAAGTACTTTTAGATTTGTGAATTTGAACTATAATATTAGATATAAATTAAGGTTTAGTGCCATGGCTCGACCTAGAAGCTGCTTATGAACATGTTTCTTGATTAAGATACTTGATTTAAAATACGCCATTAATGATGGCTATTAGCTGAGCTATTAATGATTAAAATTTTCAGGACCACTTTTTAAAAACAGAAACAAAAGTGAAGAAAAGACCTAACAAACTCACTCTTTATTGTATCCTCTTGGTTGATTGGTATGGGGTAGTTCTCACACCTCTCTCCATGGAAATCATTGGTGCACGTGCAGCGCGTGTACAGTCCTGTCCTGTCATTGGCTGTCGCCATGCCCCGGCTGCCATAGCAACAGAAGGTCACGCGGGGTGACTGACACTTCAAGGCCGGGTAGGCTTGGCAACCGTCGTCGTAGAAACACGATTCTCCTGCAAGGAAGGAATGCTTGGTCGGAAATGTAAAAGTGTTTAGAAGAAGAAAAAAGTTGATACTAAAATAGGGCGGGCTAATAAGACTCAGTAATACCCCTTCGCTTCCCTTGCCCCCACCCCCACCCCTCCCAACCTGCCCTTACATCACAAACTACTTAATTAGAGCTAATAACCCACAGTCGCGAATGCACACACAAAAAAGGGCTCTCAAATGAGTCAGCAAGGTTTAAACAATAGAATGGAATGGAATAGAATTGGAAAAGAACTGATACTAGAAAAGAATGGGAACAGATCACACGCAGCGCATTACAAAGTAATACAATACAATACAATACAATACAATACAATGCTATGCAATGCAATACAGGGCCGGACCTAAGTTTTTAAGGGGTGGGGGCTAATTCCACCAAGACCCCTAGGGGGGTCCGGGGGCATGCTTCCCCGGAAAAGTTTTAAATCCGAGAAGCAAAATAGTGCAATCTGGGCATCAAATAAAGGACTAATGCCATTACTGTTCATACCCCTATTGAAACATGATTTGAACCATTAAGTACCTATCAACTGGCGGTGCTGATGAGTGCTAGGTATAGCTCGCGAAGAAATTTAGCTGCCGCTCGGCGACAAGAAAAATTTGTTCAGCCCCCTAGCCCCCCCCCCCCCCCCCCCCCCCCCCCCCCCCCTGTAGGTCCGGCCCGGCAATACAATACCATACCTGTAGATGTGTGTGATTCGGTCCGGGGTACCACCTGAGCGGAAGGGTTTGGGGTGGGCACAGGCAGACTGGGGCACCTACAGCCGGAATACTCTTCCTTATCGGCGTCCACTGCGCGGAAAGACATGTCCCCGGCCCCTGGCTGGGGCTGGTCTTGCAGCAAAATGTGAACTTCCTCTCAAACAGGGACATTTTGTTCAAGCCTGCACACTCTGCCTCGCCCCTGTTGCACATGCGTCCTGTAAACAAATACGAATACGAATACGAATGTTTTTATTGAGGGTAAAACAGATAAGCTGGGTAGCTTTTTTACACTATTGCCCTCAAGCAAAAACAACAACAATTAATGAAGAAAGTGATTAACAGAAAAGAAAAAAAGAAGAAAAAACTGGCAACAATAGTGACAAAAATATACAAAGTAATATAATACAAGGCAAAAATGGACACAGAACAGCAATTCAATATTAAAGATCTCTGCCTTCTTTACTCACACATAACACAACTGAAATGCATAGTCCTCTCTGCATTCTTTACTCACACATAACACAACTGAAATGCATAGTCCTCTCTGCATTCTTTACTCACACATAACACAACTGAAATGCATAGTCCTCTCTGCATTCTTTACTCACACATAACACAACTGAAATGCATAGTCCTCTCTGCATTCTTTACTCACACATAACACAACTGAAATACATAGTCCTCTCTGCCTTCTTTACTCACACATAACAACTGAAATACATAGTCCTCTCTGCATTCTTTACTCACACATAGCACAACTGAAATACATAGTCCTCTCTGCATTCTTTACTCACACATAACACAACTGAAATACATAGTCCTCTCTGCATTCTTTACTCACACATAGCACAACTGAAATACATAGTCCTCTCTGCATTCTTTACTCACACATAACACAACTGAAATGCATAGTCCTCTCTGCATTCTTTACTCACACATAGCACAACTGAAATGCATAGTCCTCTCTGCATTCTTTACTCACACATAGCACAACTGAAATACATAGTCCTCTCTGCATTCTTTACTCACACATAGCACAACTGAAATACATAGTCCTCTCTGCATTCTTTACTCACACATAGCACAACTGAAATACATAGTCCTCTCTGCATTCTTTACTCACACATAGCACAACTGAAATACATAGTCCTCTCTGCATTCTTTACTCACACATAGCACAACTGAAATACATAGTCCTCTCTGCATTCTTTACTCACACACTGAAATACACATAGCACAACTGAAATACATAGTCCTCTCTGCATTCTTTACTCACACATAGCACAACTGAAATATACATAGTCCTCTCTGCATTCTTTACTCACACATAAACTGAAATACATAGTCCTCTCTGCATTCTTTACTCACACATAACACAACTGAAATACATAGTCCTCTCTGCATTCTTTACTCACACATAACACAACTGAAATACATAGTCCTCTCTGCATTCTTTACTCACACATAACACAACTGAAATGCATAGTCCTCTCTGCATTCTTTACTCACACATAACACAACTGAAATACATAGTCCTCTCTGCATTCTTTACTCACACATAACACAACTCACATAGTCCTCTCTGCATTCTTTACTCACACATAACACAACTGAAATACATAGTCCTCTCTGCATTCTTTACTCACACATAACACAACTGAAATGCATAGTCCTCTCTGCATTCTTTACTCACACATACACAACTGAAATGCATAGTCCTCTCTGCATTCTTTACTCACACATAACACAACTGAAATGCATAGTCCTCTCTGCATTCTTTACTCACACATAACACAACTGAAATGCATAGTCCTCTCTGCATTCTTTACTCACACATAACACAACTGAAATGCATAGTCCTCTCTGCATTCTTTACTCACACATAGCACAACTGAAATACATAGTCCTCTCTGCTTTCTTTACTCACACATAATTGTTCCACCAAAAGCTCGTATCTCTAACAACTTTCTGTCTGGGGTAAATGAGGTTGTGTAAATGGAAGAAAAACTCGTAAGTCCCAAATTCAAATCTAGTTAAGGACAAAAACCTCGTTCTTTTCAAGTATTAAAAAAAAAAGTATTTTTAACAAAATGCTGGACTAAACTCGCAATGACTTGAACATAATTATTCATCATAGTTAATCAATTTTGGTAAACGCTGTTAATTTTTTAAACATTTTGTTTCATTTTTCTCAAAACTACCAAAATAGATATACGAGGTTTTTGAATTTCACCGACGATATATAATAATAATAATTGATAGTATTTCTATAGCGCCTTTCTATCATTATTTTACACTCAAGGCGCTTCCATTCACTGATACACCCGCAGTCACACAAGACATTATTACCCAATCATTCACCCAGGTACAAGATCAAGAAGGAAAAACATTACAAACCGAATGAGCTTTGAAAGTAGTGAGTCTTGAGTTTAGCTTTGAAAGTAGAGATAGTTGGTTCATGGCGGAGATCGACTGGGAGGGAATTCCAAACAGCAGGGGCACGGAAACTGAAACTGCGGTCACCAAAATTAATGATTTTAGATTTGTTTTTGTATATACCTTCATTATTACTGCTATCCGCCCATTCCTTCATATCTTGTTCAGCAGTGAAGTAGTCCTCGCACACACAGGTTCTGCTGCCGTCGTCTTGATCGTAGTGTCGTCGCCGAGTGTTCTTGTCCAGGCAGCAATGGTAGTCGTCGTCATTCGCAGTGACGTCCGAAGGCACCACACCCGACGGAAAGCAGACCCCTCCCTGACTACATTGCCCCGCCCCTCCTGAATGGGAAAGGAAATGTTTACGCAATAAAATAGAGAATGGTTAATCACATCAAAAGCTTAACCAGTCTCTAAACTGTGTGTGTGTGCGTGTGTGTGTGTGTGTGTGTGTGTGTGTGTGTGTGTGTGTGTGTGTGTGTGTGTGTGTGTGTGTGTGTGTGTGTATGTGTGTGTGTGTGTGTGTGTGTGTGTGTGTGTGTGTGTGTGTGTGTGTGTGTGTGTGTGTGTGTGTGTGTGTGTGTGTGATTCGTGAGTAATTGCTCAAGTAGAAATATAATGCACACACATAAGTAAAGCTCTCTCTCTCTCTCTCTCTCTCTCTCTCTCTCTCTCTCTCTCTCTCTCTCTCTCTCTCTCTCTCAAATAAACCAGTCAGATTGCATTCTGACTTATAAATTTAAAACAAAATATTTTTAAACTTTTACTAAACGTCTTAGACATTTGTATGCACTATGTGAGTGCGTCTGCGTGCATGCATACCTGTGTGCATGGGGGCACATTTCAGAAAATGAGATTGAATTTAATTTGAATGGGGAGGAAAGCAGGAAAGAGAGTACTTGTGTGTGTGAGAGAGAGAGAGAGAGAGAGAGAGAGAGAGAGAGAGAGAGAGAGAGAGAGAGAGAGAGAGAGAGAGAGAGAGAGAGAGAGAGAGAGAGAGAGAGTATGTAACCGAAAATCAAAGAAAATCAATGTGTGTACGACTAGGAATGTGTGTGTAAAGTGTGAGAGAGAGGGGGAGAGATTGCATGCCAGATTATTTTATCATGTCAGGGTAATGATTGTCAAAACATGGCACGTCCACCGTGTGAGACTATGATGTCGATGATGGTGATGGTGACAATACAATGGTGATGATGGTGATGATTCACTCACCGACAGTACGAACAAATATAACTACGGTCGCACACACCAGAACGTTAATACACCTTCCGAAACGCATGGTTCTTCATTCCTAGAGGAAACAAGCAAAACACCCACAATGGACATAAACCAGATTAACTTTGAAGACATACACGCACATAGTCTCGGACATAAAGTGATAAACACACATTCAAGCACATATGCACATATCAGGTACACACACACACACACACACCACTTATGCGTGCCCATACAAAACCATCCATAATTGTTATGCTAAAGGTATGTGCACACACAAGAAAACCCATCCGTATATCCCATCCGCATATAATATGATTGTGCACATGCCCAATAACTGTTAGTGACTATTCGTACTTGTTACTGTCCTCATTAAAGTATACAGTCTCTTGCCCAGACAATTTTAGAAATCACATCTCATTTATCCTCCCACCCCCACCCCCTATCCACCTCCATCCCATTCCATCACAATCTTAAAATCGTACAGCTAACTTTTTAACAGAGCACAACAATCCAAACCAAAGGTATAACCAAGCAACGCAACATTTCCACTAAAGCACTTGGCCTTGGGTGATACCCTCGTTCTTCACAGATTTCATCATGTTCCTAAACAGGACACATCGATTTCCATTAACTGTTACAAAATTTGAAGTGATTATGTGCTGCAGTTCAAAACTGTGTGTGTGTGTGTGTGTGTGTGTGTGTGTGTGTGTGTGTGTGTGTGTGTGTGTGTGTGTCAAACTTCCGCTCTCCCTCCGTCAGCGACCGACTCTCTCTGCTTTCAAAGCTAACCTCAAAACCCACCTGTTCCCCCGTCATTAAAGCTCCTCTCTCTTTATCTTCTCTCTCTTGCCATTAGGTCTGTTTCTGCTATATTCCATTTATGTTATCTGTGTGTGTTCGCGTTGTATTGCGTTTGTGTTTGAATGCGCTTTGAATGCTAACGTGTGTGTGCGCTTTGATTTGATTTCTATCAAGATTCAGCGCCGTATAAATACTGTATGTTGTTGTTGTTGTTGTGTGTGTGTGTGTGTGTGTGTGTGTGTGTGCGTGCGCGTGCGCGTGCGTGCGTGTGCGTGTGTGTGTGTGTGATGGGTTAACACCCAAAAAAACATGCGCGCGCGCACACGCACGCACGCACACACGCACGCACGCACACACGCACGCACGCACACACGCACGCACGCACGCACGCACGCACGCGCGCACGCGCACGCACACACACACACGCACGCACGCACGCACGCACGCACGCACACACACACACGCACACGCACACACACACACACACACACACACACATACATACACACACACATACATACATACATACATACATACATACATACATACATACATACATATATATATATAAGATCAACACCAAGCCTTCTTTCTTTCGTTTATTTTCAGAATTTTCGCCTCACTTGTCGTAGGCTTGATCGCAGACTGACTGAAAGTACAAGAAACACAACCAAACTGAGCATAAGGTTGAGTACATTTCAGAAGAAGGTGAGTGACTAGTGTTCTAACTGCCAACAGAAAATTCCACCTCGAACTAATACATGCATCCCGTCTACCTTCCCCCTTCTTTTTTTCCTAAAACTTTCGAAAACTGGAATTCACACAATGCTTTCTTTTATACTCCTCACATTAACATATGAATGCTTGTAAGCCAACAAATTTGGAATTCACATATTAGTTTCTTTTATACTCTTCACATTAACTTATACAAATTTGTAAATTACCCCCACTCCTCACTCCCCCAATCCCACCGCCTATTCTGCAAACCTCCCCCCATCCACAAAAAAGCATCTCACTCTATCCCACTATTCCCTTAATTTAATAGAGGAAATCATACTGCCTACAAAACTGTATGTATTCTCTCCAAATAACATCCAACCCTATTATTCCAATGTTAGTGTCACTTTGATAAGCAAATACAAATACAAATTCAAAATCCCGTGACCATTAGAGCTACAAACAGCCACACTTCAACTCTTCAGAGAGTGAAGCCGTGCAGGTCCCTCCTCGAGTTCAATCCCGAGAAGAGAGTCCCCAGGTTGGACATCCAGAACAGCTCTTTCCTCATCAATTGCCTTTCTGACTCCACGTGTTCTATTGCAGTGATTTGCAGGAAATTCATGTCAGGGTCGTTTGGGTGAGTTTGATGGGCACAGTGGGCAGCAACAGTACATTTCCATACTTTCCCTAGTTTGCAGTCACTTTTGTGATTGGCCCAGCGTTTCTTTAAGTTTTTTGTGCATCCAATGTACTGGGCTTCAGCATGTATTTTGCAGGACAGCAGGTACACTACATTTGGAGTAGTACACGTCAGGTGTTGCCTTATTTGCCAACGCCTTCCATTCCATGAAGAGGAGACTGTGTCCGCAAACATCCCATGGCTACATGTGTCGCATCTTTTTGCTGTGCACTTGTTATTTTCCGGGCCGTGTTGGACGAATCTTCTAGGAACTGCTGGTTTGTATACCTTTCCTAGATTTGTGCGGCGTCTTTCAGCAGAGATGATGAGGTTTTTAGGGAACATCTGCACATTTTGAGGGTCTGCGTACAGTAAGTGCATGTTCTTCCTGATGATTTCCGATTTGGACGGAAGACGTGGGTCATACGTTGTGACCCACGCCAGCTTCTTGGGTTTTGGCTTTCTTTGCATTGTCAGCAGTTGTCGTCTTTCCTTATTGGCAGCCTTGGACAGACCTGACCTTGCTGCGTCTATGTCCCAGCCAGCTAAGGCAAAATACCTAGCATTGTCCTCAATCCGCTGCGACAGGGTCTGATCTTCGCTGCATACCATCCTGAGCCTGGTGCCCACTCCCGAGAACAGACCCTTGAATACTCCCGGGGGATGACAACTGTTGGGGGGCAGGTAAGCATCAAAAGGTGAGCACAGATATATATATATATCAAGCAAACTTCCCGCGAATCATAATCCGAGTATCAAAGAGAAATATCCAAGTCATATGCCTGTGCTTAGCTGCCATCAGCCAGGTAACAATCATTGTCAACCATCAAGCGCCTGTGTTAGACTGACCTTGACCAGGTCACGGAAGGTGACAAACATCAGAGCAGTGGTCGATTGCAGTGGATGCCTGGTGGCTTACGGGTACCGTTCAGAAATGACAACTGAGCCTGTGTAATTTTTGTCATCCATGCGTTACTTTCAAATGGGTTCTTTAAATGTTTTTATTATTGCCACTCTAAATGAGTGGTCAGTGTCAGTTTGGTGATAATGATATAAAGTACTTGACCCTCCCCGATCCCTTCTTATCCCTTTTGAATTAAGTGTCTATGGTATTATTTTTGTTCTGTGGTCTTGAATTAATTACGTTTAACGCGCACGTTCATTGTTGTCACGAACAGAAAGTATGCCAATTGAATGCGTGGGTTATTAGTTCTTTTAGGTTGTTGGTTTTTTTATCACTAGAGCATATCTATCTCTCTCTCTCTCTCTCTCTCTCTCTCTCTCTCTCTCTCTCTCTCTCTCTCTCTCTCAAAAAAGAAAGGTAAGAACACTAATTGCACCTTGACCGATTGAAAATTCAAACAGATGTGTTACCCTTTTCTATAAAAATTTAAAAAAATGTATAGTGTGCACGTCCAGTGATCGCGGTCTGGTTGGGGTTTTTTTTAAAGGCTGTCATGTAGGCCTAGCCTTTTGGCGGATTCAGAGTTAAGTGTTTGGTTAAGACTGTGTACCCCAACTATTTTTTCGCTACCATCCCCATGATCTTGGCTTTCAATCTCAAAGTATACTGTGCATATTTCTTTCTGTTTTATTCTGATGCCAGAATAAGTTTCAAGAACACAATACCTTGAGCACAGATAAAATGTTCCTTCTAGGTGAATTTTTATGCGAGGAAACTTGCTGGGTTATAATAGAAACTGCACATTTGCCTGAAACTGACCATTATAGCAGTAATCGCAACCATTTCCTTTTGTGTTTCAAAGTGAAAATAACGAAAGCTAGCAAGCTGAACCTTTCCACGTAGCTTAAATACTATAATTATACACTTTTGAAAATAGGCCTACAAACATTATGGACAAGAACTTTTAAGAGAAATGAACTTACGTGGACTCAGGTATTCGTGTTTTCCTAAGCGAATGTCCAGTCTAACACAGTCATAGCGTCAGTAACAATGTGTCGTCTGCTTTCCTACCTGTGTGTCGTTTCCCGCTTTGCGTAACCAAGCCGGTGTCACAGGTGTGAAAGTTATTCCTATTTCAAAATTGTCCCCCCAGACAGTTTATTATTTGCACCTTGGATTTTTATTTGTTTGTTTGTTTGTCAGTTGTTGTTTTTGATAGTGGTGGTGGTGGTGGTGGTGGTGGTATTTTTTTCCTTTTGCTTGTCTGTACTGTGTGTCTGTAAATTTATTTAAAAAAATAATCAAAATCAAAATCAAAATTGGTTAAGGTTAAATTCTTGAATGTTATTAACAATTTAAAATTAACTGGAAATGTCAGTAAAATTGTCACAGAATTTCTAAGAGAATTTATTGCTATTTCACAATATTATCCGTCAATGCCTTATTTCCGCCAAAGGCTGATGTTAGGATCGATGGGTGTTTGTAATAAAAAATCTGCGGCAGCTTTATTCCCTCAACACTAAGACTGTGTGCATTGGTATGTGTATATGTGTGTATGTAAGTGGGTGAGTCGCGCGTGTGCGTGTCTGTGTGAGAGAGAGAGAGAGAGAGAGAGAGAGAGAGAGAGAGAGAGAGAGAGAGAGAGAGAGAGAGAGAGAGAGAGAGAGGAGGGGGGGGGGGGGGAGAGAGAGAGAGAGAGTAAATTATTTGATTAAACTTGTCTTCTTTTCTCTGTTGGAACTAAGACACAAGTCTCTCTCTCTCTCTCTCTCTCTCTCTCTCTCTCTCTCTCTCTCTCTCTCTCTCTCTCTCTCTCTCTCTCTCTCTCTCTCTCTCTCTCTCTCTCTCTCTCTCGCACAGACACGCACACGCGCGACTCACCCACTTACATACACACATATACACATACCAATGCACACAGTAAAAAATAAATTGCAGTTCTCCTTTTTTGTATTTCACATTCAGTAAATGCAATGGAATGACATATCAAATGAAATACAATCTTTAAGTCGACAATACTCCGAGCCAATGGTATCGTGAATGTTATGTGATTCACATTAATCCATAATACTAATTCAGAATTTGAATGACTTTAAAGTTTATTTAAACTTTTGGATAATTTTTTTATACATACAAAGAGCCCAAACTCTCAGTTTTATAAGTTTTCTTTTTAACAGAATAGTGTACCTAATTTCAAAATTCAAATTAAATTTAACGCTAGCAAAGATAATCACGCTTAGTTTACTGTAGGCCTATACCTCTAACACAAATAAGGAATGTAGAGTCGGTTTTACAGAAGCAAGATATCAACGTGTGTAATGATATTATACCAAGTGTTTTTACATGCACCAATATATTTTCTTATATAGGGGAAGACGGGGTAAAAAGCGCATGGGCGGGTAAGAAGCCCACCCCAATTATCTCATGAAATGAAGCAAATTTCAGTCTCATTTTGCCCATGAGACGAGCGTTAATGTCTAGCATTCGTCTCATGGGCAAATTTGACTGAAATTTTCTTTATTTCATGAGATAATTGGGCTTCTTACCCGTGGGCTTCTGTTTTCCCCAGGCACCATTGTGAATGCTATTTTTACCCCGTCTCTCATGCACCTACTTCTGTTTGTGAAACCAGGAAGATAATCAGGAAAATTCACAGAGCAAATTGTACAATGTCTATCTTTTAATACACTATCCCTATCTTTCTCATGCACTGTAACAGTTTAATCTTCAGTTAAAAAGAAACACTTTATGTGAAACAGTTTTGATGCAGGAATGCTATTCTTGAGGAACAAATACTGTTATACTTACTCAACATAGTCAAAGTTTAAAGGAAAGACTTGAGGGTGAATACTTTATATTATGTAAGTCTTGAAGGATTTGTGTTGTTCCTTGTTATGTTACATTATGTAGTTTACACGAAGGTAAGAAAAGTGGTGACAATTTTAACAGACAACACCCTTGAAGCCTTTGCCTCTTGTTATAAAATGAAAGTCATTAATGTCGTGAATGCTATACATGAGCCTTGAAGGCTTTCTGTTATTCCTTATTACAGTATATCAAGCCAAAGTGAAAGTCTGAAAAGTCATGGATACCATAATGTGAGCCTTGAAGGCTTATGCCGCTTGTTTAACTCCTTTGATACACCTAAGGTCGGTAAAGTCGTTAACTATATGAGCCTTGGAGGCTTTTGCTTCTCGTTATAAGATAAAAATAGTCGAAATCGTAAACGTACATGAGCCATAAAGGCGTTTGTCGTTTAGCAGTTGCTGGTTGCATTATCTAGTCAAGGTCAAGTTCAGAAAATGGCCGATTCCGCAGGCGAGTAGAGTAAGACGGGGTAAAAAGCCAATGGGCGGGTAAGAATCCCATGCCAATTATCTCATGAAATGAAGCAAATTTCAGTCACATTTTGCCCATGAGATGAGTGTTAATGTTTAGCATTCGTCTCATGGGCAAATTTGACTGACATTTTCTTCATTTCATGAGATAATTGGCATGGGCTCCTTACCCGCCCATGGGCGTTTTACCCCGTCTTCCCCTATCTTGGTCTTCTACCATCTCCTCAGCACCCGGTGGCTGCCAGCCAGTCCTGGGCGTCGTCGCTCTGCTGGGTTCCAGTCTGGCAGCTGGCGATGAAGCACTGGGTCAGTGCCTCCACGGTGCGGCCCGTGTTGGGGCCTCCCCCGGCCTCCAGGCACTTGACCTGGGAGACCTCGGTGTAGCTGACGCAGTCCTTGATGGCCCTGCGCTGCTTGTTCCACGTTGTGCAGTCCTGGAAGGCTTCGAACAGGTCACTGCACTTAGCGCTGAGGGCACAGAAAAACGTGAAGCATTTTTTATAAAGGTTTCAAAAGAAAAAGTAGGGTCGTAGTAAAAAGCCCATGGGCGGGTAAGAAGCCCATGCCAATTATCTCATGAAATAAAGCAAATTTCAGTCAAATTTGCCCACATTAACACTCGTCTCATGGGCAAAATGTGACTGAAATTTGCTTGATTTCATGAGATAATTGGCATTGGCATCCGCCCATTGACTTTTTACCCCGTCTTCCCCTAAAGTAAAAGAAAAACGTGGAACAGTTCGAAAAATTTCAAGGCAAAATGGTAAGTAAAACGTGAGAAGGTTTCAAGGCAAAATGGTAAGTAAAACGTGAGAAGGTTTCAAGGCAAAATGGTAAGTAAAACGTGAGAAGGTTTCAAGGCAAAATGGTAAGTAAAACGTGAGAAGGTTTCAAGGCAAAATGGTAAGTAAAACGTGAGAAGGTTTCAAGGCAAAATGGTAAGTAAAACGTGAGAAGGTTTCAAGGCAAACGTAAGGTCAAAGAAACACGTGGAGCATTTTTAAAGGTTTCAAAGCAAAAGTTGAGCTTAAAGATACACTGACCCACCACAATTAAATCCCTTGGGGGGTTTTCTGGGTAGCTGTGACCCATATACAAATGCCCCCAACTTGAACTTGAAGCTGCTCTTTAAAATGATGCTTCGTTTTCAATTTGGAGGCATTTGTATGGGAGTAAAACCTGGTCAAAACAAGATTTCCTACCAGCTATAAGAGGGAAAACACGTGAAACCCGTGATTTTGACACGTGATCTGGTGGGTCTTTAAGCCCCAGCTCGCATTCCTGCGCGTTTTAACTTTCTAAGCTGTCAACACCTTTACCAGAACATTCTCGAGACAAAAAATATAAAGAAAGTACATTCTCAATTTCAAAGAAACGGAGTGTAAAAAAAAACATAAACTGGATCAGAGACGAGAGAAGAACTCTTTGTTCTCTCTTGTTTCTGACTGGATTCAGAGCGAACTTTGTGGAGGGTTAAAGCCGCTTCAGACTGTTCGACCCAGTTGATTGAAACTGGTTGTGACCTTTCCAGTTTTCCTCTTTTGACAGAGTGAGTAGAAATGGCGTCCGGTAGAAAGCGCGCACTGCTACTAGTAGGCTAAAGCGCGCAGAAAAAACGCTATGAAGCGCGCACTTTGATGCCATAAAGCGCGCACGGATTTAGCTACTTGAATACAGTGCACGATATAAAACGCGCGCTTCCACGGCTTCGGCCTGATGTGCCATGAATAGGGCAGGTTTCAATCTTTTAATTTTATTTTTCTGTGAGTATTATGCAGTCGCCATATGCAAATGCGAGAGAGATTTGATGCGAGAGAGATTTGTGAGAGAGAGAGAGAGAGAGAGAGAGAGAGAGAGAGAGAGAGAGAGAGAGAGAGAGAGAGAGAGAGAGAGAGAGAGAGAGAGAGAGAGAGAGAGAGAGAGAGAGAGAGAGAGAGAGAGAGAGAGAGAGAGAGAGAGAGAGAGAGAGAGAGAGAGAGAGAGAGAGAGAGAGAGAGAGAGAGAGAGAGAGAGAGAGAGAGAGAGAGAGAGAGAGAGAGAGAGAGAGAGAGAGAGAGAGAGAGAGAGAGAGAGAGAGAGAGAGAGTTTAGTGAAGCGAAACAAAATTTTACAAGTATGAGAGAGATGTGTGATACATTTTAATTACAATTTTATGTTTAGTTAATGTTCAAAATCAAAGTTGTGTGATGCAAAAAAAAAAACATTTCTATGAGAGATTTTCATTTTATTTTTATTTTATTTTAAATAAATATGAGTGATAAATGTTCGAATGTTTTATTTTAAATAAATATGAGTGATAAATGTTCAAATTGCAAGTTGTGTGAAGAGAGAGAGAGAGAGAGAGAGAGAGAGAGAGAGAGAGAGAGAGAGAGAGAGAGAGAGAGAGAGAGAGAGAGAGAGAGAGAGAGAGAGAGAGAGAGAGAGAGAGAGGGGGGGGGGGGGGGGGCGCGCTCTTTCCAGACATTCGAAGTGCGCGTTTCATAGCATTAAACAACCTGAACTCGCGCGCTAACTGACAGTGCGCGTTTTATAGCAATTGCAATATGCGCGCTAAACGGACGCAGCCGTATAAATAACAAATGCAAATTTTGGTCAGATGAAACGTTTCCAACCAGTCAGAAGGAATTGACACCAGTTACTTCCAACTCACTCTGGCAGTTGTGTGAAAACAGCCAATGGTTGATGGTAATGTGAAGACGGCACACGGCCACAGCTAACTGAATGAAGTTCACAACTGAATTTTCTTCCAACTAAAATGTTGAATAGTGTGAGGCAGTTTTTAAGTTGTAGCGTGAGAAAGTTTCCTTTCAAATTCTGGAGGGTTTTTTTCTTGCACAGAAAATGTCTCCTTATTTTTGACGCAGCGCCTTGTCGCTTTTAACCCTTTCGCAGCCAACCATTTTCAGCCAAAAATACCATTAAACTTAACTGGGTAGAGAAAAAATAATTATCTGCAAAATTGGAAATTCCTCTGTGACATGTATAACACTAGACCTATCCTTACCTCCCAAAATTAAGAAAATAGCGTCTTCGGATAATAGATCCGGATTGGATGCCTTTTAGTAACATGGGTAGTAAGCCATTGTGGTGCATAAATGCGACATTGGCGGTGAAAGGGTTAAAGCAATGAAGTTACATTCTCACCGTACCTGCTGACGGAGGGCTCTCCGAGACACTCAACACACTACAAAATACTAACACACAACCCCAAGGCTGCAGCACGTAATACACTCACTGTGGCTGTGTGTTCTGCTGTCTGAGGGCCGCCCACAGCATCAGCTGCCTGTTGCTCTCCAGGGTCAACCTAACACCAACCCCAAGGCTGCAGCACACAATACACTCACTGTGGCTGTGTGTTCTGCTGTCTGAGGGCCGCCCACAGCATCAGCTGCCTGTTGCTCTCCAGGGTCAACCTAACACCAACCCCAAGGCTGCAGCACGTAACACACTCACTGTGGCTGTGTGTTCTGCTGTCTGAGGGCCGCCCACAGCATCAGCTGCCTGTTGCTCTCCAGGGTCAACCTAACACCAACCCCAAGGCTGCAGCACGTAACACACTCACTGTGGCTGTGTGTTCTGCTGTCTGAGGGCCGCCCACAGCATCAGCTGCCTGTTGCTCTCCAGGGTCACCCCGCCCTGGCCGTCCTTGACCTCTCTGTAGGTCCTCGAGTCCCACACGGTGGAGCACAGGCTGCCCGGGAAATAGGAGCCGGGGTAGACCCGCAGATTGCCCTGCTTGATCTGCCCAACATCAACCACTGTGGCCAATAGCAAAGGGAGAGATCTACAATAAAATCATGTTCTACACTAATGGAACGTGATGCTACGGCTTAAGGGGCCGCCACACTACACAGACTCAATAATAATAATAATAATAATACTGAACATTTCTAAAGCGCTTTAGTCCCTTTGCAGGGAGTTCATCAAAGCGCTTTACATAATACAATAAAACACAAATAAGTTAACATTATACACATGCATAAGACTCACCACAATCAAATCAAATATACGTAAAATAACATTATTTAAACAATTCAACTGCGATCCAACTGTGACTTTTGTGAGGCAAGATTCTCGTGAAATATTACTGTCTAAATGAATCTGATGAAATCCTAGCAGTTTTGTTCACTATGTTTGCATAGTCCCCCGTACACGAATCTTGTGAAATACTCTGTATTTTTGTATCAAACATTTCTTAAGATTCGTGTATTGGGGTCTGCGTGAGTAGGGGAAGACGGGGTAAAGAAAATAAAGAAAATTTCAGTCAAATTTTGCCCATGAGACGAACGCTAAGCATTAACACTCGTGTCATGGGCAAAATGTGACTGAAATTTGCTTCATTTCATGAGATCATAATTGGCATGGGCTTCTTATACCCGCCCATGGGCTTTTTACTCCGTCTTTCCCTAATATAGTGAACGAAAATAGTAGAATTATTTTAAGACGGGAGTATTTCACGTGAATCATGCCACACAGGCGTCGTCACCGTTGGATCGCATTTGAATAGAAATCGCACGTGTGGGGTGTCCCCATTTAGTCTTTTACGGAACACCATGACTCTCAAACTAGGGGGCATTTGCACTGCCTCTGAGTGCTGCGGCAAAAGGGATTGGTTGGCCTTAGGGGACCTTTCACCAACGACAGCTGTCCTCAAATCCTTAAGGCCGAAAGAGCAGGGATGTACCCTGAGTGGGTAAAGTATTACCACTACAAGCAATGATTCTACGCCAGCCATCTACAATTTCAGCATGCACACAAACACACCCGCGCGCGCACACACACGCACACACGCACACACACACACACACACACACACACACACACACACACACACACACACACACACACACGCACGCACACGCACGCACACACGCCCTACAGCAGCAACAGACAACAAATAACACCCAAAACAGGAACCAACCAAACAAACAAACTCAAACTCAAACTCTTTTCAATATTTGTCGTAAAACGGTCCAAGGCATTGTTGACACAGGAGTGGTAAATACCACGAAAGACAGAAACAAACATACAGATGAAAATAGGTAGCTCGTAAAAATAAAAAGCTCGCTACCTATGACAGTGTATATTTGCGACATTGAGCATGAACCACAAATTTCACTTTTTTCTAGGGTTAGGGATAGGGTTAGGGTTAGGGTTAGGGTTAGAGTTAGTTAAATGGTTAAAGTACAGAAAAAGTGAAATTTGTGGTTGTCGCAAATACAGACTCTCATAGTAGCGAGCTTTTTATTTTTACGAGCTACCTTTTTTCATGCGACACAGCCTACCCTGCGTTTTCCCTACCCTGACATTGAGTCCCGGTTTTTCGGTCTGTGGGATGTTGTCGGATCTGTTGACGGGCCGGAAGCTGACTTCCACAGGCGGGTTGTTGTGCCAAAGCAGTTTGAACCAGGCCCGGCCGTTGTCGTACCCGGTCTTGATCATCCAAGCTTGGAAAGTGTTGCTTTGCACCGTCCACAGAGCTGAGGCGTCTGTCGTGACGCCCTGTGCGGGAACGTAGAGGACGAGTCTATTCCAGTTTGTACCACTTTGAACCAGTTTGGGCGAGTAACTTACAAGAAACACATAGTAGGCCTACACCAGAACCATCAACAATTTTTTTTAAACTAACACGAAGGCAACTTGAGACAACGAAATTGAACAAAGGGGGAATACCCTCTTTCTAATTAACTCCCCTCCACCAAAGTTGATTACGATGCCAATCATCTAGCAATTCGTGATCTCCTCTCTTGGCCTCACTATTTCATTCTTTGATCAACTTGAGACAGTCATTTCTTACATCTGGGGAAACAGTGAGACAGAAAGGAGGTGGGGATCAGGGTGTGAGCGTGGAGCATGTGTACGTGTGTATGTGTGTTGCGCGTGCTCTCTAGATGGGGGGGAGGGAGAGGTGGGGGGAAGGAACATTCATTAAGTGTTCTGTCTTTATTCTTTATTCTTCTTCTGTGTTCACAAGCCATATATCCATAATGAGTAAGGTACGTATGTGTCCGGTTTTCAGTTGTCACTGGTCTCCCCGCTGCGTACAGCCAACACATTCAGAGGAGCTCAAAGGAAAAAAAATATTTGAAATATTTTTTGTTAAGGCAAGAGAATGGGCCAATAAGTCAGAAAGATAGTAGATGATAGAAATCAAAGGGAAAAGGCAGAGTCAAAGAGAGTTGCAGATTGGAGGAAATGCCCCCGGTGAGGATAACGGGGGGGGGGGGGGGGGGTCTTCTGTACAAATAGTTCCCCCACCTTCAAGAAGTTCTGTGCTTGTAAATGCCTCTAATCTGTCTCTCTCTTTGACTCTGCCTTTCTCCTTGCTTTGTGTCATCTACTATCTTTCTGACTTTGGGCCCATTCTCCTGCCTTTTTTTTTCCAAAAAAAAAATTCCATATAGTTTTCTCCTTTGAGCTCCTCCGAAATCGGAATGTATTGGCTGAATGCAGCGAGGACACCAGTGGAAACTGGAAAACGGACACATACGTGCCCATTGTGGCCTTATGGCCCGGGAACGCAGAGGACGAAGAAGAGGAACCAGCGCACTCGCAAATCCATTGGGTTACGAATGGCGATTCTAACCGACTACGTCACGGCGACTGGTTGTCTTCTTCTTCTTCTTCTTCTATGTGTATGTCTTTATTTCTGACTTCCAATGACTCTTTCTCTAACTGCACTGGGCGTGCGTGTGTGTGTGTGT
This sequence comes from Phymorhynchus buccinoides, assembly GCA_017654935.2. Lineage (NCBI taxonomy): Eukaryota > Metazoa > Mollusca > Gastropoda > Neogastropoda > Raphitomidae > Phymorhynchus > Phymorhynchus buccinoides. The sequence goes on from CM065682.1 coordinate 26,995,432, forward strand.
GT
>CM065682.1:27002933-27045433 GCA_017654935.2 Phymorhynchus buccinoides
GCCTCCGGTCATTGCCTCCAGTATTGTTCCCACCTTATTTATATTTGCAAATGTCCCATATGTGTCTGATTCAGACCAAGACGACGCAAAACACCATTTTCGTCTGGCGTTGGGTGAAGTACCCAACGGCCAACCAATGCCCCCTGTCCTCTCGTTTGACAGTTAGGCCTATAGTCTTCCACAAATAAGACAAAGCTGTACCATGAACTTCCGATACTTAATGCAAACCAAAAGATGATTTGAAATGAAGAAATACTTGATATAAACCCTGAGAAAGTACTCTGTTCTCTCATTCAGTTCACAATTGCACTAGCTGCAATCTAATTCCACTATTAATCTCTAACCCTGTCCATTTGTCTGTCTGTCTGTCTGTCTGTCTCTCTCTCTCTCTCTCTCTCTCTCTCTCTCTCTCTCTCTCTCTCTCTCTCTCTCTCTCTCTCTCTCTCTCTCTCTCTCTCTCTCTCTCTCTTTCTCTCTGTGGTCTCCATTTTGTCTTTGTGTGTCCTAAATATTCTGGCATTAGAGAGAAGCAGATTCCTAAAAAAAAGAAGCTATAAACACCCTTCAGCTTTTAGACTGGCGTTATTGATGTGTGATTCTAAAATTAATGTTTGTTCAAACTAGCTCAAAATCTGTGTGAAACTTTTCATTCTCGTAATCAGTCTGTATTTATTAATGGTCAACAGTTCTAGGCATTGTTCACTCATTTTGTGGTTTTCCTTATCTTGGTGTTATTATAATGCTGATTATTTGTCATGATTCTTATTTCCTTTTGTAACCCCCTCCCCTCTGACATGGGCAGACGGCCTGGTTCAGTAAATGTTGTGAATTGTATGAATCTCTCTCTCTCTCTCTCTCTCTCTCTCTCTCTCTCTCTCTCTCTCTCTCTCTCTCTCTCTCTCTCTCTCTCTCGTAGTAGTAGTAGTAGTAGTAGTAGTGGTAGTGGTAGTGGTGTGGTGGCGGTGGTGGTGATGGTGGTAGTAGCAGTGATAGTAGTAGGAGTGGTAATGGTAGTAGAAGAAGTAAATTGTGGTGGAAGTAGTGTTTTTCATTTATTTATTTATTTGTTTATTGGTCGGTAGGTTTTCTGTTTTGCTTGTTCTTATTAATGACGTTGATGCTCTGCCTACCATGTTGTTGTTTATATTTCTGCTACTGTCGTTGTTTCTGTTGACGATTTTACTTTCTCTCAACGTTCATTTATAACATTAGTATTGCATGTTGCATGCTTAGAACCAAGGACAGAATGGAAGAATAGGCCTAGCCTAAATTCTTATCCTTGTAAAATAAAGTATCTGAAGTCTGAAGTCTGAACTCTCTCTCTCTCTCTCTCTCTCTCTCTCTCTCTCTCTCTCTCTCTCTCTCTCTCTCTCTCTCTCTCTCTCTCTCTCTCTCTCCCTCTCTCTCTCTCTCTGAGACAGTTTATGAACGTAAAGCTAATGAAACACAATTCAAAAACGTAACTAATTTGTTTTAAGATAAGACCGATGTTGTCCACAAAACTTTGTCACAATCCAATCATAAATGTCACAACTGTCCCCGTAAACGAAAACGGGATGAAGAAAAGTAAAAATGATTGGTATCAAGTATGTCCAACAACAACAACAACAACAACAACGACGACGACCATTTAATACGTGTCTTTTTACGCTTTAATTGTGAGCAAAGTAACGTTCATAGTTTTTCTTCAGAACTTAAAAACATATAAACAAATCTAACACATTTTAGCGGATCTTGAAAACAAAAACAGGAAAAGGTAAAGCCATAAGTATGGAAATAAAACATCAGACACTAAAATCAGAGGGCGTGTAGCAGAGAGCATTAATTTAATGAGAAAATAATGAATGAGTTGAGAACCTAAGAAATACCAATGGCAAGGACTGTTCAAGATTAAAGCTCCATGGAAAGAGGAAACAAAGGTGCACAGCTGCCGGTAATAGTTTAATCAACTAGACTACCTTGGTGGTTGCATCAATACTGACTACGAAATCTGAAACAGTAACAAAAAGAAGAAATAAGGACATGGAAAATAGAACGTATCGAAACAAGCCAAACTCAAACTGTGCATCTTAAAAAAACATACCTGAATAACAAAGGGGAGCTATTCACTGACACGAAAACGACAAGATGGCGAGAATACGTGACAGTCCAAACTTGTCCAGCCTTTATATTGTCTTCTTTTTTCCTCAACGAAGACAAGAGGAAAGGAGAAATGCTTAGCCAAGAAATGTTGGGGGGGGGTGGGGGGGGGGGGGGGGGGGGGGGGGGTGGCATTCAACGACAAGCTGGGTAACTTGATAAAGTGACATTTTTTCATCTGGGGTGTGATTTCTTGGCAAAGCGTCTACACCGTCTGCGGCGTCTGGTTCAATAAGTTAACAATCCGAAGCCACAAGACAGCCGTGACACCCTTCAAATTACTTAATCGAAGAGGTAATACTCCACTGTAAGACAGTATTCCTTTGCGCTCTCTCTCTCTCTCTCTCTCTCTCTCTCTCTCTCTCTCTCTCTCTCTCTCTCTCTCTTGATTCCCCCCTTCCTTCGTGATGCATTGTGGCCATGGCCAATGTACATTAACACATTTCAGTATTTAGTATTCATCTCTCTCTCTCTCTCTCTCTCTCTCTCTCTCTCTCTCTCTCTCTCTCTCTCTCTCTCTCTCTCTCTCTCTCTGTTCAAAATGAACCAAACTGTTGTATTCGTACAAATACATAATTATTTGATTCTACATGCAATCCCTGTGCATTTGGTTTTCTTCATTTACATTTTTTTTCTAAAAACATCATTAGTTATTTTTGTTTAGTAATCCAGTTACTTTTTTTTTTTTAATGGGTTTTGTTATTGCCGCTGGAGTGGCATTTTTGTTGATGATGATGATGTTGTTAATTACAGCCAGTTGGCCATAAGTCCATGTCCTGGCTATGATACACGTTGTAAACATCACAGCTGGCAAAAGCTATTTAACATTGTTCAAAAGGAACCAAACTGTTGTATTCGTACAAATACATAATTATTTGATCCTACATGCAATCCCTGTGCATTTGGTTTTCTTCATTTACATTTTTTTCTAAAAACATAATTATTTATTTTTGTTTAGTAATCCAGTTACTTTTTTTTTTTTTTACTGGGTTTTGTTATTGCTGCTGGAGTTGCATTTTTGTTGATGATGATGATGTTGTTAATTACAGCCAGTTGGCCATAGGTCCAAGTCCTGGCTATGACACACGTTGTAAACATCACAACTGGCAAAAGCTATTTAACATTTAATGCGAAGGAAAATCCGACAATTTATATCAGGCTTCAAATTTCTTGTTTACGCTGACTGGGCGTGCGGTTTGCCTGTTGTTTGAAACGTTTTCATACAGCGCTAAACAAGGTCTGAACGTGGAGTCTTTCGGATGAGACGATAAACCGAGGTCCCGTGTGCCCATGCACGTAGCACACGTTAAACCCAGTGGCAACGAAAAAGTTGTCATTTGGTCCAAATTTAACACATTTAATGCCATGGAAAATCCAAAAATTTATATCAGGCTTCAAATTTCTTGTTTACGCTGACCGGGCGTGCACTTTGCCTAAACATGCATCGTTTTATCCACATCGAAATTACAACAAATGTCCCACATGAGCCCTTCCGGGACCGAGAGAACGTTAAAGGTGGACCCTGACGGATGAGTTTTTGCCAGGAACACGTCGAGATCACCAGAAAGACAGCCTTTTCAAAGATCGGAACACTCACTTTGCTCTGGTTTCCTATAAATCAAACCGTCAAAACGGCGATTCCTCCTTGGCGGAGATAAGCCATTTTGGATGGGGTGGGTGGGGGCCAAACCCATTGTGGTTCAAGCTTTTTCTTTTTTGTAGTGCAGTAAAAACAAATTGAAGCCATTTCTTTTGTTGTGAGCGAAACTCTTTTTTAAATAAACTGCATAAAATGAAGGGGAAAAAAATCAATACAAAGACTTGTATTGCGAAAACATCGTGCAAACGATTTGGTCGCCATTACAAAAGAGACTCTTACGCCTTCTCTTTCAGTGAAAGAATTTGACTTCCAGCACCTCCGCCAAGGATGAATCGCCGATTTGACGGTTTGATTTCTAGGAAACCAGAGCAAAGTGAGTGTTGCGATCTCTGTAAATAGTGTTTTCATGGTGATCTCGATGTGTTTCTTGCAAAAACTCATCCGTCAGTGTCCACCTTTAAGCTCTAACTTTCAGTCGCTAAGCATCGTCAAGCGTTTTCCTTTCCGTTGTGGCGTTTACATTGACACTGCTTTTTTGTTTGTTTGTTGGGTTGGTTGAGGTTTTTAAAAATAATAATAATGTAATTGCAAGCAATCATCTTCAACTGCACTGCTTCCTATTAACATTCGAGTTGAACAGAACGAATTTTTTTTTAAAGTTTCCATTATTAGGGGAAGACGGGGTAAAAAGCGCATGGGCGGGTAAGAAGCCACCCCCATTATCTCATGAAATGAAGCAAATTTCAGTCTCATTTTGCCCATGAGACGAGCGTTAATGTCTAGCATTCGTCTCATGGGCAAATTTGACTGAAATTTTCTTTATTTCATGAGATAATTGAGGTGGGCTTCTTACCCGCCCATGCGCTTTTTACCCCGTCTTCCCCTACACGATCTTAAAATGGCAGACTGAAATAGGCTACATCCCTATGATATGAGTTTGGATCGACCCATCTGTACCATAACTTGAAAACAACAAAAACTTACTTGAAACCTGATAGTTGTGTACGTTGTAGGTTAGTAAGTCGTATCCAACTATGCCGTCCAGATAGAGGAGGCAGCTGCCTTTTTTTGTTTTAAATATGGGCTAAAATTTGCTTATATATATTCGTGGTCCGTTGCGCTCCTACCCTTTCGGTCACGAAGAGAGTTGAAGATAGTTCAGAATGGCCCCCAAAGGACAACCAAACCGTAAGGCTGCGGCAACAGTTTCTCATATGTAAGGTAAGTTGTTTTCCCCTGAGTGAGGTGTTCTTATAAAAACTTACAGGGAAACAGAGAGTGTTGTTTCCTTAGGAACCCCCCGTGGGAATACCGGGGGGGGGGGGGGGGGGGGGGGGGGGGGGGGGTTGTATAAATAGTTCCCCCACCTTCTGGAAGTTCTGTGCTTGTAACTTCCTCTAATCTGTCACTCTCTTTGACTCTTGCCTTTTCCATTTGCTTACTGTCATCTACTATCTTTCTGCCCTTACCGGTCCATTCTCGTGCCTTTTTTCCACGAAACACTTTCAAAAAGATTTCCTCTAGCCGAAGTCGGACTTGCTGGGCCTAACTATTACTTAGTTAGGCGCATAACGGCAACATGACGCATCTGCGCTCATAATTGATAGGAAACTGAGCGATCGAAAAAGAAGAAGTTTTTCTTCCCTATGAATCTTGTTTGGGGCCTTTTTTTTCTTTTCCTTTCTAAACTACCACGTGTAATTTGAGCGAAAACACTTTCCCACTCTGGTGTGTTCATATCTTAGTTTTGTTCTGACTCAGAGGCAATGAAAAGAAAGAAAAAAGAAAAATACATAGGAAATACACACAAAAGGAAAATTTCCCAAGTACAATGTATTTTTCTTTTGATCTGTTTTCTTTTCTTGACTCTGATGGAGTCAGAACAAAACTAAGCATGCTACATGTAGAGTAAAAGGAAGGCTGGTAAAGCAAAACACTTTTTGTCTTTATTTTGGTAAGGGCAGTCAGAAATTTAGAAAGTGTCAGTTACAGTTCCTAGAATATGTAAATGTAATCACAGGGCATATTGACGTAACAATTACTTTGACAAGTGCATCCAGCGTAACATGGATAAAGGCCTGCAGATTTCTTATAATTATACTGCATAGCAAATTTTATACTGACCCCCCCCCCCCCCCCCCCCCCCCCCCCCCCCCCCCCCCCCCCCCCCCCCCCCCTCGAATAACCCCCCACCCACCCCCCCCCAACATCTCCCCCCCACCCCCCCCCCCCCCCCCCACCCCCCCCCCCCCCCCCCCCCCCCATATAATAACATGTGTACATTCCCCCACCCCCCCCCCCCCCCCCCCTGGCATCGAATAACTTACAACATATGCCATATAATACATGTGTTTTGAAGGGAACATGGTTATTTAGCATGGATTAGCTATAATAACAGACTGTGTGTTATTTAGAACAGCCATTTTTTTGACATAGCTATCAAAATTCAGTTTGCCACATCATCTCGGTCCCCCGTCCCCTCCCTACCCCTAAGCGTGTGCGCATGGATTGAGAGAGAGAGAGAGAGAGAGAGAGAGAGAGAGAGAGAGAGAGAGAGAGAGAGAGAGAGAGAGAGAGAGAGAGAGAGAGAGAGAGAGAGAGAGAGAGAGAGAGAGAGAATACACACACATACACACACGCGCGTGCGCATGCACAGGTGTACACATACAGAAACACATGCAATGTCACATATAATAGGCATAACACACTAACAGTAACAGTAACACACGCGAACGCACGCATACAACACACACACACACACACACACACACACACACACACACACACACACACACACACACACACACACAGACATTCTTACAATCAAAGACAGACAGACAGACAGACAGGCCGGCAGACGGGCAAACAGACACCCAGAGAGAGACAGGCAGACAAAAATAAAGACAGAAAGAAAAAACAGACAGACAGACAGAGACGGACAAAGACAGTGGAACAGAGTACACGCGCATGTTTCCCTGCACTCCCTCCTCCACTCACACCGTTCCCTTTAACACCCCTATCTACCCTATATGTTTTCACAGTAGTCACAGATGGTGAAAAGAGTCGACAGCCTTTCCCCTGTAACGCCCCTATCTACCCTCTATATAATGTTTTCACAGTAGTCACAGATGGTGAAAAGTGTCGACAACCTTTCCCATACATCCCGTCCCCTTTAGTAACACCCCTATCTACCCTCTATGTTTCCACAGTAGTCACAGATGGTGAAAAGAGTCGACAACCTTTCCCATACATCCCGTCCCCTTTAACACCCCTATCTACCCTCTATGTTTCCACAGTAGTCACAGATGGTGAAAAGAGTCGACAACCTTTCCCATACATCTGGTCCCCTTTAACACCCCTATCTACTCTCTATGTTTCCACAGTAGTCACAGATGGTGAAAAGTGTCGACAACCTTTCCCATACATCCCGTCCCCTTTAACACCCCTATCTACTCTCTATGTTTCCACAGTAGTCACAGATGGTGAAAAGTGTCGACAACCTTTCCCATACATCCCGTCCCCTTTAACACCCCTATCTACTCTCTATGTTTCCACAGTAGTCACAGATGGTGAAAAGTGTCGACAACCTTTCCCATACATCTGGTCCCCTTTAACACCCCTATCTACTCTCTATGTTTCCACAGTAGTCACAGATGGTGAAAAGTGTCGACAACCTTTCCCATACATCCCGTCCCCTTTAGTAACACCCCTATCTACCCTCTATGTTTCCACAGTAGTCACAGATGGTGAAAAGTGTCGACAACCTTTCCCATACATCCCGTCCCCTTTAGTAACACCCCTATCTACCCTCTATGTTTCCACAGCAGTCACAGATGGTGAAAAGAGTCGTCAACCTTTCCCATACATCCCGTCCCCTTTAACACCCCTATCTACCCTCTATGTTTTCACAGTAGTCACAGATGGTGAAAAGTTGACAACCTTTCCCATACATCCCGTCCCCTTTAACACCCCTATCTACTCTCTATGTTTCCACAGTAGTCACAGATGGTGAAAAGTGTCGACAACCTTTCCCATACATCCCGTCCCCTTTAACACCCCTATCTACTCTCTATGTTTCCACAGTAGTCACAGATGGTGAAAAGAGTCGACAACCTTTCCCATACATCCCGTCCCCTTTAGTAACACCCCTATCTACCCTCTATGTTTCCACAGTAGTCACAGATGGTGAAAAGAGTCGACAACCTTTCCCATACATCCCGTCCCCTTTAACACCCCTATCTACCCTCTATGTTTCCACAGTAGTCACAGATGGTGAAAAGAGTCGACAACCTTTCCCATACATCCCATCCCCTTTAGCACCCCTACCTACTCTCTATGTTTCCACAGTAGTCACAGATGGTGAAAAGTTGACAACCTTTCCCATACATCCCGTCCCCTTTAGCACCCCTACCTACTCTCTATGTTTTCACAGTAGTCACACTGTGAGATGGTGAAAAGAATCGACAACCTTTCCCATAAATCTCGTCCCCTTTAGCACCCCTACCTACTCTCTATGTTTTCACAGTAGTCACAGATGGTGAAAAGTTGACAACCTTTCCCATACATCCCGTCCCCTTTAGTAACACCCCTACCTACCCTCTATGTTTTCACAGTAGTCACAGATGGTGAAAAGTTGACAACCTTTCCCATACATCCTGTCCCCTTTAGTAACACCCCTATCTACCCTCTATGTTTTTACAGTAGTCACAGATGGTGAAAAGTCCACAACCTTTCCCATACATCTCGTCCTCTTTAGCGCCCCTACCTACCCTCTATGTTTTCACAGTAGTCACAGATGGTGAAAAGTTGACAACCTTTCCCATACATCCTGTCCCCTTTAGCACCCCTATCTACTCTCTATGTTTCCACAGTAGTCACAGATGGTGAAAAGAGTCGACAACCTTTCCCATACATCCCGTCCCCATTAACACCCCTACCTACCCTCTATGTTTCCACAGTAGTCAGATGGTGAAAAGAGTCGACAACCTTTCCCATACATCCCGTCCCCTTTAACACCCCTACCTACCCTCTATGTTTCCACAGTAGTCACAGATGGTGAAAAGTTGACCTTTCCCATACATCCCGTCCCCTTTAGTAACACCCCTATCTACCCTCTATGTTTTCACAGTAGCCACAGATGGTGAAAAGAGTCGACAACCTTTCCCATACATCCCTTCCCCTTTAACACCTCTATGTTTCCACAGTAGTCACATAATGAGATGGTGAAAAGAGTCGATAACCCTTCCAATGCATCTCGTCATCCGCCTGCTGGCTAGCATAAGTTAAAGTTGGTTTCAAACAATGGGCTGTTTAGGTAGAGTTATCGTCCTTTGCCTTTTACATCAGGCAGCGTTCCGTTTAGAGCCTGTTTTGTAGCAACGCGAAACTCACGTTCTCTTTCTCTATGTGTCGCTTTCTCTCTTGCTGGCGTGCGGCACGGATGGAAGTTCAGTTTAACGTCGCGTATCGGCTTTCGCCATGTACGACGGGCTGAACAAACAAACCAGGATATAAACAAAAATTTATGTTCCTGAATCACTGTCTTAGCCAAAAGGCCGAGAAGCGATCAGAATTTGAACATTAAGTAATAGTACTGCGCGTGCGGCACAAATAGTTTTTGGCTCTTATTTGACAAAGGGAAGTAATAATCCTGGAGAGTGATCTTTGGTTGGGCGGCCAGAAGCGCGCATCGATTCCTCCCTGTCCAGGGGCGGACCAAGTGATTCGTAAGGGGGGGGGGGGGGGCGGTGTTTTCCTTTTTTCTTTATCCATGATGAGTGTCTGGGTGTGTTTTTCCCCTGTGAGTGTGAAGAATATTTTGTGTGCCGGTCTGTCGCTTCTGACTATGACTGCCAGATAGCAGAGATCAGGGACGACTGCTGCTATTCTGGATGGCTGGGTTAGGAGTTGTTTGTAGTAAAAATGCTTTGCCCAGGGTACATCCCCACTCTCTCGGCCAAAAGAATTGAGGATAGCTGGAGGTGAGAAAGGTCTCTAAAGGCCAACGAATCCCTTTGGTTGCAACACTAAGAGTTGAATGAAACGGCCCCTAGTTTGGGAATCATGGGGATCGTTTCACAAGGTCTAACGTTGCGTAGCGTGAGCGCAAATCGGCAAAAACGGTACTAAAAAACACCCCTTCTCCGACGTTTGCCAAAAGCGTTTTGTGGCTACTCCCAATGTATGTTTGGGCGAACTATCACGTGACTAGAATGGGGTGAATACATTCAAGTCTTGTTGTTGATTGGTCCATTAAAGTTTGTGTGATAGGATTCGGTATGATTCGGTAGTTAGACAGTTTTGGAGTAGACAGCATGCGCTCTTGACACACACACGCGCTGCACGAGCCTTTCTTTGTTCTCTAACCAGATTACACTTGGATCACAAAATGTTCATCATTGTGTTTGTTATTATCTAGTGTGCGTGCTGATCTCGATAGTTTGGTTAAAATAATTTAAAAAATTTGACCAATCAGACAAGAGCTTGTAATATTCTTCCGCAAAGTACGTTTTCTAAAGTGTTTCTTAGGCCACGTTTGGCGTAAGCGTTATTCGCGCGGCGACCGTTATCTAGAGAAACTCGACCATGGTCTTCCACAAAACACTAAGGTGCGCCGTGACGGTCCATTACTGTTGAAAACCACTAAGTGATTCAGTGATTTTACGCTTTGCTATTGGCTACACGTTTTTTCATTGGTTGACATTAGCCTGTAGTATGGGCCAACAGTAACATGAGCTGTACAATAGATGATTTTCTATAGTAATGGAAAATCATGGTACAGTTTAGTCTCTTGCGGAAGACTATGACTCTCGAACGAGGGGGCCCTTGCACCGGCTCTGGTGCTGCAGCCAAAGGGATGGGCTGGCCTTTGGGGACCTTCCTCAACGCCAGCCTTGTCCTCAAATCCATTTGGCCGAGAGATTGGGGATGTACACTGGGCAAGGCGGCATCTCCACTATAAACAAATTATCGCTCAGCCCGCCAGAATAGCATCTGCCCCCCTCTGCTATCTGGTAGTTATAGTCGGAAACGACAGACTAGCATTCATTGGCTACAGACTTATGCCAACCATTAGCAATGCTATTTGAGTAAAGGATCGTAGCACTATAACATCTTGCTTAAAAGAGTTATTCACAGCTTCTAGGATGATAGGCCTAACGTGTTGTGAAGAGTTATCAATCACACACACACACACACACACACACACACACACACACACGCGCGCGCGCGCGCTCGCGCAGAGTACACACATGCACACACACACACACACACACACACACACACACACACACACACACACACATAAACTGACACCACTACACTAATCGAAATAAATGTATCAATAGGCCTACGTGCCAAGCCCGCCCCATGATTACACAGCTTGTATTTTTCAGGTTCAGGTAAAATCAAAACAAAACATGTATTAGACTACAGTCTATATAATCAGCCCAGCCGACGTTGTTGAATACAGATTGTATTTCCCCGGTTATCGAACAAAAAAGCAGCCACGCAACACCGAGAAGGCCCATAAATTCACAGGTCCCTATTATTTCATACCCGATCCAGTATGACAGGGATCGGGTCTTCCCCTTTTCTTTCTTTTTTATTCCTTTTTTCTTTCTTTTTCTTTCATTCTTCTCCTTTTTTTTAATTATTAAAAACCATGTTATTTGTCACGTCGCAGGATTTCATAGATTTTCACAGTGCCCCGCCTCTTGTTACATTTAACCTTTTCACCGCCAATGTCGCATTTCTGCACCACAATGGTTTAACACCCATGTCATTAAAACTCTTGAAATGAGGGTCTATTATTCAATGATAGTGTGTCCCTAAATTTGGGCAGTAAGGATTGACCCCATTCTAAATGTGTCACAGAGAAATCTCACAATATTGCAGACAAAATCTTTTTTTGTATCAAGTAAGCTTAATTGAAATTTTTGGCTCAAAGATGGCTGGCGGTGAAAGGGTTAAAGTTGGCTTTACGTCGGGTCCGACCCACGACGGGAACCTTTCCCATTTCCCATTTGGCCCTTTGTGTAATAGAGAAAAAAACCGGGAGTGCCATTTCGCCCTTCCATTTCTATTGCAAAATCCGCTCTCTTTCTCTCTCCTTCCCTTTCTTTCTCTCTGTTGTTGTTGTGCTGCAACTCAGAGACACGCACGCGCACATAAGTAGATATACATTCCCTGCGTGTCCTCCTTTCTCCCCCCCCCCCCCCCCCCCCAACTTTATAAATATGTAATGTCCCATATGGTCTTTTTAAGAGCGGGAGGACGTGAAGCTTTAATTTTCCTTCCTCCTTGCATTGAAAACGGCCCGCTTATAGTCCGAAACGTCTGCATTGTTTTTTCTAATAAAGGACTTTCTCCTTACCCGACAGACTGATGTGTTGTTCCTGTTGTGTTAACCCTTTCACCGCCAATGTCACATTTTAGCACCTAAATGGTTTAACACCCATGTTACTATCAGAGCCTGTTACCCAAAGCCCCTATTTTCTTAATTTTGGGAGGTAAGGATAGGCCTAATGTTATATATATATCACAGAAGAATTAGCAATATTGCACATTTTGCTTTCTGTACCCAGTTAAGTTTAATGGTATTTCAAATGGCTGGCGGCGAAAGGGTTAAAGTAGATCATAGATAGATAGATAGATAGATAGATAGATAGATGGATAGATATATAGATAGATAGATAGATAGATAGACAGACAGACATACAGATAGGTAGTCAATAGATAGATCACAAGGAACAAATAGACTGCCCTGAAAACATTAACCAGCTTTCACTTCGCGGTTGGATAAAAATCGTGGTGCGGCCTGGTCCTCTTTGAGTTCCGTCATTTGGCCGGTAACATCAAATACAATGTGCCTTCTGTAAATGCTTTTAATCTGAACTAAAATCGTAAGCTTATTGACAAAGAAAAAAACAAAACAAAAAACCTTTGCAGATGGTTAAAACAAAACAAAACAAAACAAAGAAACAACAACCTTTGGTGTACTATTAAGGTATCCCAAATGGGTACCAACAGAAAGGACCCTCTTCCAGCATCTCTCCTTGATAAGATAAGAAAGAAAAGCAAAGCGTTCAAAACCTATAAAAAATACCCGACCAAGGAAAATTGGGACTTCTATGCCAGGGCCCGAAACCAGGTTAGACAAGCTACCAGAAAGCATGTAAAGGAAAGAGAATCTCTTTTGGCTCAGGAAGCCAAAAATAATCCTAAAGTATTTTTTAAATATGTATCTGACAAGACTAAACCTAGAGAACAAATTTCAAAATTAAGGCAAAAAGATGGGACTTATACTGAAACAGATATGGATAAGGCAATAGTCTTAAATGAGTTTTTTGGTAGTGTTTTTATAACAGACCCAGCAAATAGTTTGCCAAATTTTAAAGCAAATTATAATTCAGTGATTAACTCAGTCACAATTAGTCAGGAGCAAATGCTGAAAGCACTACAGTCCTTAAAAATAGATAAATCACCTGGACCTGACGAAATACATCCTAGAGTCCTCAGGGAGTTGTCTAGCCAGTTGGCGTGGCCTCTAACATTTTTATTTAATAAATCTGTACTAGTAGGCAAATTACCTACTAGCTGGAAAGTAGCTCAAGTTACACCAATATTTAAAAAGGGCGATAAGAGTAGTCCTGGGAACTACCGCCCAGTGAGCCTTACCTCCATCGTTTGTAAACTTTTTGAAGGTTTTATCCGTGACGCACTGTGTGATCATTTAATTGAGAATGATATTTTATCTAAAGACCAATTTGGTTTTACCCGGGGACGATCTTGTGTCACACAGCTGTTAGTCACCTTGGGAGACTGGATAGGCTCCCTGGAGGAAGGTAGGCCAATGGACGCCGTTTACCTAGATTTTCAGAAGGCGTTCGATACTGTTTCACATTCCAGACTTATTTTGAAGCTAGCGGGTTATGGCGTGGGCGGAAGACTGTTGGGGTGGATCAGGGATTTTTTGAGCGAGCGCACACAATATGTAACTATAAATGGATTTAGTTCTAAAAAGGTAGATATCACTAGTGGGGTCCCACAGGGTAGTGTCCTGGGTCCCACTTTATTCCTGTACTTTATAAATGATTTACCAACTTATGTAGACTGTAATATGAAGATCTTTGCTGATGACACTAAGGCATACAATAATGTAGAAAACAATGATGAATCAAGAAAAAGAGTTCAAATGTGCATTGATAACTTAGTTACATGGGCTGATACTTGGCTCATGAAATTTAATAGTCAAAAGTGTAAGGTTATGCACCTCGGTAAAAATAATCCCAAGCATACATATTATATGAAAAATAATGAAGATAAACGGGTGCTGGAACCTACAGATGTTGAGAAAGATCTTGGGGTGTTTGTGGACCCGGGCTTGACTTTCGAACCTCACATAAATATTGTATTAAAAGCCAACAGGATGTCCGGTCTGCTTGTTAGCATTATTACTAACAAATCAAAAGTTATAATGATTCCTTTATTTAAGGCTTTGGTGAGACCTATGTTAGAGTATGGAAATCCTGTATGGTATCCACATTTGAGAAAACACATTGATATGCTAGAGGGAGTTCAGAGGAGGTTTACAAAAAAGATTGTTGGTACAAATGATATGACCTATGAGGAAAGACTTATTTATCTGCGGATACCTAGCCTAGAGTATAGAAGGCTCAGGGGTGATATGATTGAAGTTTATAAAATATGTCACCATTTATACGATTATTCCACTACTAACAGCCTACTAACTCTTTGTGAGGGTGATAGAACCCGTGGCCATAACTTTAAGCTGTACAAAAAAGATACTAACACCAGACTAGCACAAAACTTTTTTTTACTAACAGAGTAATAAATGCATGGAATAACCTTCCCGATGAAGCAGTTAATGCAAAGTCATTAAATTCATTCAAAAATATCATAGACAAGTTTTTCCAAAACAAAATGTATTCAGTTAATATACAGATTTAAAGGAATAAAACACAGATGCCTTAGTAGTCATCAGTGAATGAAGCCAAACCAAATAAAAATCAAAAACATATTTAGAGGGCAAAAGGCTAAACAAAATAGCCTATAGTGCCATTTATGCTATGCTATAACCAGAGTTGGCTCTTCTGTCAACGTACCGGACGGCAGATGCAAACAACAACAAAAAGCGCAATATATGCTTCCAAACAATGACAACAAGACACAGTTGTTCTTGCACATAGCATCTTCCATCATCATTGTTGTAGTACAGTGGAACATGGGTCTTATAAGGGAGGTCATTATAATACATACAAAGAAGTGCAATGCCTCAGAGAATGTGGGAGGGAGTCTTATAATGGGAGGTCTTAGAAGGGAGCTTCCACTGTTACTGTTAGTAGTAGTACTTATAGTAGTAGTAGTACTTGAGTACTCGTCATGAGTAGTAGTAGTAGTAGTAGTAGTAGTAGTAGTAGTAGTAGTAGTAGTAGTAGTAGTAGTAGTAGTAGTACTACTACTACTACTACTGGTCAGGTCAGGTAGGTCAGGTAGATTAAGACGACTAGGCCTCGCGGCCTCTCAAGCGTCTTTCTTTTCTTTTTTTTCTTTTTTTTTGAGTTGGCACAGCTGTGACGGTTTTGGTAGACTATTACTATTAGTCATACTAGTATTTTAATGTACTAAGGTTTGAGTCTTTGTCCAGGAGGTTTTTGAATTTGTTAGTATCAGGTGCAAGTTTTGTCTGAGCAGGAAGTGCGTTCCAATAGTTAGTCACTCTGTTACTGAAAAAGTGTCTCCTGATGTTAGTTCTACTATACTGTGTTAGTATTTTTAATTCATGATTTCTAGTCTTTGAAAAATTTGAAATCTGGAACAAACTTTTGTTAGTATTGCCAGGACCATTAATAATTTTATATACATTGATTAGGTCACCACGAAGACTTCTGTATTTCAAGGATGGTAAATCAAGTTTGTGTAGCCTTTCACTATAATCAAAATGTTTAAGAACTTTTATTAATTTAGTAGCCCTCCTCTGTACATGCTCAATTGAAACTGATTGTCGTTTAAGATAATTATGGATTCCAAATTTGGTTCCCATATTCCAGATGTGGTCTAACCAAAGATACTGTACAGTCTTTGGTCTAACCAAACTTTTATATAAATTAATGAACACATTGACTAGTAGTAGTTGTAGTAAAGGGACTGGCTTCTGCCTAAGCCTCGCGGCTTATAAAATGTCCCATCCAAATATTTTTCCTTTGGTCTTTGCATTGAGATATATCGTTTTATGATATTTACTACAGTGATAAAAATATCGGTCTCAGAAAAAGAACTGACATTTTCATAAGCCTATGAATGAATCATTGAAAGCAAAACTTGGTTTGGTAATCGTGTCATCCCTTCACGAACGCCAGCAAAGGGTACTGAAAGCCATACTGAGAAGTCTCGTGCACTGTATTAAAAATGTAGATGAAAGCAAAGTGCTGAACATGAAGCAGCCGGTTGAAAACCGGACAATGTGACGAAATCTGCCAGAGAAGCAGACGACTTTGTGCTGTCGCCTGCAACTTTTCCCGGAAGCTCTCGCGAGACTTTAGGCCTAGGTGTGGTGGTGCTGTAAAATGGCGAATGACTGGAATCGATGTATTAGAGCTATTTTCATGTAATGGTGTGAAGTTCCTGTGTGGTTTATTTGATTTGAAAACATGGCTACGGCAGAAATCGACGTTGCATCTTTGCCTGAAGATGTCAGGGAAAAGCTCGCAGAGCTTGATCTTGAGCTTTCGGAAGGTAAGTAAGCAAAATCTGTGTTTCCGTGTCATTTTCATATCATTATCTTGAACACACTGTTTCAGTCTCTTAGTCAGTAGTCTTAAAATCCATAATTTGATAACAAAATTATTGACAAGAAAATGGATCTACCCGATGAACTTTGTTTCTTTCAAACTGTCGAGCTAAGCAGGATAAACATCCCGAACTGGAACTGTTGAAGAAGAAGAAGAACTGTGTACGTCTGCTCTCAGATTAACTCAATTACAATAATTATACATGATGTGCTTTAGTTTTGTAGTCTACAAGTAGTAGTAAAGTAGAAGTAGTCTTCCATAAGCTGAAGGAGGGTGTTTATAGAAAGAAGAAGAAGAAGAGAGAACAAACTTGTACTTGTACTTGTAGACTACAGTGTAGACCATGTATGCATGTCCCCTAAATACAAATACTCCTGTGCATGCATCATGTGGGGCCCGTGTTTCCCCGGCTGATCTGGGGGGACTAAGCGGTCGTGCATGACACTCTACATGCATCATGTGGGGCCCGGGTGTCCCTGGCCAGACTGGGGACATTCTTCTTCTTCTTCTTCTTCTTCTCTTTAGGGTCCACAGTCGGGCATGACCTTTAACTCGTCTTTCCCTCTTCCAGTTGGGGAAGTTTATCCTGCCCAGCGCTCACCGGTCTTCATTCAGACCATTAATAGTGCACAGGATGCGTGCTATGTGAATTCGTGTCATCCATCCCACCGGCACACACGGCCTACTCTGTTTTGTTGAGCACATTTAGTGGGCTGGATTACTCAAAGACTAGGGCCAAGTCCAACAGTCAACGGACGTTGTTTGCATCGGCTCTCTAGCAGCAAGGGCCGGTCTTCCCTAGGGCTGTGGCGGAATGGAAAGTTATGTCTTCCACCAGAGGCAATTACATCACTCCATGGTGGAGTCCATCATCAGCCTCGGTGGAGGAATTCAAAGCCCGGTTCTAACACTCGGTCACTCCCTCCCACGGCCTTGAAGATGGGATAGCACAACAACAACAAAAGTCACAAAACAGGCCAGGATGAAAAACAGGCCAGGAAATCATGTTTTAATTTAAATTATAACTTAGTAAAAACTGCTTTTTTTTAATACTGTCTCTTCCTCAAGACCATCAATCAATCAATATTATAAAGACAATAACTTGAATAATCCCATAGGAAATTGCAAAGCACATTCACAGGCTCAAAAAACAAACAGTACTAAAACATACATTACATGTATATAAATCAAGCATTGATCGATCACAGAGGAAACAGCAAACACATTTAAGTTTTAACATTATCCAATGAATAAAATGTAAAAATTGATTAAAATGACATAGATATTAAGACTACAGACCGATACAAAAAATAATACATTAACTCATTCGCATCGCAATGATTTTGAATTATTCAAAAAACTCACAAATCGCTCCAGCCATACAGTGATACACACAAACAAAACATACATAAACAAAAGGAGAAATGAAAGAAGATTACGGGTTTTTACTTCAGGTTTAGACATAGGGAAGCGGTAGATCAGACTTTTTTAGACCCTAGATAGAAAAACTCTACACCGATTGGTATCCCCACAACAAACCACTACAAAAGCAAAGTCAGAGGCAAAATTGTGGTCTAACTCTAAGGGAGTGAAGCGAGTTTAGAAGTGACCAAGGTATTGTGTGCACACAGATTTACTTCCATTGAAGCAAATGCATCAAATTGACAGCTATATATATATATGGCCGGAACAACTTCAAAAGTTGAATGAGTTAAGAAGCATTATAGTAAAATCGACCACATCAAAGGAATAAAGCAAAAGCATACAACAGTGTCAGATAATTAAAAGAAAACAAATCAATTTACGATTAAAACATTCAGTGATTCACCCGCCATCACCCCCCCCCCCCCCCCCCCCCCCCCCCCACACACACATTCACACACACACCTGCGTGCGCATTTATAGGTCAAGCAAGTTAGTCTGCATTCTGATTGTACAGACGAATGGCAGAGGGAATGAATGAATTCAGGTGCCTTGATGTTCTTGCATGTGGGGCTTGCAGTCTGTCACTTCTGTCCGATCGTCTGCTGTCAATGTCGTGTAAAGAATGTGTCTCGTCTGTCATGATCGTCCTCAGTTTTTGGGTGTACATGTCGTCCAAGTTTTCTTGCGTTTTCCCCACCCCACCACCCCACCAGCCTTCTTTATAACTTTCTCTAGTCAACCTTTATCTTGCTTAGAAATATTCCCACCTCAACACACTGCACTAAAGACTAGGGCCATGATAGAGGAATAAAACATTTGTAGGATTTCCGATCGAACTTAAAATATCTAATTTTACGAAGACAATATATGTGACTGTTTTAGTATTTTAGTTTTCTTAAAAGAGCAAGTGGAATGCTCATGCCAGGAAAAGTTTTTATCAATGGTCACACTGAGGTATTTGTAAGAATCAACTTGCTCCACTATTTCATTTTTAATCGTAATCTGGTGTAATCCTGGGATCTTTTTCCTAAAGTCGATTACAGGTTCTTTTGTTTTCTTTTAAACATTAAGCAATCTGGAGATACTTTTTATCACACCAATCCACAAACTTATTTATTTCATTTCTGTATTCAGTGTCACACCAATCCACAAACTTATTTATTTCATTTCTGTATTCAGTGTCGTCATTGTCGGTCACAAGTCCTGTCAGAGCCGAATCATCTGCAAATTTCGCTAGGGGACAATTTTGACGTTCACTTCTACATTCTATTGTGTAAAGAGTAAATAAAAATGGTGAGAGTACTGTACCTTGAACAAGTATTATTAAGTTTAACAAACTGAGGCCTGTTGGTGAGATAGTCTAGCACCCTAAAACAGTTGAAAAGGGGACCTTCATATTCAGGAGTTTCTTTGCTGGAAGGTGAGGCTGAATAGTATTAAAGGCACTAGAGAAGTCGAAGAACATTACACGGACATAGGTATTTGGATTATCAAGATGCGCATACACTTAACTTTATCTAAAACGAAAAGAATAGCGCCATCCACATAGATCTCTGTTCATTCTGTAGGCAAATTGCAGCTCTAGGGTCTAAAAACGGTTTAGCAAAATCATGTAAATGGCAAAGCATCACTCTCTCAAACACTTTCATAACTGCAGAAGTTAATGCTACAGGGCATAGATCATTCATACATGTAACAGGTGTTTTCTTAGGAACAGATGTGATACAGGATAATTTCCAGATTGATGGAATTTTACTCTGACTAAGAGACAGGTTGAAAATTGTGGTTAAGATCCTCTATATATACAGTTGAGCTGCGCAGTATTTTAGTGTGCAAGTTCGAATCCCATCCGGGCCAGGAGCTTGGACAAAGGCATCTACCCAGTATTTGCAATGTCCACACCACATTTGACAGGATGGCAGTGAATGGCCATTTGATTTTGGTCACTTGCAACTCTATTATTAATATTTCATAAAAATAACCCTACTATAGGCCTAACCTTATCCTTTACCTGAGTAAGGCAAACAATTGGTTCTTGCAATGAGAAAATGTTTTAGGTACTAACTTTATAGTCACGGAGGCGTCTGTGAAATTCAGGTTGCGCCCACCTGGAGAGCGCGTCGCAGCCAGAGGCGCGCCACGCAATTTTTTTGTTTTGTTTTGTTTTGCATGCGATTTTTGTGTGACTGATGAAGAAGGAAACTGAACTCCATGTTCAGACCGTAAGGCCTAGTGCAAAGTGAGAGGAAAAATCCCCTGTACCCAGGTTCGAACTCGGGTTTACTTGACACAAGGCGAAACCTCTGTGCGCTTGGGGATCAAGCGAAACTGCACCTTCATAAGTAACCAAAATGGCTGCTTACCACCATCCAATTCAATTGCCGTAGACTCAGTGTGACGGTAGAGACACTGTAAATAAAGGCTTGTCCCAGGATGCAACCCCATGGTCTTGCTGTGGTGTGGACGGGTTCAGTAGGGCATTTGCTGCATGCTGTCAACCTTGAATTTCTCTGAGTTGAATTTATGGAGTTGAATTAGAAAGGTCAGCCTAACTCCGGCAGAACAACTTACTATTACTTTGTATTAGACTTAGAGATATTGCTTTGAAATTTGGCAGATTTTCATAACTTATCCACCTAAATATCTGTGCAAATTTTGGGCCTTATAGCTTAACTTTCAGAAAATTGGTAGTCCCATCTAGAACAAGTGCAGGCAAATTAGTACTATATACATAATAGTCTAGTGTTGAGAACAAACTCGTGGCAAATGTCCTATTGACAGACGTCACCAAGAAAGGGCAGTTGGTGATCATGTGACTTTGAGCTGTCAAGTGGTGTGCTTGTCTTTCTCACTGGTGTGTTGTTCATTAGCAGCTGGTGGGGTCTTGTGAAAGGAGCGAGTGGTCTTAATTATAGAACAAGTATTGTAGTTAGCTAGTCAGAAACAATGTGATGTGATTTTTAACTAAGATGTTGAATATATACGTATACAATGTCTTTTATCTCTTTATCTGTTCACGTGTTGTACTCGATATTGGAATGGAACCAAAGAAGACATGGATGATGCACTGATCCAGTGAAAAATTAGTGTTCTGTGCATTAGTTCTGTTTCGTTAGAATTTCCTGTGCTGAGCGAGACACACTTAAAATAGGGAGTGTCAAGACCTTGCCAGTGCTGGGTCAAGATTGTGTGAAGTGTGTGAAGTCCTCTGACTCTGAAATCTCTTGTTAAAGAATTTAGACAGACTGAAATACTGCTACTAAGCCAAACCTAATCTATGAAGAGGAATGAGATAAAAGTTTTGACTAGTGGATTATGAAATCTAAGCTCTTTATTAAGCCTTTGGGAATTGAGCCAAACACTAACGAAACAGCAATTGATGTTAGAAAAGGGAGCAGTTGTAAAAGTCAAGATGTTATCGTTGTCGACTGATGCATTAGCTTGGAGTAAAGGAGCAGGCAAAGGGAATTTGAGACAATTGGTGTGACTAAAAGTCAAACTAAGACAAACCCTGACTTGTGTAGATGCTGATGAAACAGAGACAATAGACCATTTAAAGACAAAACCCAGAGGAACAAACAAGGAAACAGGTCTAGACAAAAAGTTGAGTGGGGACAGCATATTTGATGAAGACAAGTTACCGTATTTTACGGACTACAAGGCGCACCTGACTATAAGGCGCACCCCCCAAATTTTAAACAAAATTCAGATTTTTTGGTTATCATTTCTTACTATATAAATATTATCACTGTAATATCAGTCACATGTTAAGGCGCGGGGGTCTCAGTCTAGGGAAAAAGTATTGCCTTATAGTCCGTAAAATATGGTACCTAAAACTACGAGTACAAGTGCATGAAGTGGACAGGAATTTAATAAGCAAAGGAAACAGAGACAGTTAACTAGAAAAAATTGATTTGACGAAGACAAGCCCCAAAACGGTGTGCATAGGGACAAGGCAAGGAAACAGAGGCACTGTGGCCCACTGTCTAACCCACTGAGTGGGTGGGTTGTTGGCTGTTGGTGGTTGAGGCACCATGTGGCGAGAGGTGCGACCAGCGGGCAGTTTTGTGGAGGGACGTCCAGAGACCCATATGACAGGGCGTGTGTCCAGGGGCAGTGTCACGTCCCTCACCTCTATCACCTCCACCACCTCAGCACACCACTGGGGTAGGGAGAGCATTGGGTTTAATAAATAAAATATGCACAGATAAATTTAAATAACATTTTTAAAATATAATTTACTAATAAAATAAACAAGTCACATTTGGAGTTTATAACTAATATAATTATAAGTTTGGATGTGTGCAGAATACACAAAAATGAATGAATTACAGTAAATATTTATTTACATGTATCAGAAATTTTATGTACATTGTATCACAATGTATGCATTTCTTTCTTTTTTTCTGATTTTTTTTCGGTAAAAGTCAAGATGTGCCACCCCCCCTACCTATCTCGGTTAATTCTATTTTTCCGTTATTGCCTTTCTTACCATACATAATTCATAAAGCTGTATTTTAGGAACATTTTTAGCTAATAACCTTTTTGGAATACTAACCCTATCCCTAACCCTAGCCCTAAACCTAACCCTACCCCCCATCCTATAAGACGGAAAAACGCAACGAACCACAACTGTGACAAATCGCGGTGTACTGCAGTGGGGGGTAGGGTTAGGTTTAGGGCTAGGGTTAGGGATAGGGTTAGTATTCCAAAAAGGTTATTAGCTAAAAATGTTCCTAAAATACAGCTTTATGTATGGTAAGAAAGGCAAAAACGGAAAAATACAATTAACCGAGAAATGCAGGGGGGGTGGCACATCTTTACTTTTACCTTTTTTTTCTTTGCTCAAAATGATTAAATTTGCTTTTTCTTTCACCTTTGCTCAAAATCATGCAGTTCACATTTTTTAGTCTTT
Organism: Phymorhynchus buccinoides; assembly: GCA_017654935.2. Classification (NCBI taxonomy): domain Eukaryota; kingdom Metazoa; phylum Mollusca; class Gastropoda; order Neogastropoda; family Raphitomidae; genus Phymorhynchus; species Phymorhynchus buccinoides. The sequence goes on from CM065682.1 coordinate 27,025,825, forward strand.
CCTCAGAATCATGCTCTGCGGCTTATGAAATATTACATGCGTTTATCTAATGCAGAATTACATATTCCTTTTTAATTTAAGATATCATGTTTGTTAATATATAAAAAAAAGGTTGATTTGATTGGAGTTGTGTCAAGAAAAATTCTACACTTCAATAGAGCTGCTTGTTGGAATGATTTAATGGCAAGACAAACTGGTGTGCTGTTAAGCTGGTCATTCTTCCACTAGAATCTTGACCCCCTTAGTGTGTTTGTCCAGAGTTTGTTCAAGCGTGACTCATGGCCATATATGCTATGAAGGCTGAGTGGGAGTGAAACGCCAAGGACCTACAGCTATAAATGGAGTGCATTTTGATTGTGTAAAGGCCTTTCTCTCTCTGCCTCTGTGGGATACAGTCATGCTCTGCTCTTGAGCAGATTTTGTTTGTTTTTCTTTGCGCTGGTGTGTGAGTAATGCGTTAAAATTGTAGATGTCCCCACCCACCTCAAAATTGTTTTTGTACTAAAGCTTACCAAATGTTTCTGTAAGTGTAAAACACACACACGCACAACCACATATGCACACACGCATGCGCACACACGCACGTACACACACATACACGCACGCACACGCACACGCACACACACACACACACACACACACACACTTGTAAACTAGTCCAATATGAATAGAATATTAAGGAGTAATGTCAATTAAACTTGCTTTTTTTCTTTTTCTGGTCTTTTGCGAATGTAAAGCATTCAATGTTCCCACGGATTAAAATACATGTGTAAAATCAGTAATTACCATAAAATCCCTAATAAACGCCCCCCACCCTCTGCACATATTTTGAACAAAATCAGGGGATGGGCATTTGCTAAACACCCCTTTGTAAAAATTTAAAAAATCCCTTTTGGGTCAAAAGTGGGGAGTGGGCATTTGCTAGATACACTCGCTAGGGATTTTACAGCACTTAAATTACTTAGCTTATTATTCCCTCTCTGTTATCTTGTGGATTACTTGTTGACAAAGTTTTTGTATCAGTACTGTATTAGTGTGCAGTGTACCTACATACCTCCACTGACTTCCATAAAATGTGATCAATGGACATTATAAAACTGCAATTTTAACCCTTTCGCTGCCAGTCATTTTTCAGTCAGAATTTACTATGAATTTAACTGGGTAGAGAAAAAAATGTATCTGCAATATTGGGAATTCCTCTGTGACATGTATAACATTAGGCCTATCTTTACCTCCCAAAATTAAGAAAATAGGGTCTTCGGATTTAGGCCCTGGTTTGATGCCTTTTAGTGACATGGGTGTTAGTGCATAAATGCGACATTGGCGGTGAAAGGGTTAAGATTAAGCCATGATCTAAAAAAATCCAAGATCTTTTGCAACCCTGAACATTTTTTCTACTACAGACTTACAGTTCAGCAGTTTTAATGCAGTGCAATTTACTGTTTGATATTCAGACCCCTTGCTTAGTGACTTTTTGAAGCAGGTCTATTCAATAGGTTATTGCAATCCATGTCTTCTTCTTGCTGCTGACAACCACCATCATCCTTTTGATGGTCCTTTTGATACCCCTCTGCTGATATATGTCTGTATATAATTTGTCTGTCTGCTGCAATGTTTGTCCACTCAATATTTTGGGAACCTCTACACATAATCTCTTCAAATTTTATATTGGTATTATTTTAAGTGAGGCTGTAACTGTAAGACATAAATTCCTTGTTGCCATATTTGTTGTCACCTTATTTTTAAGACTTTTTAAAAGTCTTTTGTCTTCATGATATTTCTTAGATTTAAATACACTTTTGAAACGATCAAACACTACGTTGGGAGTAAAGACATCTTGATTGGTTTACCACTCTTATCAATCCCAAGGAATTAAGAAACAGATAATGTTTATAAACTTTATAATAAAGTAAAACAAAAAGAAAGAAGTAAGGTCTCCTTTACACTCAGCGTGATGACTTTTAAAAAAAAGCCAACATTCTTCGTCGCTGTACATGGCTACAATCATTTTGTTGATTATTTTGCCATGGAACCGGGGAGCTTCAACTTCTGGATCTGGATCTGGATCATGTACGTTGTAGGAGCCTATGAAGGCTATATACAGATACAAACTTCAACCACTCATGCCGGAAGAAAAGGCTTAAAGTTGACCAGAGAAGGACATTTGAGGATTAAAGAAAAAGAAAGATAAAAGAGGATCATAAACTGGATATTAAAAAAAAAGTTGTATTTTCACATTTCTAAGGGAAGTCAGTATAGTTTTTATTTCTCACAGCAGTTGATTGTGACAGTGAGACAGGCCTAACTGGCTGACTACATACAACAGACACTATGTTGAGAGTTTGGCCAGACAGCCAAGTTGCCTATCCAGTTAGGGGACACAACCACTGACAAAAAAGTGACATAAATCATGATTCTCAAGGGATTTATTGGCAACAGTCTCCTGTCTACTCTCCCTCTTTTCCTCCATCCCCCCATCACAATCTCATTTCAGTTTTTACATAATATACAGGACTATCAGTTTAACCTTTTCATCACCAGTGTAGCCGCTTGGGCACCACACTGATTTAACACCCATGTTACTAAAAGTAAAACGCATTTAATCAGGGTCTGTTATACAATGACTTTTTCTTCTTGATGTTAGGAGATGAGGATAGGCCTAAAGTTACACATGCCAAAAATTAATCCCCAACATTGCAAACGAAACATTTCTATTCCCAGGTAAATTTGATGTAAAATTTAAGCTGAAAAATGGCTGGTGTTGAAAGGGTTAAACTCTCCCTTCTTTCTCCTGCTCCCTCCAATCTTGCCCACCTCCCCCTCTTCTCCCTATCCATCATTTATCAAAATGTGAGAGATACTGTTATGCTCAGATAAATACTCTTGGGGCAATTTTTATTTTACGATGCATGAAATGAGATGGAAAACTGAGAATGTTGAAGTTGGCAATTGAAAATGATTGTACAGCTTAGTCCTTTTTTTTAATGGTATGGTATGGTTTGGGTTCACAGTATTTTCTAGTCACAAAGACTCGACTGTGAAATTAGGACTGCTCCCACCTGGAGAGCGCATTGCTGCTATTGCAGCGCCACCCTTTTTGTGTGTGCTTTTTTAGGGGTGGGTGGGACGGGGGAGGTAAGGGGAGTGGACTCTGGAAGCCTAACTCTCAATTTGGTTCATGCCAGGCAGTGGGACTCTCCCCGCTGTTAATGTTACCACATTTTTAATGCAGTAGCCTGAAGTAGGTTTTTTATGTGCTAGGCCAGACTTGCTTAAAGGTACGGCCGGACTATAAAAGAGGGGAGGCGCTGAGCGCGCACCGCATTTGAATCACAGCTGGCGAGAGAGACGGTTCGTCCTTCTTTGTTCCCTGTTTGAGCCACCGTGAGGCATAGCTTTTCTGTCGAGAACGACCCGATCCCTGGGATCGGTTGTTTTCCCTTTAAATAAGTCCCCATCTGATTCTTTCTGAAGGACTTGATGTTCGGAATGACTAAGACTGTCAAGCTAGGCAACCTTTGCACTGGCTGCTAGTGTTTGCAGCCTTAAGGATTAGTTGACCTCTGGGGTCCATTCCCTATGCTCACTGTCTTCTTGGCTGAAATAGTGGAAATGACCCCCCCCCCCCCCCCCCTCGAGTGAGGCATCTCCTCTGTGAACAAATCCTTACAAAGGTTTCCAGAATAGCAGCTGCCTCCAGTGTTATCTGCAGGTGGTTGTGAGACATGCTGTGCAAGCACGCAGACATTGTGTGCGTCACACCAGAGCCTGTGTATATAGATAGATACACAGGCTGTGTATATAGATAGATACACAGGCTGTGTATATAGATAGATACACAGCCAGTGTATATAGATAGATACACAGGCTATGGTCGCACGCTCAACGAAAAAGGCAAACAACCCTGACGAACCAAAGTAGCCAAGGGGGACTATAACTGTCCAGTGTCCATGACCAGAAACACGGTCATGAGACCCTCCATGAGTAAAATTTTGCTGCTCGCTAATAGTCTCGCGCGGTCCTCCTTGCTCGACAATTAAAGTGTGAGGATGCTCCTTCAGTCATTATGCAGACTTCAAATGGCAGTGACAGTGAGTTCAAGTGGCTGTGATGTCATGCTATGGATTGCTTAATTTTCATTGGTGACTCACTGTATTCATGATGGGGTAGGGTGGGGGTTGAGGGGGTGGAATTGAAGTGGAGTCACATTGGTACAACCATGATGTGACCAAGTTCACCCTGTGTTGTGTATCAAATAAACACTGTTTTTCCATGTTTGACTTTGTCAGTATAGTATGTCATGCAAATACGAGATTCCCAACTTTTTTAATTATAATATAGGACTGCATAACTCAAAAATTGTTTGGGGTGGCCCCTAGGGGATTGAGTTATCTAAGGAGTACTGTATAAAACAAAAGCTTAGAGCTTGCAGATTAAGCACTATAGAAATTGTCTTAATAAATAAAAGTAAAAGATTCCTATAGGTGGACAAAACATGAGATATCATTTTCAAGCCAGAAAAACAAGCAAGCAAACACACACCGAAGCAGACAAACCAACTCTGGTCCTATCATGGTTGAACCGTAAGGCCGTGTACACACATAAGCGGATATTCCATGCGGAAACCCGTGCGCAATCCATATATAAGTGAAATAAAGAAGGGAAAAGATTTGCGCATGTGTCCGAATTTTCCCTATATGCGTAACCTTTTATCCTTCTTTCTTCCACTTATTTAGGGTTTTCCATACAGAACTTACGCGTCTAATGTGAACCCGGCCTTACTCTTATCACTTTCATGAACAATCATGTACACAAACAAAATGGGTTTGCACTGCTTTGGCAGCGATCGACATACTGTCCTGGCGAGCAGCCAAAATGTTCTCAGGGAGCAATCTGCAAAGACAATAAAGTTTATGTAATGAAATAACACAATCGATAATACTGTGCAATGCGATTTTCTTCCCCTTGTTCATGTGGGGGGGGGGGGGGGGGGGGGGGGGGGGGGGGGGGGGGGGGGGGGGGGGGGGGGGGGGGGGGGGAGAGAGAGAGGGGAGGATAGGCAGAGAGAGCGTGTGTGTCTGAATGCGTGCACGCGTGTATTTATACGTGTGTATGTGTACCTGTACCTGTGGGCAGTCAATTTTTTTAAAATTTAATTTAAATTTGTTGCTTGATATTATTGATTTATATATATATATATATATATTTACTTATTTTGTAAGCGCTTAAGGTTTTGTTTTAAGATTAAGCGAGCTAAATGCTTACTATTATTATTATTATTATTATAAAACAACACAACACATGCACAATATATAATTAATCACCATTTTGAATGCAAAATATATAACACTAAAACTGCAATAAAGACCAGGATAAAACGACAAGCAAAAATAAAAAGGAAGCAGAGTGGAAATGGAGCAGAAGGCAGGCGATAATTACTAACTGTTGTTATCAGCCATATCACTATATCCTGCATATGGTGTGCACAGCAGTTAGTCTCTAATTAGAGTCTAATGAAGAGGGGAGCTAACTGGCTATCATACTAATTACTGCTGTCTGGTGTTTGTGGCTTGTAAGTTGTCGTGTTTTGCCTGTTATTGGTGTAATTATGGTGAACACACATTTTCCTTACTCCTTCCCCATTAGAAGTAGAAACTGCTGTCATAAACTAAAGCTGAAGAAGACATGCGTGTATGTATGCACTCTTGTATACAAGCAAAACACACTGCCCACTGCCCAAAACACACACTCACAGAGCGACATACGCTTACACACACACGCACACACACACACACACATACACATGCAAACTGATGAGATCTTCTCAAGATCGAAACAGCTGTCTTTGCATAAGGCACTGTCCCTCCCCCATTGGGAGAAAAAGTAAATCAGCACAATTTATATAACTTTTTAATTTTTATTTTTTTAATTTTTTTTTGAACACGAACATTACTCAAAGTTAACATTAACTGGTTTTGTTTCTGAGGTTCACAAATAAAGACATTGGACACAGAAAAGCTTTATCAAAGCAAACTATCTCTCTCTCTCTCTCTCTCTCTCTCTCTCTCTCTCTCTCTCTCTCTCTCTCTCTCTCTCTCTCTCTCTCTCTCTCTCTCTCTCTCTCTCTCTCTCTCTCTCTCTCTCTCTCTCTCTCTCTCTCTCTCTCTCTCTCTCTCTCTCTCTCTCTCTCTCTCTCTCTCTCTCTCTCTCTCTCTCTCTCTCTCTCTCTCTCTCTCTCTCTCTCTCCACCCCCCCCCCCCCCCCCCCCCATTGATATAGAGACAAAAAGAAACAGTTAAAGAACTGTGTCTGAGGAAGAGGGTTGATTATTAAGCAGAGGTTGAAACATTATAGCTTTTTGTTGTGATTTGTTGACCAATTTTTAATGAAGTTTAAATAGATCTGGAAATAGCTGCAGTATTTTTATCTCGTCTTTCTTAGTTGCTCTGTCTTTTTCAGTCTATGTCTCTGTCTCACATTGCCTTCTTAATTTCTATCACTTTCTAAACTAGTATGTCTTTGTCTTTATTTGTGTCTTTTTCTATGTCTCTCTCTCTCTCTCTCTCTCTCTCTCTCTCTCTCTCTCTCTCTCTCTCTCTCTCTCTCTCTCTCTCTCTCTCTCTCTCTCTCTCTCTCTCTCTCTCTCTCTCTCTCTCTCTCTCTCTCTCTCTCTCTCTCTCTCTCTCTCTCCCTCTCTCCCTCCCTCTCCTCTCTCTCTCTCTCTTTCTCTCTCTCTCTCTCTCTCTCTCTCTCTCTCTCTCTCTGAGTCCCCCCCCCCCCCCCTCTCTCTGTGTCTCTCTTAGTCTTAGTGTAAGCTTTTGTTTTTGAACATACTTTTTTATATTTGTGAATATCATATATGTTATGATCACGATCTCTGTTTCAGTCTCTCTCTCACTGTCTTCCCCCTCCCCCCCTTCTCCACCCTCCTCTCTATTATTGTAGTGTAAGTTTCTTTTTTTCTTTGAATGTTTATATATCTGAATATTTTATGTACTTTGATCTCTTTCTCACTCCCCCCCCCCCCCCCTCTCTCTCTCTCTCTCTCTTCCTTTCTCTCTGTTTGCAATGTAAGTTTTTTTTAAACATTTTTGTATACATGTGTGAATATCATGGATGTGAATATGTGCAAGTATACAAGGAGAATATCTTGAAAGGTTCCCAGTATGTGTTTTATGCAGTGCAGTGTGAGCATGCATACACCAGAAGAATGAGACATGTTTTGCATGAATATTGTGATAAGAATAAACACAATGTTAAGAGAATCTTTTTTAAATGTTTCAGGGGACATCACCCAGAAGGGCTATGAGAAGAAGAAGGTGCGACTTCTGTCCCCTTTCACCAAACAGACGGCTCAAGAAAGTAAGTGAATAAGCGATTTATCTGTCTGTACCTCTCTCAAGATTTCACTTAGCTAGGTGAATAAAGGTACCATAGGTACAATGCCTTGATAGTCGTGTGGTTTTTTTTTAATAAGAAGAAATAATATTAGGGATGGAGAGTTCTGCATCTTTGTTTATTGGTTTGCCTTCCTCTCCAAGCCTCATTGTTTCTGTGGTTACATAATTACATAGTTTATTGTCTTTGACATAATTACAGTTTATTTGTCTGTGAGCATTTCAAGTATGGGTTACCCTTCAGCAGGAGGTGAAAGCTGGACAAGACTGATAAACTGAGCACACACCTGTAACTTACAGACACCAAATATGTTATGGCAAATTGTGAAATACAGAGGTTTTACAGTCAAACAGTGCCAAAAATATCAGTCTAAATGAGAGGTCTGTTCACAGAGGGTCTTATAATAGGGGTTTGACTGTGTTTTTATTATAAAAAAAGCATGAAGAAAGAAAATTAGAACTATTGAGTACAATTTTTTTTGTCCGAGAGATAGTCTTCCAATTTCCATGCATTTGTAAGATCAGTTGCACAAAGAAACTCTTCAGAGAGCCGGATAATAGAGGGTCTTCAAAAAAGAAGCCCCCTTCAGTTTTTTCAACCCAGAACTCCTTACACAAGGGTGCCGGGCCGCACCCAGGTCATGATTGCTGTTGTTGTTGTTGTCTTACCCTGGCTTAAAGACTCCAGGGATCATCCCAACAGCCGAAGCACTTGAACGCTATGGTACAAATGTACCAGCCAGGGATGAGAACATTACGTGTGTGACCGTTTTTGGAATACCTCCAGGGCTCCCAATCGTCCCGCAAAACAAGGGGTCCCAGGGACTCCTTCACTTACAGTATAGAAGGTCCTAGAGGCTGGATAGAGAGTCCCAGTGTCATTGCGAATGTTAAAAATAAATTTTTTAGTGCATCCCTGGGACCACCTGTACATTCTTTTAGAGGGTCCTTTAGAATGTACTTAGAATAGTACTTTATATTATAGACCCCCAAATGGGGGTCCCTGGGAGCCCTGACCTCGCCACATGTGCAGCCACAGTTCGACTTCAGAGGATGCCCCTCTGCTGATACCTCTTTTATTAGACAGAAATGGAAAATACACAGTGCATTTAACCAGTGATTGCGTTTACTGGTAAATGTCAGTAAAATACTGATTGCAGAACCAAAATACTGAAAAACATTTGACCTGTCAATCTCATGGACTGATAATGTTTGGCTAGGACTGATAATGTTTTAGCTTTAATATTGTGGTTTTCAATTTCACTGGTTTTTGTTTCCCTGGGACTGGCTTTAATGCCAGTTGTTGGTGGGCATTGTTGCTGATGGAACTGGTTTTCAAAATTCCTAGAGCGATTTCTGCATTTAACAGACGTTGACCTATTGAGACCCCGTCCGGGCCAGTTGACAAGTGCTGTGAGAATGTGACTTGTGTTTTCTCTGATGGTGTCATCGATCAAGTGCTTTCTACTCCACTCAATGACCCATTTCCATTGCTGTGTCCGTGGAGAACAATTCAAGTGCATTGTCTGTTTGTCTCACTGCTTTACTACTTCAGTCTTCTAGTGATAGCTTCCTGTGTGTCCCTTCAAACAGGGAGTGAAGTCAGTCCAATTGCGAGAAATGAGTTGCTTTATGTAACATTGACTCCCCGTTGGGATACCGGGGGGGTCTTTCATAAAAATAGTTCCCCCACCTTCTGGAAGTTCTGTGCTTGTAGCTTCCTCTAATCTGCCACTCTCTTTGACTCTGCCTTTTTCCTTTGCTTTGTGTCATCAACTATCTTTCCGACTTATTGGCCCATTCTCCTGCCTTAAAAAAAAAAAAATATTCCAAATAATTTTTCTCCTTTGCGCTCCTCCGAAATCGGAATGTGTCGGCTGTACGCAACTGGGAGACCAGTGAAAACTGAAAACCGGACATGTACCTTACCATTATGGCCATATGGCCTGGGAACGCAGAAGAAGAAGAAGAATGTAACCTTGACACGTGATGCACAAAATGGGACGAAAAGAATGATTATTATGCACCGCAGAGGGCCCATGAAATGAAAACTTAAAAACAAATAAGTATCTCAAACGCTTGTTCATTGGTTCATTGAATACACCTAAACACATAATACATATATTGAAGAACAACAACAGAAAAAAAAAGTCCTTCGGATGAGACTTAAAACCGAGGTCCCGTGTGCGAACGCATGCACAAAGATCTTGCGCACACGTTAAAGCCCATTCCACTAATCGGTAGGAGTAGGCCATGTTGTGCCGGTGGGATAGATCAGCAGGGATGACACGAACTCACATAGCATGCATCCTGTGCGCCAGTTGCAGTCTAAATGAAGACATTGGGCGTGGGGCAGGATAAACATCCCCAATAGGAAGAAGAAGAAGAAATACATTCACATAATTCACCCCTTGAAAAACAATGTATGTTAGCCAGAAACATTTAATGAAAGGAAGAACATCTCATAAGGTTGTGTAAGTAATTCCATGCACAATTTCGTATTATCGGTAATGAGGGAAAAAGACAAGGAAACTGGTCTATGTACATTGCGTCATATATATTTACGGATTTGCAACAGACATCAGATGATGGTGGTTGTATGGGGACTTGGTGGTGGGGCATTAGAATTGCACAGATGTGGTTGCTACTAGTATATTTTCTGTCACTAAAGCATTGAGGAGCTTACTACACATTTTTATCTTCCCTTGACAGACTCCGCCCTCTTTTTTCCTTCCAGCCACTGTTCAGACCCCCCCCCCCCCCTTTGGTATCTCCCCTACCCCTCTTTCCATCCATCTCCTTTTGACCATCTTCCTTAATCGTTTGACCACACTCTCTACCCTCTTTTTATTACAGCAAGTGTTGACCATGGTCCCTCCTCTGATTCCCAACTTCAAGCCCATCATCTCCACAGGGGTGGAGCTGTTCCTTTCCTGGTTCTTCCCTTTCATCCCTCTAACTCCCTCCCTCCTTCCCACCCCTGCTTACGTAATTACCATTGCTGTTTAAATATAACTTTTCATTCATTTCTTTCAAAGTTCAACATTATTCTGCACCACAGAGGGCCCATGAAATGAAAACTTAAAAACAAATAAGTATATCAAACACTTGTTCATTCATTCATTGAACATTCAAAGTATGAAGGATCACAATCATTGTTTAAATGGAAAACAAGGCAGTGATATACATTTGTTATGTTTTGCGATGCATGATCTTTTTTTAATTTCATAAACGACGAAAGTTGATGTGTATCTTGTGAGAAAAGGTCTTTTCAGGTTTTATGTGTCTGAAGTTTTAATGAAATAAATTTTCATATTTCCCAGCTGCATAGGGAACTGAACTCTATTGATTGGTGATCTAAACATTTATATTTAATAATGATGTCTGCTTTTCTTTGGTCACGGACTAACCTCCTTCCCTACCTCTATTCTTGAAACATCTTGTGGAAGACTATGACTCTCAAACGAGGGGGCCTTGGCACTGGCTCTGGTGCTGCAGTCAAAGGGTTTGGTTGGTCTTTGTGGACCTCCAACGCCAGCAGTCTTCAAATCCCTTTGGCCAAGAGAGTGGGGATGTACCCTGGGCAAAGCATCTCCACTATTAACAAATTCTAGCCCAGCCTGCCAGAATAGCATCTGCCCTCTCTGCTATCTGCAGATCATGGTCTGAAACGACTGACTAGCATCCATTGTATGGTGTCTGTTCTCCAGGTCAGGGCCGCCCCCCAGGAGCCCCCAGTCCCTCCACAGCAGCCCAACGAAGGGCTCAGCGCAGACTGACAAGGGAAGACAACCGATACCACTCTGGTATGTCACTCTTCACTCTCTGAGGTGGAAAACTGTTACTGTCTGCAGAGATTTCTTGTCTATCTTTCATTGCTTCTATTCATGTGCATTTGTGTGTGTGTGTGTGTGCGCGCGTGCATGCATGAGACAATGAGTGCTTGCCTATGTGCTTGTGTATGGGAGAATAGCATGAAAGAAAAATTTGCTCACACTTTGGACCAAAACATTGAAAAGTGCATGTTGTGGGTGATGGTGTTGCCTCAGGTGCAAAAATGATAGGTCCACCCACTAACTAGTGACTAAGCGATCTGTTGGAGAATGGAGAGAATTTCCTGCTTTTTGTATATATCTTTTGTACAAACTTTCTTTTTCCTTTTCTCCAACCACCTGATCCCTTTCTTTGTATGCTAAGATTGTCATTCTCTCTTTTTTTCCATTCATCATTGTCCTCTTTTTTTCAGCCATCGTTGTTATTCTCTTCTTCTTTTTTCAGTCATCAGCCACCACCACCCCTCCCCCCACCTCACCTTTAGCCATTTTTCCTTTTTTTTTCTACCCCATTTCTTTAACCCTTTCACCGCCTGCCATTTTTCAGCCAAAAGATACCATCAAATTTAACTGGGTAGAGAGGTGAAAAAATCTGCAATATTGCAAATTCCTCTGTGATGTGTATAACATTAGGCCTATCCTTACCTCCCAAAATTAAGAAAATAGGATCTTTGGATATTAGGCCCTGATTTGGTGCCTTTTAGTGACATGGGTGTTGGGGTGCAAAAATGCGACATTGGTGGTGAAAGGGTTAATACTCTGTCCTGTGCCTGCTTTCTGCTATGACTATAAGTCGATTTCATTGAAGAGTGATTCCCTTCACTCTCATGATGGCTTGGTTATTAACTCATTCGCATCGCAACAATTTTGATTTTTTTTTTTTTTTTAAACACACAAACAAAGCATACATAAACAAAATGAAAAATGAAAGAAGATTACCGTTTTTTTCTTCAAGCTTAGATATAGGGAAGTGGTAGATCAGACTTTTTTTATATATAAACTTTATATAGAAAAAAACTATCTACACCGATTGGTTTCCCCACAACAAACCACTACAAAAGCAAAGTCAGAGGCAAAATTGTGGTCTAAGGGAGCGAAGCGAGTTTAGAAGTGACCAAGGAATGGTGTGCACACAGATTTACTTCCCTTGAAGCAAATGCATCAAATTGACAGCTATCTATTTATTCCATATAATTACATATATGGCCGGAACGACTCGAATGAGTAGAGCTAAAATGCACAAAGTAAAATGCATCTTGAGAAACAGCAGTTAGATTAGTTAGAACATCTCTGTGGATAGGAGGATAAAGCTGCGTGGAAGGGGAGAGAAAGAGGTGTATACATTTAAGCCATCAAAGGTGTCCAGCATAACCAATGAAAAGAGAGTTACCAGGGGTCAGTGGTTGCCAGGCCAACAGACACAGTGCGTCCTGCAATGTGATGACCGTCCTTGGTCTTTCAGATTCCATAGTCAGTGGTTTAGATTTTACTACATCCTTACCCCTCCTTTCCCTTCTTCAATCCCATCCCTCACCATTTACCCATTCCTTCACCCCTCCTTTTTTGCCCACCTCTTAGGAGTGCTTCCTCTTATTTTTTTGGGGGGAGGGGGATAGGGGTGGTTTGTGGGAAAGCATAAGGTGTGTGTGTCTGGGGGGGGGGGGAGGGGTGTAAAGAGATAGGAATTCAGAATGACCGTATGAAAATGGTTGTATGGAGAAAGAATCCCTTTGTCCTGTGTCAGAAGTTCTCTCCTATATGTTTGCTTCGGTTTATGAATATTGTTGGCTCAGGCCCAGAGTGACTTGGATATATGTTCTGGCCACAGGCAACTGATACTGTAATAGAGATTATAAGACTTTCAGCATGTGATATTTTGAGTATGGATCCAGATACAATTGCAGGCAAGTTAGTATTGATGTAATATTAATTACACTAGCATCCTAAGTTTGTGTGTATGCCTGTGTGTATATATCTGTGTGTGTGTGTGTGTGTGTGTGTGTTTGCATGCATTTTTGTGTATGTGTGTGTGTGTCTGCATCCTCTATAATTTATTCTCTGCAAGTCCTCCTGTGCTAGTACTCACAGACACATGCGCATGCACACACACACACACACACACACACACACACACACACACACACACACACACGCACACTAATTGCATGCAACAGATGGACATTTCATGCATACCCTATGCGTAATAATCCAGCAGCATTGTAAGAACACGTGCTGCTGAAAGGGACATTATATTGATTTCAACAGGCGAACTGAAAATCTGTCATTTTTTTAAAACCTTAGCCACTCAGTTTTTATGCGCGTAAATCATCAACAGTCCTTTTTTTCACTTTTTTTCCACAAGTTTTAAAGTTTTTATTCAGAACTTCCAGTCCTGGGGGCTTCAAAGTCATAAACATACACCATTATTCATGTCCCCGCTACATAAACACAACGAAGGTACAGATACAAAACTAGGGAGAGCTGCTGTGACAAAGGCTCATTGTGCACATTTACAGACAATCTGTGGCTTTCTAACTAGGAATCAATTTCTTTGGTTTGTTCACAACCAGTCTCCTAGTGTGTCATGTGTTGCAAAGTATGCGGCATCAAGAGAAAATAAATAGTATTTGGTGATTATAATGATTGTATGATATGCCTATGGGAGGATTTCCATTTAGGCGATCTTCCTTTCTTTCTTTTTGTTGTTTGTTTTTCCTTTGATCGTTTGTTCTTTTTTGTGTGTTTCTTCTTTGTTTTTCTGTACACTGGAGTACACTTAGCACGGAATTAAGGGGACAAAGATTTTGTGTGTGCATGTTAACCAGTATTTTGTGTTAATCATTAAGTTATAATAAAGAGGGGTTCATCAGTTCATCAGTTCAAACATATTTTTGTGCGTTAACCAATATTTCATGTTATCCAGTTTTGTGCTAAGAGTACTCCACTGTATCTGTATTGTCAATCTGTTTGTCTAACTACATGCTCGTCTGCTTTCCCATCTGTCTGTCTGAATGTTTCTCTCTCCCCCTGGCCCACCCCTCTTCCCTGTGTCTCCACTGTAGCTTTGTATTTAAGTTTTTCATAATACAGTGCTACTGCTAGTGATACACTGTAAATGTGCTTGTTATGTTTGTACATTCATAAAAATAAAAAAACTTTCAAAGATTTTTAGTTGTTCCTTGCTTGGCTTCTCTCTCCCTTTTGATTTTCTCTCTTGGTTTTTGTGGTTGTAATTTTTTTTCTCAATTTGCATAGTGATTTGTCATTATGTCCAACCAACAAGTGTTACAAAGGAGGGTGGGGATATCATATTCTATTCATTGTTTGCAGTCATACAAAAGGGTTGATTATTGTGTGAAAGAGGGCTCAGTGTGAAACAGAAGAGGCAGAGAGAGACAGATGTGTTTTGTGAATGATTCTCACACCAGCGTTCATTGTAAGGCCTCTGGTGGGTTCATGGTATAAAATATCGTTGCCATATCTTTTTGCTCCATCTACTAGTGATCTGTTGTGTTCTGACATTGATCGATAATAATTCTATATGTGGAATGTTGCCTTGAATATCATGTGCAGCAGTATGAAAGATTTCTTCTGTTTTATTTTAAATCGCTGTTGCTGTCTCCTTCATACTAAGGAGTGTGTTGTGTGTTGGTAGTATATTTTATAGGATTCAATCAGATTTGCGTTTGTCAGCATGTGAAAGGTTATCAACAAGCTGCATTCATCCCTGTTTGTTTTGTGGTGAAGTACAACATGACATGTACACAGTGTGGTGATTTTGTTTTTGTACCAAAGCTTGAAAAATTCACTAATTTCAATGGAAATTTATCATGTTTTAAAACATGAAACATGTACTTTGTGAAGTTATTTTCACATCAGTGTATAAGTGAAGCCCTCTGGTGGTAGAAAATATGGTTTCTACATCTGTTTGCTCCATCCACTACTAGCGTTAGTGATCTGCTACATTGTGATATTGATCAGTAATAACGGTTATGTGTGGAATGCCGCCTACAAGGTTGCTTGCAGCAATACAGTAGATGTACTTGGTATCCATGGCTGCTTCATTTATTCAGTTTAGTGTAGTAGTTGGGATTTTTAGTATTTAGAAGTTTTGTATGTGTTTGTTCACATGTGGGAAGTTACAAAGTGAAACTCAATACCTAGGCTATGTAAGTTTTGTAGTTGTAGTAGAAAAAGCATACAGATTGTAGATGATGAAAGGACTTGACATTATCTGCTGTACTGGGTCACATTCAAAAGTTTTAGGCTTTCTTAAAGTGAATATTTTATAGTTTAAGAAGTATGACTTGTTAGGGTTTTTAAAAATTGAATTTCACTATTCTATATACAGTGGAACCTCCCTTATAAGACCTTCGAAAATAATCCAAAATGAGGTCTTATAAGGGAGGGGTCTTAAGAGGGAGGTAATTTTAATACTTACAAAGAAGGGCAATGTCTCAGAGAAGTAGGTCTTATGTGGGAGGGAGTCTTATAAGGGAGGTTCCACTGTATTACATTTACAGTCGTGAATTTGTACAGATGTAGAGATGCTGGTGTTGGCTATGGTCATGTTGATACAGCTGTTATTAGATTCATTGCGTTTAAGATTGTGTCCATCATTCTATTGCTATTACAGAGATTCGCACAGAGGCACTAATACAGGCTTTAGTCATGCAAAACAACAAACGATCGATCATGTTGATATTGTTATATTTATTATGTTTTGTTAGTACAGAGGCAGTGATGCAGGCCCTAGCCATGCACAACGCAAAGCCGGTCATGTTATTGTTTCATGATATTGTTGATATTGATGTTGTTGTTGTTACAGAGATTCAAACATTGACAGGGATGCAGGCCCTAGCCATGCACAACAAACAAACAGCCGGTCATGTTATTGTTTCATGATATTGTTGATATTGATGTTGTTCTCGTTACAGAGATTCATACAGAGGCAGTGATGCAGGCCCTCATGCACAACAAACAGCTGGTCATGTTATTGTCTCATGATATTGTTGATATTGATGTTGTTCTCGTTACAGAGATTCATACAGAGGCAGTGATGCAGGCCCTAGCCATGCACAACAAACAGCCGGTCATGTTATTGTCTCATGATATTATTGATGTTGTTCTCGTTACAGAGATTCATACAGAGGCAGTGATGCAGGCCCTCATGCACAACAAACAGCCGGTCATGTTATTGTCTCATGATATTGTTGATATTGATGTTGTTCTCGTTACAGAGATTCATACAGAGGCAGTGATGCAGGCCCTAGCCATGCACAACAAACAGCCGGTCATGTTGTTGTTTCATGATATTGTTGATGTTGATGTTGTTCTCGTTACATAGATTCATACAGAGGCAGTGATTAAGGCCCTAGCCATGCACAACAAACAGCCGGTCATGTTGTTGTTTCATGATATTGTTGATGTTGATGTTGTTCTCGTTACAGAGATTCATACAGAGGCAGTGATGCAGGCCCTAGCCATGCACAGCGACAAACAGACAGCCATGTTATTGTTTCATGATATTGTTGATATTGATGTTGTTGTTACAGAGATTCATACATAGGCAGCGATGCAGGCCCTAGCCATGCACAACAAACAACCGGTCATGTTGTTTCATGATATTGTTGATATTGATGTTGTTGTTACAGAGATTCAAACATAGACAGGGATGCAGGCCCTAGCCATGCACAACAAACAAACAGCCAGCCATGTTATTGTTTCATTATGTTGTTGATATTGATGTTGTTGTGGTTACAGAGATTCAAACATAGACAGGGATGTAGGCTGTAGCCATGCACAACAAACAAACAGCCAGCCATGTTGTTGTTTCATGATATTGTTGATATTGATGTTGTCGTTACAGAGATTCAAACATAGACAGGGATGTAGGCTGTAGCCATGCACAACAAACAAACAGCCAGCCATGTTATTGTTTCATTATATTGTTGATATTGATGTTGTCGTTACAGAGATTCAAACATAGACAGGGATGTAGGCTGTAGCCATGCACAACAAACGGCCGGCCATGTTAATAGTATTTTAGTATATTTCATTATTTTATTGTATATTTTATTTTTGTCATTACAGAGATTCGTACAGAGGCAGTGATGCAGGCTTTAGCGATGCATAACAACAAACGGCCGGTCATGCTGCCTTCCAAGAGAACATCGGTCAACTATCAAGGTCAAGGTCGACGAGATCGACAAGGTCAGTGAAAAATACATGGCGCTATGTTAAAAACAAAACTAGAATTTGATCCCTTGCAAAGCTAATTTTGCTTACAATAGTGGATTCTTTAGGTAGATATACTTTCAATTGTTGATATTGTATATTTGGATTACTTGTTTTTTTGGTGTGTTTTTTGTTTGTTTGTATGTGAAGGTGGACTTAGTATGTTTTGTTTGATTCTGATGAGTAGTTTACAAAAACTGATTGATTTCATATTGTTTGTATTGGGGAAAATACCCTTTCAATGCAAGGGGGGGGGGGGGGGGGGGGGGGGGGGGGGGGGGGGGGGGGGGGGGGGGGGGGGGGGGGGGAAGAGATGAAAAACTGGAATTTGGCTTAGGTGTGTGTATGCGTGTGCATGTCTTGCTTGAGTCTCTTTATCACTCTGTATGTTAACAAAAAATTGTTCCACATTCCATTTGCTTAAGCCTAAACTTCTAGATAAATTTTAAAAAAAATTTGACTGAATTGTTTCCTTAGTCCTGGTATTTACTATCTAGTCAAAAAATGTTACTTCGTCCTGGTATTTACTATCTAGTCCAAAATTGTTACTTCATCTGAGTGGCAAGCTGTATGAAAGTGCTCTTAATTTCTGTGTGTTTAAGTGTTGATCACAATGCATATTGTTAAAGATATTTTTAAAAACTGGCAGAATGAGCTGTTTAGGTGGAGTTATGTCCCCTATCCCTTAATACCAGGTGGCTACCCATTTGAAGTCAGTTTCTTAGCAGCGCTAAACTCACTCTCTTTTTTGTTCTGTGTGCTCTCTCTCTCTCTCTCTCTCTCTGGCGTGCGAGTGTCAAAAATAGATTTTGCCGTCTATTTGACCAAAGGAAGTAAAAATAAACCGCTGCTAAGTAATGTCTCATCATCCCACCAGAGCCGCTCATTTGAATCCAATGGTAGCATTGTATCCAATATTCTCATAATGATTCATTACATTAAAGTTCACCCAACATGGCAAGCCATCTGGCATATAAATAAACTATAGATTTTCAGTTTTGGGCAGTATGGTCACACAGTTTCTGAGCGGGGGTCCAACAACAAAAAAAGGCAACATATTGCATACAAGAACAAATGCATAGGCTCACCCTCAGACGATGACCGTGTGTGTGTGCATGCATGTGTGTGTACGTGCGTGCGTGTGTGTGTGTGTGTGTGTGTTCTTCAGTATAACGTCCTTCCACTAAAAATGATTCAGACAATATTATATTGTCTATTTGTAGTGTGATGTTGGTGTGGTGAGTGTGAGTGGGTGGGCCTGTAAATGTGTGTAAGCATTAAAATAAGTGATAGGATAGTTATGTGTGTGTGCATGCGTGTGTGTGTGCATGCGTGTGTGTGTGTTCGCAACAAATTGTTATACTTAGCTGTAACATCTCATCTATGCTTATTCCCCCCCCCCCCTCCCTACAGACTCGTCCTCCGACGACGACAGTGTGTTTGATGAGGAACAGCTGCGGGGGGGTTTCCAGCGAGGGGGCGGAGCCAGGGACAGTGGCGCCTCCTCTTCCTCCGTGTCCGACCAGGGCCAAGGGGCATCACCCTTCCACCTTCCCGCGTCGTCTGCGGCGGGGGTTGGGGGTGAGAGGCCACGGTCGCAGCACTACGTCAACTATTCCATTCCTGGGAACACCGCCAGGCACGCCCTGGCTGATGTCATGCAGCATGGAAGACAACGTGAGTCATCGTCATCATTTTCTTCATCATCATCATCATCATTTTCTTCATCATCATCATCATCTTCATCATCGTCATCATCATCATCTATTTTGTTACCATTTTTTTTCTCTTATATTGGTTGTCCATCCATGTGCATGCTTTCGTTGTTGTTGGATTGTGTCTTGTGCAAAACCAAAACGATTTCCTTTGTATTCTCATGCATTTGCTGATTAAAGAATCTTGAATCTCTTGAATTATTTTGTTCATTGTCATCATCATTATCATCATCGTCTCCATTGTCATCTTTATTTTTGTCATCATCATCGTTGGTTTCAACTTGACAGACTATTTGTTTCTTTGTTTCTTTTCACTCAAACTATGTTTCTTTTTCTTCCTTTGTTTTGTTTTGGGGTTTTTAGTCAGTTTTGACTGCAATTTTGTATGAAAACATGCTTTGAGCGTTGAGGAATAAAAAGTTTAATT